>CAUZLF010000334.1:127672-335972 GCA_963580285.1 Lucinisca nassula | reverse complement strand
ACAAGCAATTATTTATTGGTGCAATTTGAGTCTTGAGGAAGCTGCTAAAATAGTAGCCAACTGATGTCAGCCGGGTGGGGTTTTGTCCTAGTTGCAAAATTTACAGAAGGGATTTTGGTCCACCTTGTAAAAAGTAGTGGGAGGGATTATGTCCACCTTGCAAAATACATGGGAGGGATTTTGTCCACCTATACAAAAACAAGTTGGCTGCTTTCAAAAAGCATCCAATAGGTTTGGTCTTGTCAGTCTACATTCTGATTTGAGCCAGCTGATATCATTATCCCACTTAATGCATTTTTTAATAAAAATAATAAACTTTAAATGTTCCAAGGCGGTTCTTCTGTCGAGGTATATTTTTGTTATGGTTTGTCTGAAGTCTGGAGGCCTTCATGCGGACTGAGCAAATTATTTGTCTAAATCGCGACGGAAGTAAGGGCAAGGATTGTGGCCACGTAAAATCGATTTAAGCCCCCCAGTGGAATTCGTTTCCGCTGACCGTTCCAAGGCGGTTCTTCTGTCGCGGTTTATTTTGTTATGGTTGTTTGTGTCGTTTATATTATTTTATTTTGGATAGCCTATTGGCCATTTTATGGGAAAGTAACTGTCCTTTTGGCTTTCCGCTGTTGGTGTTTCCATTAGGGTCTGTTGTTTCATGTTTGTGTGTCTTTCCCTTTGGTGTCTCTGATGGGAGCTGTGGGTTGATTGTAACGATTCCTGATCATTGCCTTCACTTCTATTTTTTGATACAAAACGTGTATATAAAATGTCAAAGTCTGTGACCTTGGTATCAGGAGGGGTGGGTAGTGATGAGTATTCTGTGGTAAATTGTTTAACGCCATGGCAAGTATAAACTAAATGTAACTTACATATGTTTTACACATGTATAGCACAAAACTTAACCATACGAAAATGTAAACCGAATTTTTCAAAGGTCATAACTCTGTTAATATTAGGTGGACAGTAATTCTCGAAACTTAAGGCATATCTTCACATCTTAGCCTTACTACATACACATTTTAGGCTTAATCGGATGAAAACTGTATAGTAGGAGTTATACGGAAACGAAAAAAAAGTTTACGAACGGACGGATGGACACCAACCAAAGCATAACTTAATACGACCGTTTTTGTTGTTGTTGTTGTTGTTGTTTTTCAAACGGGTATATAGAAAGATTTTTCCTAAGTCATCATGCCTTCTATAGGGCCTTGGTTATCTATTTCATTTGTTGTTAATGTCCCTGTTAACACTGTATGAGTCTTTTTTGAGACATTGCTTCCAATCTGTCGCCCAATGAAACTAAATGGTTGAAATGCATGACTCGAGCCACTTTTCCTGGACAGGCTTAGAACTTCTTGGCGATTTAACACTACTCATGTGCGGCCGGTATCAGCTCTGCGTGGAAGCATCATGCAACCCAATCTATTTCTTCAGTTCTCGATGGACTGGGGCCGATCAGACCTTGGGGCAATATATTTGACTGCATGAGCTGAAACCGACCGAACTTTGAAGTATTGCTGAACCGCCTAGGAAGATCTAAGCCTGCCCAGACAAAGTACTGTGAATCAGACTGTATCTTAAACCTCGACAGTTTCTTTGAGCGGTACCTCCGCAAAAACCTGAAATTTGCAATCCTTTTGTATATCTTTCTGGATCACAACTTAATTGTAAAAGAAACTGATTAGTAAAACGTCAAGTATTGAGTGGTTATCTGATACAATAGCTCCCATCGAATGCGCCAAAAAAGCTTTTAACAACTCGGTCTGTAACTGGTGGCAGGTCACTTAGTAGTCATGAAGTTTTTGAACAGAAACCCATCAACGTTATGACTGTTTCGCTCCCTAAATGTTTTATATATTTGGAAGAGTTAGAAGGTTCGACCTTGGCACTGACGTTAATTCTAGTAGCAAAAACATGAACATGTTTTTACACACCCAGCGATCTTTTTTATGTTTCGTTTAACGATCCTTTCAAGATTATTTCACTCACATCAAGCCGATCGTTAATCAGAGGTGAGCGAAAACTGGAGTACCCGATGAAAAACCTCCTGACCTTCCGTTGCAGAACTTCTCATTATGTGACCTGAGCCATGCTCAAACCTACAGCGTTGAGAGACCTAATGATTAAGAGTCAGCACTCTTATCCACTAGGCCACGGAGGCCCGTTGCACCCAGCGAACTTTATAAATGAGGAAAAATAACGTTCTCTGTCTTTCCAACATTTACATGTACGTATTATTAGATCTATTAGCGTACCGAAAGCTGTTCAGAATATATAAATCTGGGGTTGGTAACTCGAAGCTCTCTTAAGGCTTACGACGACCTTTAGTATACCTTAGTCACCTCGTAGCGATTAGTGTGAGTAACTCGAAAGTACCGTAATTTATGGAGACAACTTAACCATATCGTAAAGTTACGGACAACTCAGGCATTCCGTAACCTTATCTTAACTATTGCGAAAGAAACAGACACTACATAGAAGCATAAGAAAAGAAGTTGTACATCTATCTCCTTTTTTTCTCGGCACACAGGGTTTCTTTTAGTAATGATATAGAAAATGTGTTTGTGAAACACTATGCCCCCAACCATATGCTTGCCACTAATAGACACATAATTGAAATAAAAAAAAAACATAATTAAAACACAAGGTTTCCCCATAGCCACAATGCATAAGCCCGAAAAGGGGCATAACTCCGTTAAACATTTTCGGAATTTCGTCAAAAATTAATCGGGTCATCTACACCTTAGACCGAAATCGTCTACTAAATATCATGAGCCTAGTTCAAGCGGTTCTCCAGATATTTTCTTCACAAGCTTTCCCCATAGCCGCAATGCATAAGTCCGAAAAGGGGCGATACTCTGCAAAGACAAGTCCGGCGAAAAAAAAAAAATAAATAAATAAAATACGTGTCCGCTTATTTTTCATGCACATGCTATATATGAAATTTCGAGATCCTAGCTCAAACCATTCTTGAGTTTCCTACAGGGTAAAAGCGTAACGGACAGACGGATGTTCTCACGAATGTATACTTATGTGGCTATTTTTGGCAGGATTGATACTTAAGTGGCTACTTTTAGCCACAGAAAAGAAGTATTTTCGGTGTCTAACGGAATAAATCCCATAGACTTACATTGATTCTGTCCATTTACATAGCCACCTAACTATACATTTGTTGGTGCGGACAGACATACAGACGGACAGACGGACAAGACAGAACCAATATGCCCAATCAACTTGCTCAGGCATGGCGATTGTGTGTGTGTGAATTCGGGTTTAACGTCGCTTTCAACAATTTTTCAGTCATATCACGAAGGTGTCTGGTTGCGACAGGGAGCTCAATGCTCACTTTTATGGTGCTGCCTCACTGAAGTATCATGTCCCAGACACATTACATGATACCACACCCAGTCACATTATCCTGACACTGGGTCGACCAGTCCTAGCTCTACCACGTAAATCTTAGTGCCAAGCGAGGAGCAGAAAAGACGGGAAGTGGTAAACTCCGGACAAAATTTGAAAACTTGAGACGTGAAATCAAGACTGATATAAAAAATCAGCATGATTTGTATGTGAATAACTTGGTAGGTGATGTAAAGGCAAATCCCAGAGACTTCTACAGATATATTAATAGCCAGAAGAAAGACAGGCAAGGTATCCCGCCCCTTAATAAAAGAGGAGGGGACGGGGTTGCTGAATCAGACTCTGAAAGGGCAGAGGAACTAGTTGGTCAATTCAATGATGCATTTAATAAAACTGAGTTCACGGAGGTTCCATTGACTGGAAGATCGGCCCCATTCATGGATAATATTGTTGTGACAGCTGCAGGAGTGATCAAATTACTTCAAGGCTTAAACCCCAGTAAGGCCTTAGGACCCGATGAGCTTCATCCCAGAGTCCTGAAGGAACTAGCAAATGAGTTGGGTCCAGTTTTCGCACACTTGTTTCAACAGTCTCTTGATACGGGTGAAATCCCCAAAGAATGGCTCTTAGCAAACATTTGTCCACTCTTCAAAAAAGGAGATAGGGCTCTTGCCCGTAATTATCGCCCTGTGTCTCTGACTTGTGTTCTGTGTAAATTGCTGGAACATATAGTCTGCTCAAACATCATGGCCCACTTGGACGAGCATAAACTTTTGTCAGACAGGCAACATGCATTTAGGAAAAGGCACAGTTGTGAAACTCAGCTAAGCACAGTTATTAATGACTGGGCAAAAATCTTGGACAAAGGGGGACAGGTGGACACATTTATTCTTGACTTCGAGAAGGCCTTTGACACCCCTCCTCATGAACTACTTAAATCTAAGTTATTTGGTTATGGAATTGGGGGAAAGACCCTCAAATGGATAGATTCCTTTCTCTGCTACAGAAAACAGCGGGTTGTTGTTAATGGTGAATCTTCGGAGTGGGCTCCAGTTTTGTCTGGAGTCCCGCAAGGGACCGTTCTTGGTCCACTTTTGTTCTCCCTGTACATCAATGATATTTCCACTGACATTGACTCAGAAATAAGACTGTTCGCAGATGACTGTGTTTGTTACCGGGAAATTAGAGATACAGATGACTCATTGAAACTTCAGGCTGACATAGATAGATTAGGATGTTGGGCACGTAAATGGGGCATGAGATTTCAGCCAGTTAAATGCAATATTATGCAGATAACTAGGAAGAGATCTAATAAAGTTGAGGCTTCTTACACCTTAGAGGGAACGGTCCTCGAGAATGTGGACTCCATTAAATACCTTGGAGTGACAATCTCACACAACTTGAGATGGAATACTCATATTAGCAACATGTGTACTAAGGCAAATAGAACGCTTGGTTTCCTGAGGCGGAATCTTCATCAGTGCCCTCAGGATGTAAAAGAGGCAGCATATAAAGGTCTTGTTCGCCCAATCTTGGAATATGGTAGTTGTATCTGGGACCCCAGTGGAGTGGTCCTTAATGATGAAATTGAGAAAGTTCAGAATAGAGCTGCTAGATTTGTAACAGGCAATTACTGCTTTGAAACTGGGAGCATGACTGGAATACTTGGAAAATTAAAGTGGGAGTCTCTCAAGAAAAGGAGAAAAGACAGTAGGCTAATCCTTTTATACAAAGGTCTAAAGGGTGCTGCCAGCATTCCAACAGATGACCTTGTTCCCCCAGCTAGACATTGTAGAAATCACCATTCGTTGGCGTTTCAGACCCTTAGCGCAAGAACTGACATTTATAAAGAGTCGTTCTTCCCCAGAACCATTAGAGATTGGAATGCCCTTCCCGATTCGATTTTTTCGACAGCTGAAGGTGCTGATGATTGTGTAGCTAAATTTACCTCTTTGGTTAGAGCTAGGGACTAACTTCCCACATCACAGGTCCTGGTGTATGAATGTCATTTGACGTGTCACCAGTAACAGTTCTGATTCTGATTCTGATTCTGATGCTAGTACCATTTTAACGACTTTGGTATGTCGCGACCCGGGATCGAACCCGTGACCTCCCGTTCCCCGGAGCGGACACTCTACCAACTGAGCTATCGGGGCCGGTACAGGCATGGCGAATCAGGAGGAAATGTAGAGAAGGGGTCGCCATTAGTGTCATTGTTTCTCATCCCATAGTTTATTTAGAACCTTGCCTATTATGATAACGCTACCCAAGCATTTTTTTGGCAGAAAAGGCTCCAACAAGGGTGCCAAACCCCGGTATTATCATTTATAGTAAGATGTTAAGCGTTATTTTATTTTGCTATGCCCTGGCTTACAAAAGTTTCCGAAGCGCTTTGCACGAGATTAAAGATTACACAGGTAAATCGTAAGTGGTAAGATGGTCGTATCTTTATGGAAATGATACGACAGGTTTTCAGTTACCGGCATAACGAGACCATAAATTTTACGGTGGTCACCTTAAGTATGTCTTAAGTACATCTTAAGTTGCTATATTTACGATGGCTTCGAGTTACCAACCCCTGTTCCTATCTGTGTGAAGTAAACTTTGCAAGTTTTTTTTTATTTAACGGCCCAGTCAATACTGATTTGGGTCATGTGTGGGCCTGTCAGTGTACCTATCCACGCTTTTCCTGAGCAGGCTCATCCGTAAGCGGTTTACCAGTTCAGTGCACATTCTGTCGCCAAAAACTGACCCCTGCCCTTCCTGAATCAGCGGAAGGGAGATAATGACCATAAAAAAGATTTCATAATCAATCTCCACGAAAGAATGTTGCCGACCCCGGTAGGTATCGAACCCGAGTCTTCCTTATCACCAGTCAGACTGCATCCGACTCAGCTACCGCAGCCAGCCACACTTTGTGAGTAGTAGTATAGTTATAATCTGTTGTTTTTCGTTTCCATGGCCCCATGGACTTACTCCATAATGGCATTGCAAGACGTAAAATTTGCGAAAATGACTGCGGCTGTTATAAGTTCCCCATAAGGGAAATAGATACGCCTTAAAGGGGTGGGGCTACTCCTGCAAAAGTAGTTTCTCTTTGGATATGTCTAAGGGATATACTCTTAAAGGAAAGAATTTGCTTCTTAGGAGCAAATTCTTCCCTTTTAGAGTAGACCCCTTGAGCAGCAAATTCTTCCCCTTTTAGAGTAGACCCCTTTTTCAGTTGGACAGAGCCAACAGAGAAGCAACCATAAGGTCCTTAAAGTTGTATTTCCATCACGAAATCATGCCTATAGAATTGTGATCCCCTTTAATATGTTCTATAAAAGGGTTATCCTTTGGAAGCAAGGAATACACCACAGAACTGAAAAATATGGTGTGCACATGTTTTCTGGGCCAGGCTAGCTAGTTTCGGCCAATTAGGCCTCATCAGTGACCCTAAGATATTATCAAAATTCCACAATGGAATCAATGATCCATAAGGGCAAGAAAATATAATCTACACTATGATGTAGGGCAGGGAGACGTTTTACCGCCGCCACACATTCCCATACACCAGTTGAAGTGAAGTTTAATATGTTCTATAAAAGGGCTATCCTTTGGAAGCAAGGAATACACCACAGAACTGAAAAATAAGGAGTGTACATATTTTCTGGGCCAGACTAGCTAGTTTCGGCCAATTAGGCCTCATCAGTGACCCTCAGATATTTTCAAAATTCCACAATGGAATCAATGATCCCAAAGGACAAGAAAATATAATCTTCACTTTCATATAGTAAAGCACAGGTTTGCTGGGGTATACATTAATTTCCGTGTTCATGCTCTGAGACACTAGATTGTGAGTACTCGATAGAATCGCCTCGTCGAGGCGTTTCTGTCGACTCCCCGCAATCTATGTTTTGAGCAAAAAAGGCAAATATTCCAATGTTTCTTTTTAAAATTTCTTTTTCTTTGGCCAAAAAATGACAATGCATTTGTATAGGTGTGTTTCGAAATACGGTAATAAAGTTTCCTTTTAAAAAGAAGGCTAACTGTAGGTTTTCTTTTGCTCCAGCATTTCAGTGTTTTTTTTGTTTTTTTTTTTTGCTGTCGAGTCCTGACCGTTGTCTCACCACTGTGGTTCTTTGATTATTTGTGTTCACGGAGATGTTGCACTGATGAGTTAGGAGGCCTTCATGCGGACTGAACAAATTATTTGTCTAAATCGCGACGGAAGTAAGGGCGAGGATTGTGGCCACGTAAAATCGATTTAAGCCCCGCAGTGGAATTCTTTCCACTGACCGTTCCAAGGCGGTTCTTCTGTGGCGGTTTATTTATGTTGTTGTTTGTTACTACTCACTGTGTGTATCACTTGTGTCTTTTTATTTTGGATGGCCATTTGGCCATTTTGTGGGAAAGTAACTGTCCTTATGGCCATCCTTTGTTTAGGTTTCCATTATGGTCTGGTCGCTTCATGTTTGTGTTTCTTTCCCTTTGGTGTCTTTGATGGGTGGAGTAAGTTAATTGCTTGATTCCTGATCTTTGTTTTACTTCTACTTTCCCTAGTTTGTAAAGTTGAAAATCTGCTCGCCTTTCGAAAGTAAGGGGGAGCTATTGCCATACCCCCGGCGTCCGGCGTCGGCGTTAGCATCGGTGTCCGCATTTGTTGAAGTTTACCTGCAAGCAATCATTTGTGCTGGTTTACAAATTTATTTTCAAGTAAAGTTATCAACTGGTATAAAAAAAAAAAAAAACAATATTTTTCACATTCTTTTTCACATGATTTCCCAGGTTTTGGGGCTGAAAAAGTTAATCATTTCTTCTGTATTACCTCCCTTATAAGCATATATTTTGTCAAATGCATGTGCGCAGCAGACTGAAACGCAACTTCTCTTCTACATATCCGAGAGCAGCAAAGGCTGTGGTAAGGCTGCACGTACTCGCAGGCTCGTTTAAGCCAGTGCTGGTCGCCTTTGTGAAAAAGACCCATGTCATGCCCATGAAGCCGATGCCACGTCTTGACGTTGCATCGATGTTGTCGCTCTAAATAAGCACGATATTTCTGGTAAGGCTTTTACGGAAACTGTTTCAGTGTTAGCTGTCCGTCTTAAACCATTGAAAGGAGGACAATCTACTTAGAAACATATTCACGGACCCGGCGAGGAGCAAAACCGCAACGTCGGTGCGCATCTAACTGTATTGGTTAAAAAATCGGCATTTATGAACAGAGAAGGCTGAATGTTGGGAGCTGCTCACTCGCACAGGTTTTATGCTGGTGGAAAATTTGTCCATGTACATGTTAAGCTTTTAAATTGCTCGTTTGACATGCGATGAACAATGGCATGTTTGTAAAATTGACCATGTTGGTAGGATATGAGGTCTCTTTCCGCCTGAGTTAGAGGCACGATCGAGACAAGTTCTGCAATCATGGTTTAAAACTGTTTTTTTTTTTCTTCACCCACCGCTTATAAAAGAACGGTTAATAATGTTGCTATAGAAATGAAGAAAAATTGACATACCACTTTCATAGAGATCACACTTGATTGATTTACTTCGTGAAATACAACTCGGAATTTTTTTACGCAGTAAGTTATCGGCTAGTAAGACTATCTGCATGTACATGAAACTGGACTCTGCAAAACTATTTTTTACTGATTTCAACTGTCAAATTCTCTTCGTAAACTCGTCCTGGAAATTCTGAGTGACCATGAAAAGTTTGAGACTCCGAGAGAAGTGTGACTCGAGTGACAGAATTAACTTTTGTAATCTGTAGGCGTTTTTTTTTTTTTTTTTTTTTGTTCTTTTACAAATCCTTAAGAAAAGAAAAGCATTACATCAACAAGTCCGTGCTCTGAACAACGAAGGTAACCAGGCACTAGAAGCACTTTGAGGCTACCGCATAAGTACTGAACAACCCTATAAACCCAACTTTATATAGAGAAAGTTGAGTGTACAGGGGTACATTATTTTCCTTTATAGGGGGTTCAGAACACCGTGCACCGACAATCTATATTTGGACTAGAAAAAAAAAAAGAATATCTTCTCACATCACGAAAACACGCCTACCTAATCTTGACCCCTAGACAATGGGTAGTCGTTAGAACCTCGTCATCGAGGCGGTTCTAAGCAGTACCCACAATCTATATTTAGAGCAGAAATATGAACAAATCTGAATTTTTTTATCGGGCAATTTTCTTTGGGTGGCAAAATTCTGTATATATTTGAATAGGCGTGTTTTCGTAATGAACTGAAAATGCTAGTTCATGAGATTTTAGCACATACATGTTGATGTTTTATAATGATCCCAATGCAGAAGACGGGTTATACAGACCATAGGGTTAGTTTCGAGTCACAACAGTCGAATACGGCAGTTAAGATAATTTCATCTTGCACGGGGTAGGCCAACTGGAATCAAGTACATTGACGAATTAACCCATATATGCCTAGCGACCCTTTTTCAGACATTGGCAAACAGTGTAGACCCAGATCAGACGCCGCATCTGATCAAGATCTAAACTGTTTGCTCAACGTACATGCATTTTTGTAAAACGTACCTAAAAAAATGGCATCCCTATGCTTAGAAAATGACCACTCCAGGCTCATAAAAGTGGAATATTTTTGGCACCTATGGGTTAATTATGAGGTTACATCAAAAGGACGAAACTGAAAGTAGGACCTGTTTCTGCTGTAACTTTTTTTCTTTGGTTTGACTTCTTGCAAACGCTTTATAAATAGATATCTGGAAACGCTTTATAAATAGACATCGACGGGCGCTGCATTCCTGTTTATTCTGAACCCGTTTTCACTGCGTAAATATCTGTAGGGCTTTCCTAGTTACGCCATGAGACGGTTAGAAATAAACTGGGGTATCACCAATCCAATCTAAAGGGCTTCCAATCGAAATCGGAAGCCAAAAATGGTAGACTAACTGCCACACCTGCCAGGTGTATCCATTTCCCTTAAGATATTTATTGTTGGAGTTAAAACGCTTGCTTTTCGGTCTGTTTCGCTATTTAGACAGGCTGTTTCCTGTAATTGCAGTATTGTATTGCATCATCGTTAAAGCTGATTGGTTGATCGCGTCACGTGCCCCTCCATGGAACAGTTACAATCTGGTCATTATACCCGGTTTGCCCGCCTCATGGCGACCAAACCAATGAGCGGGAGGGATTTTGTCGGGGGGGGGGGGGGGGGAGGGGGGGGGGGGGGGATTTTGTCCAGCCGGCTACCACTGAGCTGTCACATTCATGATCCTATGTGAATATATGTCATATTTGACAAATTGAAATATGTGAAAATGGTTTTCGATGAAATGGTATTTACTGGTCTGACCAACCCATAAAAGTCCAAGCAAGGATCAAATCTGACTGAAGTGAAATTGTTTACATTACCCCACCCCTCTATTTTACTACACTGGGGACAATTAAATACCAAAATTTGTTTTAAATCTTATTTTAACACAAGTGACCATTTATCAGTCCTCAACTGAACGTATCCTCCATGTGTAACAAACCGTTTTGCTCATTTAATTACATGTATTTCTTCACGTCCAGTTATGCAAAAAATAATCTCTGGAAATCAGTAAATTACTTGCACGCACCTGTTGCCAAAGACGCCATAAGTGAGTTCACGGTCCAAATCACGCGAGACTCAAGCATTATGGGAAATCAATGGCAGCCTACATGAAATAGGAAGGTTAACAAGCTCGCCAAGAAGTTCCCCGATTCCTGCATAAATTCCAAAAATCTGAAATTCAAAATTTATTGCTTCGCGTTGCCCAATGATTTTGATGCACCCATGGTCAAGTTCATTGGTATGGGACTGCGTGCTTTCTTTGTACTGGCTGCCAAAGTTTGGAGTTTCATTTGCTATTGCTTCAAACGTCAAATTCGATCGGTAAGCATTTTTGTCGCAGATCGCACATGCATTGCCTACACCAAAGAATCACGTGCTTAAACGTCTCGGGCCAGATCCTGAGGCATGTAAATTACATTCGTCTCAATTTTGAGATCCGCTAAATGACAAAAAAATAGGTCACCATTTTTGTGGTTTCTATCTATCTATCTATCTTCTGATACTGCGTCGGTCACATTTGACCATTACCGCAGGTGTATATTACATACACTCCAGGTTTTGCAGGATGAAAGCCTACGCAGTAATCATGTAATTACGGTAGGGATCTTTAACCTGCACAGGGGATGGTTCTCCCTGCACAGGGGGCCTCCAGTTAACGTCCCGATCCGAAGGACGGTGCACTTTATGACATTCATCCCTGCAAATGATGCCAATGGAGCGTGTTCGGACACCGAAATTTTATCGCCGCTGCCGGGGATCGAACCCGGGACCTCTAGCATCAGAGGCAAGTGCACTAACCACTGAGCTATCACGCTCCACTGATGGTTTGTTGACAAACATCCTAATCCTGTCATACATATGAGTAAGGCATGGTTTATGTACATAGATTTGATATGACTAATGACACCCTATGACAAAAAGTTAAAAACTTCAAATACAAGTCTTGATAAAATAGTGCAATGGAATGTCGACATGGCAGGCATGTTTGCCATGTCATGTTTATTTTTAGCCAATAGTGCATATACTGGCGTAACCTAAGTTCGACGACGTAAGCGACGGATGAATGAAACATGGCTAAAAATAGTAACAAAATTAAATAATTGCAAAGAAAATTCAAATTACTTATTTTGCAATGAAATATCATAGAAAAATGCAAAGAATTAACAACAAAACTGAACATTTCTTACCTTTGATTCACGGACCGGTAAAAACATGAAGTTTTTGAAGTGTTCAACAAGTTCGACGATTTTGTTTCTTTCCCGGAAATGAGAGGCTCCATACGGGGAAATTTGAAATAAAGGGAAATAATCAATGACAACATAATTTCAATTCACATCATATGTTTTTTCAATCAGAGACTGTTTGAAAATGATATAATTTTCAAATGTTAAACACAAAATAAAAAATTCATATTAAATAACAGTTAACATGAAAAACATTTGTGTGTGTGACTGAAGCTTTACCTTTTAAAAAATGTACTGGTAACTTTGATCACTGGGCCAACTTTTTAGTACCTAGAGAGGCAGCTTATTACATGTCTGCTCAATATTCTTTGTCACATCAACAGATTTGGTGTAGTTTATGTAGTAATGCCATTCAGAGTATTACCTCTGTCTGTGAAGCAAATTAAAAAATCAATAAAACTGTTAATTGATCATAAGAACAGGCCTATTTTCAATACTACATAATTTCCCCTTAGGCGCCTCATATGAAACTGACTTTGACCTAGCTCTGTTTGGAATACCTCGGTGAAAAACCCAGACGACAAAAAAAAGGAATGGGCTGTCAGACTGAAGAACAAAATACACAATAATATTTGGGGGTGAAGTGTCGCTTGGGAAATGATGTTATTTTGTAAGTTTAAAAACTTCTATGCTATATTTACCTCCCTGATCGGCATTTTTAGAACCTTTGAAGTGCAACAGATAGTTTTCTACTTTCTTTTTCTGTGTTGTTTCTTCCAAAAGGATAGCGACAGAAACAATCCGATTATACGAAAACAAACGATGACGTCGAACTTGTTGAACCCTCGAAGTTAAAGCATGCGACTATACAGGTGCCTTGTCAAGAAGGAGCGTGATAGGTTAGTGCACTTGCCTTTGATGCTATAGGTCCCCAATTTGATCCCCGTAGGCAGTGATTATTTCGGTGTCCGAACACGCTCCATTGGCATCATTTGCAGGGATGAATGCCAAAAAGTGCACGTTTGGATCGGGACTTTAACTGGAGGCCCCCTGTGCATGAAGAGTCATCTCCTGTGCAGGTTAAAGACCCCTACCGTAATTACATGATAACTGTGTAGGCTTTCAACCCTGCAACCTGGAGTGTATGTAATGTACACCTGCGAGTAATGGTCAAATGTGACCGATCGCAGTATAAGTAGAAACTGTATGGTGTATGAATGTCATTTGACTTGTCACCAGTAACAATTCTGATTCTGAAAGAAAGTCAAGTGTATTACTTTCTATTTCGATCTGCCATATTTGACCATTTCTTGTAGGTGTACATTACGTATACTCCAGATTTGCACGATGAGAGCCAACACAGTAATCAAGTAATTACGGAAAGGATCTTTAACCTGCATTGGGTGACTCTCATCCAATTAATGTCTTGATCTGAAGGGTGGTACCCTTTGTCACATTCATCCCTGCAAATGATTGCAATGGAGCATATCCAGACACCGAAATTTTATCACAGCCACTGGGGATCGAACCGGGAGCCTCTAGCATCAGAGGCAAGTTAGCATTATGTGGCACAGTCCCCGCCTTCCATAGTGCCATGACCCTTTTCAGATTCATTGAAATTGACCAAAAAATAAGAAAAGTTATTCCTGTTTTATATAAATGACTATTTTAGACATTTTTTAGCAATAAATTGTTGCCTATTTGACAGTCCCCATTTATGGTTGACTGCTAATCTGCCTGTTTATTGTACTTAATTAACTCACTTTAAGAAGTCAATAACAGTGTTTTGATAACTAGTTTTGTTTGTTTGTTTGATTTGAGGTTTAACGTCCCCGTCAACACTGTAAAGGTCATTTTGGAGACGTTGCTTCCAATTTTGTGGGACTTTTACCCGACATTGAGATGAAATGACATCTCAAGCCCTGTCGCCCAATGAAACCAATAGGGTTTATTAGCATGGACGGTCCGCCTCGCACCGCGGTTCCTGGACAGGCTTAGATCCTCTAAGCGGTTTACCAGTACTAGTGTGCGGGCCAGATTCAGCTCTGCGTGGAAGCATCATGCAGCCCATATATTTCTTCAAGCCCCTATGGGCGGGGGCCGCTTTGATAACTAGTGTAAGTGACACCAATTAATTTAAACAATTGAAGTGTGAAAGTGTGCCTGACCTGTGTTGTCATTTCAGTGATTGTGTGTATCAGAGAAGGTATCCAGACATAATCCCCCACCTCAGCATAACCCCCTTCCCCAGGACAAAACCCCCGTCACTGTATGCCAGGTTGGAAAAAATATCATCAAACTTGGTATGATCATTTTGTCTGGGGGATTTTGTCAGTGATTCCTTAGAGAGTGGGAGCTGTGGCTCAAACTTGTACCAAACTTACCGTATTCGCCCTAATTACTGCACCGTGCGCTTAGTTTTTTCAAAATTGTGTAAAAAAAAATAGTAGTGAAAAATCGACCTATTAAGCGCACACAAATCGTAATGGTAAGGCGAAGTTCTTGAATTTCGGGCGAAAAAGTCGCCCAAATTGCCCCCTCGGCTGATCCCTGTCAGGTATCTGTGGATTTCATTTGTACCAAAAGGTTTGGGAACCACATTTAAACGAGGAATTAAAGTGTGTATTAGAGCTGTCGAATGAATTTGACAGAAATGCAGTTGCTTTGCCTTCACTGTTGAAGAAATAACAGTAAGTTTTTATAGATTTCCTGTGAAAGCCTCAATGGGAGGTTACTGTAAGGTGTGCGCTTATGCAATTTTTTTCAAAAATAGCTTTGGTGTGCGCTTATAGGAGCATGTGCGGTAATTAGGGCGAATACGGTATCTTGTTTTTATCAGTGAACAGCTTGCTTACAAAACTTAAACTTTGTGTCACCAGTGGTGAAGGTGACTTTACTCTTCTTTAAAATCCAGCTATTTTAAGACACAATATCAGGTAGTAAATTGTATTGTTCAAATTTTAGAACAAGTATGGTAATGAGTTGATGTGTCCAAATATTGATGGAAAATATAAAAGGTTTTTAAGAAGACCTGATACTCCTTGGGAGATAACCCGTTCATGTTCATTTTTGTCTTCAATAGGGGACAATTCCTACCAGTAAACATCTACTCTTAAAGGATTGATTTGTTTGTTCCTTAACCCTTTGCATGTGGGAAATCCCCTAAAGGGATACCTTAGCAAACAGTGCATGCTAAGGCTGCCACGATTAATCGTATAATCAATCGATAAATTCCACCAAATGATTATCATTCCTGATTTGCTTTTAATCGATTACTTGATAGGTACAATTTACTACCCAAAGTTATGCCAAAAATAGCTGGATGAGTGGCAAACAGTGCAGACCCTGATGAGACGCTGCATTGTGCGGCATCAGATCTGGGTCTACACTGTTTGCTCAGGCCTGTCTGTTCAAATATACATATGGTAAAGTGCAACATATGGTATAAAGAGTCATGCTCAGACAGAAAGTCAGACAGGTAAAATAATGACAAAAACCTTAGAGATTACTAATCAATTATCAGCGTCTCATCTGGGTCTACACTGTTTGCTCAGGCCTGTCTGTTCAAATATACATATGGTAAAGTGCAACATATGGTAAGAGTTATGCTCAGACAGAAAGCCAGACTGGTAAAATAATGACAAAAATTTTAGCGATTACTAATCTATTATCTATCGCAATGACAGGACTGATAATTGATTATCTTTTCAGCTCCGATTAGCCAGCTCTAGTGCAGGCCCAGATCAGACGCCACAGGACGCGGCGTCTGATCAGGGCCTGCACTATTTGCTAACAATAAAAGAATAAAAATGAAAAAAAAATAGGCCTAACATTCCTTATATGACAAATGGACTTTTTCCAACATACAGCAATAGAGGAATCCACTATGGGTTAAAAAGGCAGCAAATTTGTCAAGTGTATCAGTTCTCGTTAACTCCAAATTTGGAGTAATTTACTCCAACTTTTTAATTTCTGACTCCAACTTTTTGGAAAGTCTCAGTAGAAAAGTATGGTAAAACTTCCAACTTTTTCTGGCGGACAGTATTTTACTCCAATTTTCAAAATCCTAGTGAGAACCCTTTGTATACATCCATTCAACATAAATTGATGCTTCTAAATCTTCAACCACCAAGCTCCGTTAGCAACTTGAAAATGACTTAAATAGTGTTTTGTGGTGTAGTTCACATGTTTGCATCTCCAGATATTTTCAGCTCACCTGACCAAAGGTCATGGTGAGCTTTTGTGACCGTGAGTGTGAGATATCCGGCGTCATCGTCCTTGGTGCCTCGTCCGTGTGTAAACTGTTTTTGTGGACACTCTAGAGGCCACAGGTTTGGTCCAATCATCATCAAACTTGGTCGTAATGATCATCATGACAATATCTCAGTCATGTTCAAATATGGGTCAGGTCTAGTCAAAAAGTAGATCAGTAGGTCAAATTATAGAAAACTTTGTGAACACCCTAAAGGCCTCAGTTTTGGTCCTATCACCATCTAATTTGCTTAGACTAATCATCTTGACAATATCTCGGTCAAGTTCAAATATGGATCCTGTCAGGTCAGAAAGTTTGTCAGAAGGATAAATCATAGAAAAACCTTGTGAAAACACTAGAGACCACACTTTTGGTCCAGTCATCATCCTACTTGTTCGAATATGGGCCATGCTGGGTAAAAAAAGTAGGTCAAATCACATAAAAACCTTGTGAACTCTCTAGAGGTCAGTCCCGCCCCTGCCCATCTGGGCTTGAAGAAATATATAGGCTGCATGATGCTTCCAGGCAGAGCTGAAACCGTCCCGCACATGAGTACTGGTAAACCGCTTAAAAAGGATCTAAGCCTGCCCAAGCAAAGTGGTGCGAGTCGACCCGTCCATGCTTATAAACACTATAAATTCATTGGGCAGCAGGGCTTGAGATGTCATTTCATCTCACTGTCACAAAACTGGAAGCAACGTCTCTAAAATGACCTTTATAGTATTGACGGGGATGTTAAACATCAAATCAAACAAACAAAAGAGGTCACAGTTATGGACAAATGATCATCAAACTCAGAATTATCATCATCACAATATCTAGGTCAAGTTGGAATGTGAGTCATGTTGGGTCAAAAGTAGGTCAGAAGGTTAACCAGTACAGTGCACATTCTTTCGCCAGAAACTGACAACTACCCTTCTTCCGCTGATTCAAGAAGGGCAATTGTCAGTTTCTGGCGAAAGAATGTTCACTGTACTGGTTTAACATATAAAAAAAAAAGTGTGGATAGGTAAACTGACTGGCTCGAAAATGACCTAATTAGTGCTGACTGGGCCATTAAAATCCAATACAAACAAACAAACAAATCATAGGAAAATCTTGTGAACACTCTAGAGGCCACAGTTTTGGTCCAATCATCATCAAACATGCTCATAATGATCATCTTGATTTGTTTACACCTATGTATGATTCTTGGCTGATGTTTCTTTTGCAGGTGATTCAACACCAGACAGTCAAGTATGAAGTGATTCCTCTGTCTCCATTATCAAAACACAGACTCAGTAAGTAAAGAAAACATCAGGCCCCGTGGTTATAACACTTTTTTCATGCTCAACTCAGCTGAGCATGAAATTTGAAATGCTCATAACTATTAAAATACAAACAAATCAGGCAATTTTCTTGCTCAGATGAGTGCAGAATGTCAGTTATCCTGCTCATAAATTTTAAAATGCCAACAAATGTTGGCATTTTAAAATTTATGAGTAGGATAAATTTCATGCTCAAGTGAGTTGAGCATGGAATAAGTTTTATAACTTCCGGGCCTGGCCTCATATTTTTCAGGCATTTGCAGGATTTCAGGCTTTTAGATTTTGATTTTTCTTCTTATTATCCCCACGCTTTTCGAAGAAAAAGTGGGGATATTGTAATGGTCTTCGTCGTCCGTACGTGCGTCCGTATGTCCGTCCGTCCGTCCCTCCGTCTTACCAGATAACTCCTCCTAGACGGTTATAGATAGAAACTTGAAACTTTGGGAACTGACAGGTCTTTGGTCTGGGGAGTGCATGACACTTTCGGAATTTTGATCACACCCCTACGGGTGGGCCCAGGGGGTGGGGCCCGCGGGATCAAAAATAAAAATTTCCAGAACATGGTCGTGTAATATATCAAAGCCAATGGCATGATGAGTAGAAAACATTACAACCAAAATTTGACCCCTGGGGTCAATTTTGAGGTCACCAGAGATCAAAAACTGATTTTGACCCCTTTACCCCCATACATTACTGTTACCTGATCACTCCTCCTAGACCCTTATAGATAGAAACTTGAAACTTTGGGAACTGATAAAACTTTGGTCTGGGGAGTGCATAACACTTTCGGGATTTTGATCCTACCCCTGGGAGTGGGGCCAGGGGTGGGGTACCTTGGGGATAAAAAATCAAAGTTTTCAGAACATGGTCGTGTAACATATTAAATCGAACGGCATGATGAGTAGAATACATCACAATCAAAATTTTACCCCTCGGGTCAAACACCCCTAGGGGATGGCCCAGGGGGTGGGGCCCGCGGGGAAGCGTGGGGATATGCGATGGCTTGCCATCGACTGCTCGATTCTAGTATTCTGATTAAAATGACTATCTAACCCTTATTCTGCTGAAAAAATATATAGCCACACCCATTTCTGACTATACGCCGATCATATTACTTGATATATATAATGTAATTGTTCAATTCACAAATTGTATTATTTACAAACAGTGTAGATCCTGATCAGATGGCTTCTTCAGAAGCCATCTGATCTGGATCTGCACTTTTTGCAAAGGTAATGTTTGTTGTGTTCATAAAGCTGAAAAATCGGGCCTTTCAGGCATGGAAAAGCTTGGTCAGTATGAGGCCTGAAACATAGCACAAGATGATGTGCTTTTTTTCATCCGAAAAGGAATGGTACTCTTATTTCTGCATGAAAACATAATGTTGCTCGTACTCATTACTGATTAGAAGTGCCTAGGTAAGATGCTTCTAGTGAGTACCAACAACATATGAGCCGCGCCAAGCGAATTTGTGTTTTCGAGCATTCCGTCATGACAAATTTTAACTGCGCATGCCCAGCCATTCAAAGGGGCCAGGGATATGGCTTTCTGTCTGAAGGTTCCTCTTGATCCACTGCTTGTATGAGCGAGCAGTGAAGGTTCTGGCGAGACTGTGCGGATGCGCAGGCTCGTCCGAACCTTCGCTGTTCACGTAGGCGATAAGTACCAAAATCGCTTGACGCGGCCCATATGTTCATAGCAACAGATAAAGCAGGGCTAGAAAACTCTTCAAAATTTCTCTCATCCTGCAAGGCCAAGGGAAGATAGATTTTGCCAATTTCGTGGGAACTAGATGAAATGTTTACTCACACTCAAATATTTTCACTCTTCATGGTGAGTGGACAAGTGAAATTTTCCAGCCCAGGAAAAGGTTGGTATTTTGTGATAATTGAAGGGTAGGTTTTCGTATTTCTCCATATAAACCTTTGTTGTAGGTATTCATTAGAACTGTCTCGGTGAGGCTGTTCTAATGAATACCCACAACATAGCTTTTCATTTAGAATTGACAAAAAATATTCTTCAGTTATCATAAAATACATGTACCAACCTTATCTGTTGCTAGGATGTTCTGCTGAGGCACTTCTAATGAGTACCAACAACATACGTTTTTGTGCAGAAATAAGTAAAAATGATAATACGTGAAAAAACCCTCTTATCCTTGGGCTGAGAAAAATTTCTATATAAACATATATCAATACAAATACCTTACACATTCCATATAGAGTGAGTGAGTGTTTGAGATTAACGTCTCACCAACAGCTATGGTCAGACGGAGGAGGGACCTCAGTTTAAAGACCCATCCGAAAGTCTGGAGAACCCCGGGATCGATTCTATGACCCCTGGTTTACAAGGCGAGAAGCATAACCACTACACCACAGAGGCTTCTATTTGATGTTTTGGAGAGGCACTTCTAATGAGTACCAACAATATACGTTTTTGTGCAGAAATAAGAAAAATTATATCTGGTTATTCACTCTTACCTGGGGTGATGAGAAAAATTTACATATACATACAGAAGTGAAGGCAATGAACATATATCAATACAATCACCTTACACCTTCCATACAAGACACCAAAGGGAAAGAAACACATACATAAAGCAACATCACCATAACTCAAACATGACAAGCAGATTGAGTATTGAGTTTTACGCCTCACCAACAGCTAAGGTCATACGGAGATGGGAAAACATCACAAACAGAAAGCCAAAATGACAGTTTCTGAACTTTCTTTCCCACAAAATGGCCAAACGGCTATCAAAAAAAAAGGATATTTAACCCTTAAGCCGCCAAGAAAAACTACATCTGAAAATGTTGCCTGCTGAATTTTTTGCAAACTTTTTAAAAATATTTTTGCATACAGGCACACAGTGTGGGCCCAGATCAGACTGCTCCAAAGGCCACTTCTGAGCAGTCCAAAAAGTGATCTCTTGCATTTGCTAGAGAACTCTACATAGCAAGAGATAGGTTGGTATTTTGTGATAACTAAGGCTGACATGATTAATCGTATAATTGATTAATCGATTGATAAATCCCACAAAAATGATTATCATTTCTGATTTGCTATTAATCGATTACTTGATAGGTACAATTTACTACCCAAAGTTATGCCTAAAATAGCTGGATGAGTGGCAAACAATGCAGACCCTGATGAGACGCCGCAGAATGCGGCGTCTCATCTGGGTCTACACTGTTTGCTCAGTCATGTCTGTTCAAATATACATATGATAAAGTGCAACATATGGTAAGAGTCATGCTCAGAAAGAAAGCCAGACAGGTAAAATTATGGCAAAAACCTTTGCGATTACTAATCGAGTATCAATCGCAATGACAGGACTGATAATCGATTATCTTTTCAGCTCCAATTAGCCAGCCCTACTAATGACCCACAAAATAGGTTTTTATGGAGAATTGACAAAAACTATCCTTCACTTATTACAGAATACCTTATCTGTTGGTATGCCTCTAGGTGAGTAAAATTCTAATATAAAGACAGCCTTTGGAACTGTACAAAAGTCGTTTGATTTTAGGCCACTTTTGAACAGTCGTAAAGGTGGTCTCTTACTAGCTAGAGGTGTAGAAAACACGAAGACAGAAGAACTGAAAATAAAAAAAACAAAGCTGTTTTAAGTTGTACCTCTTCTTTCGTTTTACAGGCATGCTACGGCGGAAAACTTTAGTTTTAGATTTAGATGAAACATTAATTCATTCACACCATGATGGAGTTATACGAGAAACTGTGAAACCAGGAACCCCACCTGATTTTGTTTTAAAGGTAAGTAGGTAGAGTCCGAGATTAGCATGAAATTTGTCCTGCTTATAAATATTAAACTGCAAACAGAATTTCTCGAACACCAAGGTTCCAATTGTTCAAAACTAATTACATCATTGACTTTAGATAATACATCATTTAAACTTTGACCATCAAATAGGGTACATACAGTAAAATGTTTGCAGAAAAATGCCGGCCTATTAGATATTGTACTTGCAAGAACCGTTAACAGTTTGACCCCCTAACGTTAGGCTTGTTAAGCAAACGATGCTTTGAACAACTGGGCCAGGATTTTTTAAAGATAAGTAGTCTGAGCCTAAGGTAGCTTAACTCAGTTGAGCGTGAAAGCATGAAATTTGTTCTGCTCATAAACTTTAAGAACCAGGCACCCTAGCTGACTTTCTTTCAAAGGACAAGGGTCCATCTTTGCCAGAGACCGAGTTGTTGCTGAGTTCTTTATATGAGGTAAAAACCACTCCGTTTTTCAGCAAAAATAGCAGAGTACATGTATAAGATATTGTACTTGCTAGGACAGTTTTGACCATTAGAACAGCTAACAGTTTGACCACTAAGTACATACAGTAGAACTTCGATGGCTCGAACACCGATGACTCGTTTACGATGGATGTGTCGAACCCATTCTTGAGCCTCTAGCGAAATCCTATACACAAGAAATAGTGGGTTATAATTAAGGAGAATTTAGCCTTTTATTTTGCAATACATTTTCATTATAGAACACCGAAAAGATGTCTAAAAGTATCTCGTTATGCCTCCTGACACTAACCTCAGTGGCTCGAACTACATGTACCCCTGTCTCGAACAGATTTTCAGGGACCCAAATGTGTTTGAGCCATTGAAGTTCGACTGTATAGTTTGTTTTAAAGATAAGTGGTCAGGACCTAAGGTAAAACTTCTTTGTGCTCAACTAATTATTTGTGCATGAAATCATGGAATTTGTCCTGCTCATAAATGATAAGAACCAGGCGCCCTAGCTGACTGATCAGACTGAGTAAGCAGGCCTCATATTTTTCAGGCATATGCAGGATTTCAGGCTTTTAGGGCTTGATTGTTTCTTGATTTTTTCTTGATTTCAGGGTTTTTAGATTTCGATTTTTTCCTCCTACATTCTGTTTAAAATGACTATTGAACACTTATCCTCTGAATAAAATTGTTTTGCTTCACCCATTCCTGTGCCTGTTCACCAATCAAATTATTTGATATAATGTATTCAAGTCACAAACTGCATTACAAACAGTGCAGATCCAGATCAGATGGCTTCTTCTACACTGTTTGCAAAGGTAATGGTTGTCGTGTACAGCAGGATGAGGGTTAAGGCTGCAAAATAAGGTCTTTCAGGCTTTGAACAGCTTGGTAAGTATGAGGCCTGAGTAAGGGGCTCCATAGCCTAGTAGGATATAGTGCTCTTTATCACACCAGCATAGAGATGCCAAGTTCTGCAGCCGAAGATCAGATGTCATTTCTCAGGGTATTCCAGTTTTCGTTTTTATAAACAATCAGCTTGAAACAAGTGAAATAATCTTGAAAGAACCAAAAAAAAGACAAAAAACAGACTGTGCAGATGAATTGTCATGAAGCCTGATGGTGGTGTGTCAATAAGAGCCCACCGTTCATAGCATTATTACAAGCATAAAAATTGCATTAGTGGTTTAAATTAAGACAAGTATAATGCATTTATCTAGTATGCAGTTGTTATTGCTGAAAAATGTGAGTAGCTTTTGCAAAAGCTACTTACATTTTTCACCAAAAATACATTGAGTGCATTTGCAATTTTAAATGGTTTGGACACTAACAAACAGTGCAGGCCCACATCAGGCACCACATGTTTCATATGCTTTACTCAAGACAGAGTTGTCTCTTAACAAATCTTTGCCCCTTTTTTACCACCCTTAAGCCTATCTGGCTTCCTGACAATTCACGCTAAACATCTGGGACCAGTTGTTCAAAGCCTTGTTAGCTTAACAAGGTAGTTAGTAGTCATATTGTTAACTGTTCTAGCAAGTGTAAAATCTAAATTTTTTGTATTTTTGCTGGAAAAATGTTAGCAGCTTTTGCAAAAGCTGCTCACATTTTTTCAGCAAAAATATAAGCATATTTGCCATATTAAATAATCAAAATGGCCCCTGCCCATAGGGGCTTGAAGAAATATATGGGCTGCATGATGCTTCCACGCAGAGCTGAATCTGGCCTGCACACTAGTACTGGTAAACCGCTTAGAGGATCTAAGCCAGTCCAAGAACTGCAGTGCGAGGCGAACCGTCCATGCTAATAAACCCTATTGGTTTCATTGGGTAACAGGACTTGAGATGTCATTTCATCTCAATGTCGGGTAAAAGTCCCACAAAATTGGAAGCAACATCTCCAAAATGACCTTTACAGTGTTGACAGGGACGTTAAACCTCAAATCAAACAAATCAAATAAATAATCAAAGATTTATCAATATGTTAACTAACAACATTGTTAGTTTTGAACAAGTGGCCCCTGGGCCCGGTAGTTCATAGCATCATTAGTGTTACAAATGTTAGTGGTCAAATTGTTAACTGTTCCAGCAGGTACAAAATCTAATACATGGATATTGAGAGTAGCAAAAAAAAGCTACTCACATTTTTTTCAGCAACAATATTGATTTACCGTATTCCTCCCATTTAGCGCCCCTGCTCCTATAAGAGCCCCCTCACTGTTTCTCCAAGAACAAAATAATAAGCGACCCTTCTGCAGTTGGAGGAAAAAGTATTTTGGCTACCTAAAGTAAAGATTTCAGCCTTTCAGTCATCACCGTATCTGCTGTAAATTGTAGCATTTAAGGTATTTTTAAACCCATGCTATCACAGAGTGTCTGTGTTGACCACTTGGTTCTTCAAATGTCATTATTCCACCATATTCTAATGGAAATCTACCTGAAACTCTCCCTTCTCATTACGAAAAAACACGCCTATACAAATACATTGTAAGCTTTACCTCCAAAAAATTGAAATTTTTTAGATGGAAAATTGTGATATATTTCTTATTTCTGCTCAAAATATAGATTGTGGGCACTCGTTAGAACCGCCTCATCGAGGCTGTTCTAACGAGTACCCACGATCTATATTTTAGAACAGGAATAAGAAAAATAAGGTTTACCCCTGTAAACCCCAGTTTTACTATATAAAAGTGGGGTTCAGGGGAGGGGGGGGGGGGGGTCAAAATTATATAGGCGTATTTTCGTGATGAATAAGATTTTTGTCTCTTACAAGCGCCCCCTCTTTTTCCAATTTTTTAAGCGCCCGGGGTGCTAAATCCGGGGTGCTAAATGGGAGGAATAGGGTAGTTGCTATTTCAATGAACAGTGTTTTAACGATATACTAACCAATGGTGCCATTAGCTTTTATTCTAACACTGGTCACCTGTATGGCCAATAGTAAAATCTAGTGATATATTGAGTGATAAATCACTGAGCGGAAGACGGTGATGCGAAGAGCCGCCTTTTTATCCCATTTCATGACCTCATTCATTGTTACCTTGACATTAGATGGTGTAACATCATTTTCTTGTATCAGATATGTTATTAAAACAGGTAAATGCATGTGATACAGTCAGTTATATTGGCGAGATTACTTAAAACAATGGTGGAAGATGGGGAGAATCTGAAGGAAACAGTAGCATTTTCATCGACTTTTTGTGTGTTTGAATCGGAATAGACCAGCTCTAGTGCCGTGATTTATTGAGTGATATATCACTGTCTGTCAGTTGTATGTAGACAAATCTCTCGCGTTACACTCTCATGATTTGATCTACTTTACAACTGTCCGCCAAGCAGTGATTTATCACTTAAAATAAATCACAGTTAGAGCTGGTCTATTTCTTATACAACTGGACCCTGTTTTCTTCTTTTATAGGTTATGATAAATCGCCATCCAGTTAGATTTTTTGTACACAAAAGACCTCATGTAGATTATTTTCTTGAAGTTGTAAGTATGAATTTGGTTGTTTTATCTATTGAACTTTTACAGAACTAGGTTCTTGTACGGTCACATGTGAGATAACAAGTTCTGTGACAGAAGGTCAGGTATTTTCTCCTGGTACTAGTGGTGGGCCGATGATCGACTATAGTCAAAAGTCCGTTGGTTTGGGCTTTCAATTGTGACAATCGATCACAAAAAACGCAATCGGTTGCAGTCGGTTCCAGAATTCAGTCGATCAGGGCACGCTGCTCGGATTATGCAGTGGACGTAAATTTCTGGTCATTTGCGTGATTTCCGATTTGTTAATCCGCCATTTCGCTATTTAAAAGTGGGTGCTTGATTAAACAAACCAAGACAGCAACGCCGAATGGCGCAGGTAGAAAGGAGTATCGGATGATCCTATTGGCGTGAGACCAGAAAAGATGTATTCATTATTCATTATTTTATAATATTGTTCCTTGTTGGAAAGTTAAAGGTTTTGAAAGTTTTCTTTCGAAAACTATCTCGCATGAATAGATTATTTGAATAAAATTTAAATCGTTCTCTGAACCTGTATCCTAAAAGTTTTAAGAGAGCAGTAGTATGAGCTTAACAAGAGAAGCAGCAGGACACATAAAAATTGTCATAGATACGTCAGCGAACGCATATTTTTTCGCAGTGGGACTCACCTAGAAGTGTCTATTCAACTGTTTATCTCTTAGCTTTGTTGTTTATAAACAATGACAAACAGTTGACACTTTGATAATTCATAACTAATTTGCAAATACGGCCCAACTGATATCATCTGTACTCTTTTCAGTTTTTGCTTTTATTTGTACTAGAACCAATTTCAATATTCATTAAAATTTGGAGTGGACCTGATACTCAAAAGCTTGCTACATTCTTTGATCACCGAACTTCAGACTAACAAACTTTCAAGGATAGAAAAGTATAGGGCCAATTATGACAGAGCAAGTGTGCAGGTATTCAACCAGATGCAATTGCACTTTCAGACATCAGCACACATTCATGTCAATCATCTGAACTACCCTTATGACAAGTCTAGAGAATGATGAAATTTTGATGCAAATGTCTGTGCACCAACCTCTGAAATTTGATCTGCTACATTTGACTGAAATGGGTAGTAATATTGAAAAACAAATATGTTAAAATGTGACAGTAAATTACATATTTTTAAAAGTAGCTTGAATATGAATCCTCTATACAAAAGCTTATATACTGTTAGTTTAAACAATATTTTATTTACTTCTTTTCAATAACAAGAAAGACTTTCGGATGAGTCTTTAAACCGAGGTCCCGTCTCCGCATGACCTTAGCTGTTGGTGGGATGTAAAACTAAAACTCACTCACTCAATAACAAGAATAAAACATACCGTAATTCCCTGTGTAAACCACGCACTTTAATATATGGGCTGCATGATGCTTCCACGCAGAGCTGAATCTGGCCCGCACACTAGTACTGGTAAACCGCTTAGAGGATCTAAGCCTGTCCAGGAACCGCGGTGCGAGGCGGACCGTCCATGCTAATAAACCCTTTTGGTTTCATTGGGTGACAGGGCTTGAGATGTCATTTCATCTCAATGTCGGGTAAAAGTCCCACAAAAATGGAAGCAACGTCTCCAAAATGACCTTTACAGTGTTGACGGGGACGTTAAACCTCAAATCAAACAAATTTTCACCCAGAAAACAGTGAGAAAAAAAACCCTGCGTGTAATACAATGGCATAGAAAAATGACATTGTTTTTCTCGAAAAGTCGGCAGGTCACGAAAACCCATTACAAATACAGTGTGACACTTTGAGACCCTCATAAAGTTCGTTTGACATATTAATTCATTGAATCATTCATACCAATAAAAAATGCAATCAATATTCCTATCTCAGACAACAACCTTTCATCCATATTACCTTTTATTAGCACAAAAATTGTTTCCATATTTTCAACATTTTGACAGGAAGGTATACCCAAATTTACGTAATGAACTAATTTGCTGAATCTGAATAGACTGGTCACAAAACAGTGGTTGGTTGGAAATACAGAAATTCTGCATTTGTTGAAAACTTCTGATAATAATAATAATAAAAATAATAATATTATTATTAATAATAATACTTATAGTATTCATTATGACAGTAAATGTATGTCAACAAAGTTCCAAATTGCACAGGACATCAGGTTCCTTGAAGTCAGGCATGAACCACCGTTTTATTAACAGTAAATGCAAAATGGGCTTCTTTAATTGAGTGAGATGTTTGACTCACGCTGAGAAGGTGTTAATTACGGGATTAGCATAGAGAACGTGTGAATAACCAGAGGTGTCAAACTACTCAATCTACCTGTAGATACCTTTAATTTCGCTATGGAGTACCTGCCTTTGAGGCATGTTGTCACAAGTTTACCTTTGGAAAGAAACCTGTTTCTATCTTTCCTTGTGAAAGAAAACTGGGAAAACGCATTGTCATCTTTCATAACAAATGAATAACCGCACCTTTAGAATGTCACCTTGTCACACACCACCGTTATGGGTAAAGGGAGAACTGCCTATGCTGCAAGAGAGAAACTAACCACTATTCTATTCTATAACTACTGGGAAATATACCTATAACCAGTCAGCCTATTTTGATAGTAGCCAATCAAAATTCGTGTACTTTCATTGTCAATCAAAATGGCGTCTGAGAAAAGCATTCTGTGATACTGGGGAAAAGCATGTGCATGTTTTAGACTGGAATATCTTTTTTTTGACATATCTTGGACTCAGAATTGAGGTGCGTGTTATAGATGAGTGCGTGGTATACACAGGGAATTACGGTATTAGAAAGATCAACAGGATTTGAAAACAAGCAAGGTTGCTTATACTAATCATCTCCTATCTCATATACTGTTCTGACTCTAGGTTAAACTAACTTGATTATAAACTGATGATTGATCTCAGTTTGAAATCGATTGCCCATCACTAGTTAAACCGCATATCAAACAAAAAACTAACCATGGTAAACGGGCCATAGATGTTCAAAATAGAAGTAGAGACAATGATCAGGAATCAATACAATCAACCCATAGCTCCCATCAGAGACACCAAAGGGAAAGAAACACAAACATGCAACAACAGACCTAATGGAAACACCAACAGCGGAAAGCCAAAAGGACAGTTACTTTCCCACAAAATGGCCAATAGGCTATCCAAAATAAAATGACACCAGCGACACAAACACCTAAAGACAAACCATAACAAAAATAAATCGCGACAGAAGAACTGCCTTGGAACGGTCAGCGGAAATGAATTCCACCGGGGGAGGCTTAAATCTATTTTACGTGGCCACAATCCTCGCCCTTATTTCCATCGTGATTTAGACAAATAATTTGTTCAGTCCGCATGAAGGCCTCCTAACTCATCAGGGCAACATCTCCGTGAACACAAATAATCAAACAACCACAGAGATGAAACAACGGTGAGGACTCGACAGCAAGAAACCACTGAAATGCTGGGCAAAACCATTTAAAGTTTCACTGTAGGTTTACATTTCATGCAACCCTGATTCAGTTATCTTTTCCACTCCCACCCCTAACAACCTATGTCATTTGTTACGTCACTTATTGTGTATGTTTCAACCGTTCAACTGTAACAAGTGTTCGTTATAATAAGCAGGGCGTTGCAATAGAAGCTGTATTAAAAAATATAATCAGTGCAATAAACAAGTTAACATCTGGGTGACATGATATTGACAAAGTGTCATTATTGTGTGCTTTTGTACAATTACTTGTTTAAATACTGTCTATTTGATGTACCAGGTACTATTTTGAAAACATTTCATACTTTTGAGAAACAAATCCACAAAACTCTACGTCATCATGACATAGGTTGTTGCCATTGTCCACATGCTTTGAAAGTCCCTTTTAAGGGAAGCATTGCGTGCATAGTCTCAACCCATAAAATGCCGATCATGATAATTGTCATCTGCTGGTTTTCTTTAAAAGTCATTTTTGCAAACAGTGTCGCACTGTTTACCTGTATAAAAAAGTATTTCTAAAACATTTGCAAGAAGATTCAGCAGACAACATAAGCAGATGACATTTTCAGATGTAGTTTTTCTCGGCATCTTAGGGGTCAATAAGTTAGGATGATATTTAAAAAAAAATCATGTCTGTGGGTTGAATCACTTTAAATATTCAAAAGTCTGTTCTTAGACTCTACATATTCAACAGTCAGTTCTTATGTCCCTGCAGGGCCCAACAAATCAAAATTTCATCCACTTGCCTCAAGAATCACATGATCTTAAGGACTATCACAATGTCTATCTGGCATGTGGGTTAAAATTTATGATTGCTCAGAATGTTGTTTGAGAAGAATAACCTTTTATGTTCCAAATTATAGAGATGATCATTAAGCATTCTTATAAAAAATCTTATTTTGTTGTTTGGAAAAAAAAGGATATTGTATAGACAACATATTGTATTTTAACCCTTAAGACACTGAGAAAAAACTAAATCTGAAAATGTTGTCTGCTTGTATCGTCTGCTGATTTTTATACCCCCGCAAACGAAGTTTGAAGGGGGTATATAGGAGTCAGCTTGTCGTCTGTCGTCGTCGTCTGTCGTCGTCGGTCTGTTACAAAAAACTTTAACATTGCTCATAACTTCCTTATTCTTTGACCGATTTCTTTAATATTCACACACCACACACCTTGCCACTAGTACTTAAGATTGATATACACAAACCTGACCTTGACCTTTACGTTGACCTTCCTCAAGGTCAAATACTTGTAAAAATTTGTCTGACAACGCATGCGGGGGTATAATTGGCGCCCGTTAGGCGGCAGCTCTAGTTTTGCAAACTTTTTAAAAATATTTTTTGCATATAGGGAAACAGTGTGGGCCCAAATCAGACTTCTCCTACAGGAGCAGTCTGATCTGGGTCCACACTGTTTTGGAAAAAAATACTTTTAAGGTAATAGGCAGACGGTAAAGCAGACGACAATTGTCGTGATTAGCATTTTATGGGTTATACACAAGTTAGATTCACCTCTATGTACTTCTGATTCAGGTTAGTCAGTGGTATGATCTAGTAGTTTTTACAGCAAGTATGGAAATTTACGGCGCAGCAGTTGCCGACAAGTTAGATAATGACAGGGGGATTTTACATAAACGTTATTACAGGCAGGTCAGTAGAGATTAATTCTTTTCTTCGATTTTGAAAAAAATGTAGTATCACCATTTCACTTACAAGATAAGCAGTAATAACAGGATATTAACCCTTGTCCTGCTGAATATTTAAATATGCCACACCCCACTACCTATTGTCAACCAACCAGATTTCTTGATGCAAATTATTGCAACAAATTCATAAACTGAATGACAAACATTGAAGGTCCTGATCAGATGGCTTCTTCGGATCTACATTGTTTGAAAGATAAGGCATATCCTGGCTCAGCCTGATAATTAAGGAATAATTGTCTTGATTCTTGTTAGAAATGCGTTGTGGGAACTGGTAAGAATCGCCTCATTTACACGATTCTAAGAAGTACCATGCTTAGTATAACTGTATGACACAGGTGTCCATGACATATGTTTATGGAGAAATAAAACAAGAATTTCAACTAAGGCTAGGTCATGCCTGCATGGATATGAAAATAAGGGTGAAGCTAAGAGTTGTCATAAATATTTGCAACTTAAGGAATGAACAGTTTGTTTGATTTTGGTTTAACGTTCCTGTCAACACAATTTAGGCCATTTTGGAGACGTTGCTTCCAATTCTGTGGGACTTTTACCGGACAATGAGATGAAATGACATCTCAAGCTTGGAGAAATAGGTTGGGCTGCACAATGCTTCCACGCAGAGCTGTAACTGACCACGCACATGAGTACTGATAAACCGCTTAGGCGGTCTTAGCCTGCCCAGACAAAATGGTACGAGTCAGACCGTCCATGCATACAAACCCTTTTGGTTGTATTGGGCGGCAGAGCTTGAGATGTCATTTCATCTCATTGTCGGGTAAAAGTCCCACAGGCATGACCTAGCCTTAGTTGAAATTCTTGTTATTTCTCAATAAACATATGTCATGGACACCTGTGCCATACAGTTATACTAAGCATGGAAGAAAGAAAATACAAGTTTAAAGTTTTTGAAGGATTAACCCATTGCATGCGAGAAACCCCTAAAGGGGCGTCTGATCAGGGTCGCACTATTTTGTAATAGAATTTTTCATCAAAAATAGAATAAAAACAAAAAATAGGCCTGACACCCCTTTTATGACAAATGTCCAGCATATAGCAATGGAAGAGTCCACTAGTATACAATGGGTTAAAGTGTATAAGTTGTTTGCTATAGTATTGCCAATCATAGCGATAGATGTGGTATTAAAGTATTTGTGATAATTGAAGGATAGTTTTTCTAATTTCTCCACATAAACCTATGTTGTGGGCACTCAGCAAGGCAGTTCTAATGAATACCCACAACATAGGTTTTTATGGAGAACTGACAAAAACTATCCTTCAATTATCACAAAATTCTTACCTTATCTTATATGTACAGTCCAACCTGTATTAAGTAAGCAACACAGGGATAACCAAAATACACTTGCTTAAGACAGGTGCTTGATTATGGATTTCTGATTTGATACATGATACCAAAAATTCAGAGAACAACTTAAAAATGTCTTAAAATATTTATTTACCCATTTTGGCCTTAATTGACTTTTATCAAATGTGAGTGAGTGTGTTTGAGTTTTACATACCACCAACAGCTATGGTCATACGGAGACAGGACCTTGGTTTAAAGAATCTTCCGAAAGTCTGGAGAAGCAAGGGATTGAACCTATGACCCCTGGTTTATGAGGAGAGCAGCTTATCCACTACACCACAGAGGCTTTTATTAAATGTAATAAACAGGTAGACAGGAAATGATGCAGCATCATATGATGTCAGTGGCAAGTACAAACATACCAGTGAGTTGGAATTTTTTTTTTTTTTTTTTTGGTTTGGGTTTTACGGCCCTTTCAAGATTATTTCACTCATATCGAGCCGATCGTTAATCAGAGGTGGGCGAAAACCGGAGTACCCGGAGAAAAACCACCTGACTTCCGTTGCAGAACTTGGCGTCTCAAACGTGGCCCGAGCGAGGCTCGAACCTACGGCGGTGAGAGACCTAATGACTAAGAGTCAGCGCTCTTATCCACTAGGCCACGGAGGCCCGTTAGGGTGAGTTGGAATAAAAAGGCAGAATGAAGGATCTATGTCAGATACAGGTTACTGACAATGCAGTTGTAATTTAGTGCATCAGTTTATCATATGACTTTGAGTCTGAGAATGTAATAACGTCATGTAATAAATTTGATAATCCAGTAGTGGAATAAATATGTAAATTAGTTAGATATGCCCGTAAAGTTACATGTACGACATCCTTAACAACAACACATTTACTAATGGCAGAATATTGACACTTTTTTTTTGTAAAACAGTCATGAATAAAATGCGTTTTAAATGTCATATGATAAATAGATCTTGCATGTATTATTGAATTTATTGAACTCGTTGAGGAAAAGAGATAAAGCCTCACATTTGTCCTCAACTTGTTTAATAAATTCAGTAATACATGAGCACTGCTGTAAGATCCTCTATTTAAAATTTAGCTCTAAAAAGAGCCGCTGCACCAAGAAAATCTCCTTCATACTGGTAAATCTTTTTTCCGTTGGACAAACACTTGAACAGTTGTCATGAATGTGAAATCCTGTATTGCGTTTGTGTGATTTGATATGCAGTTTTGTTTTGTTTGATTTGATGTTTAACGTCCCCGTCAACACTATAAAGGTAATTTTGGAGATGTTGCGTCCAATTTTGTGGGACTTTTACCGGACAATGAGATGGAATGACATCTGAAGCCATGTCGCCCAATGAAACCAATAGAGTTAATAAGCATGAACTGTTCGACTTGCACCGCTTTGCCTGTGCAGGCTTAGATCCTCTAAGCGGTTTACCAGTACTTGTGTGCGGTCGGGTTCAGCTCTGCGTGGAAGCATCATGCAGCCCATTTATTTCTTCAAGCCCCAATGCAGTAAAGTTCCTCTATTAAGACCATCTAAAATTAAGACGAAATCTGCTTTTATAAGCTTATTGTGAAGGTTTCGGTTAATCTTCCTTATGTATTCTACACCCAGTGTCTCCTAATAAGAGACAACCTTTGTAACTGTTCAAAAGTGGTCTTAAAGACCACTTTTGAACAGTTACAAAGGTGGTCTTAATATAGGAATCTTACTGTATGTATTATTTGTTTCTGTTTTTCAGCATTGTAATTTTGATGCAGGAAGTTATACTAAAGATCTTTTAGCAATAAACAGGGATTTATCCAGTATATTTATACTAGACAATTCACCTGTAGCATACAGGGCATATCCAGGTAAGCATTTTGGGGCTTTATGGGTCTTTCAACAGCATCTTTTATACATCAGGATATCATGTGGTTTGGTCCCCCGCCCATCGAAGCTTGAAGAAATAGATAGGCTGCATGATGCTGCTACGCAGAGCTGAAACCGACCCACACACAAGTACTGGTAAACTGCTTAGAGGATCTAAGCCTGCCCGGGCAAAGCGGTGTGAGTTGGCCGGCCCGTCCATTCTTATAAACCTTATTGGTGTCATTGGGCGGCAGGGCTTGAGTTGTTATTTCATCTCAGTGTGGGGTAAAAGTCCCGCAAAATTGGAAGCAATGTCCCCAAAATGACCTTTACAGTGTTAACGGGGACGTTAAACCTCAAATCAAACAAACAAACAAATCATGCGGTTGGTTGAAAGGGTTGAGTGATTGCAAGTTAGTGCTGCCTTGTGTGTGTAGATTGTGAATGATGTTCCATTGTACAAATCCTTCAATTTTGATACTACTCTGACTGGAATACTATTGAAGGGGAATGGAGACACCTTCAGGGGAGGCAACTCCTACAAAAGTATTTTATGTCTCCATGTCAATAGGGGTCAATTCTTAAAGGAAAGAATTTGCTCCTCGGGAGCAAATTCTTTCCTTGAAGAGTAGACCCCTGTTTCATTGGGACGGGGTTTATAGAAAAGCAGACAGGAAGTCCCGAAAGTTGTCTCCCTTTGAAAAAATGGCAGAACAATCTGCCAGGTGTTTCCATTCCCCTTTAAGAGCATTTTTGGGCTTTACAGTGACAGCTGCAAATCTTGAGTAAGGAGGATAATTAAGAGATTATTTTTATTCCCCCACCAAATAGGATTGGTACATACAACAAGCTAGTACCAGCCCCGATAGCTCAGTTGGTAGAGTGTCCGCTCCGGGGAACGGGAGGTCATGGGTTCGATCCCGGGCTGCGACATACCAAAGTCGTTAAAAATGGTACTAGCTGCTCCTCGCTTGGCACTCAGATTTACAGGGTAGAGCTAGGACTGGTCGACCCAGTGTCAGGATAATGTGACTGGGTGTGGTATCATGTACTGTGTCTGGGACATGATACTTCAGTGAGGCAGCACTATAAAAGTGAGCATTTAGCTCCCTGTTGCAACCAGACACCGTCGTGATTTGACTGAAAAATTGTTGAAAGCGACGTTAAACCCGAATTCACACACACACACATACAACGAGCAGCCTGGCATCTGTCCGCCTGTCTGCAGGAACTAAACTATACTTGTGAGTTTAGGGAATAAGGATACTCCAATGTATTTCAATGGGATTTATTCCATAGACACACAAGTAAAAATCCTGCGTGTCCAGAAATCTACTTGTGTATCAGTTCTAAAACCCGTCCATAATGCCATTAGGCATTTTTAGCTCGGCTGTTTTCGAAGAAAACAACGAGGTATTGTCATAGCTCTGGCGTCATCATTGTGCAAAAACTTGGATATTTTCATCTGCTTCGTCGTGCAAAAACTTGGGACATTTTATGATAACTTTGTCATTTCTGAACATATTTACTTGAAACTCGGACTAGTTGTTCATTATGAAAAGGGGCTGCAGCCTAGGGTTGGCACCTGCATGCGGTGCTCTTGTTCTTGTTTAATCATAAGTCAAGTGAGTGAATTAAGTCCATCATGAACCTCTTGTTTGAATCAGCGAAAGGATGAGCATGACTGTTATAAAGATTTCAGGATAAATCTACATGAAAGAATGTTTTGCCATCACGTGAATAAGTCTGTGAAATGAAAATCCCCCTAAAACACACTTTATATAGAGAAAATTGGGGTTTATGGGGGTATACATTATGTTGCTTATTTCTGCTCCAAGACATAGGTACAAATAAACAAGAAAGAAATATATATCACGGATTCTTATCAGAAAAGTAGCCATTTTGGCGTGTGAAATGCACTGTGTCTCACGGGTGTGTTATCGTAATGCAGACTCGGGGAATCTACAGTAACTCATAGCTTGTTTCAGATGGGGAGGAGCATCACAGATAATGAGGGGATAATTTTTTTTTATTTTTAATCAATGCGTATCTACGAGGGTCACCCAAAAATAACTGATCACTGCCTTATAACTTTTAAAATATGTTTTAAATACAACTTACTTGAGTAATCTCCCATGGACAGGATGACAGAATTCCATTTGCTTGGCATCGCCTCAATACCTGTTGCTAAGCAATTAAAATTGATTCATCAAACCTCCCTGTTTTGGGCATCCTCTAACGCGTCCAATCTGTCAAAACTGATTTCCCTTAAGGGTTCTTTCAACTTTGGGAACAGATCGAAGTTGGGAGGAGACAAATATGGTGAGTACAGGGGATGTTCAAGCACTTCCTAGCCATATCCTTCCAACAGCTCCTTGACAACCTTACTTTTGTGTGGTGAAGCGTTATCGTGCAAAATTAGCAGTGTGCAGTTTATGCGTTCTGAGCACTTGCGGCGTAATGCTGGATGAAGTATTGTCCTAAGATATATTACAAAGTTATCCTTTATAACTGTTTCATCTGTTGGTATCCGATGTGAGGTAAGTACGCCACTGTAATCGTACGCCAATATCAACATCTTGGGGACAATTCTGACTTCGACGAAATTTTACTGGTCTTGGCGAACTTTTAGTTTGCCATTCGCTACTTTGATGTTTAATTCTTGTTCAAAAGAACGTATCCAAGTTTCATCGATTGCTACTATTCTGTTTTTATTTTGTTTCAGATAATGCCATACCTATAACCTCGTGGTTTAGTGATGCCACGGATACGGCACTATTGGGTCTATTACCGCTGTTGGACGCACTACGTTTTTGTAATGATGTTCGATCAGTGCTAAGTAGGAACCTTCACATTCATCGCGCACCCAAATAACGTCCAATCATTAGTCATCACATCATTAGAATAAACCATTTGTTTTGGTGGATCCAGGGATAGTTTGTTTCTCGTTGTGTAGAAGGGAGGGTGTAGATAAGTTTCAAGAGCCGGTACAGACAAGTTGGTGGAGATAAGTAGGTGTGGACTCGCTCTCTTCAAAAGACAATGTACACAGCTCTGGATAAGGAGGCATGGCAAGGATACTTTTGGCATTCTCCATAAAAAGGAAAATGCGTATCAGCATTATGGACTTGTTTTCCAAAAAAGGCTAACCAAAAGGTAAACCTGGTGGATGTCCGTCCACTGGCCTAGATATCCCTATAGTTTTTGTCATTTCTCCACGAAAACCTATGTTGTGGGTACTCATTAGAACCACCTCACTGAGGCGGTTCAAATGAGTACCCACAACATTCGTTTTTATGGAGCAATAAGGAAAACTATGCTTCATTTATCACAAAATATCTACCTTTTCTGTTGCTATGTCTCAGTCTGTACACATACTCTTCGGGAGTTCACTGCTGAAATAGTTACAAGGTTTTTGTTTATATTATTTTGTATTGGAGTTTTATAGCCTGGACAACACTAAACTGTTCAGATAGAGCTCTTTATTGAGACGTACTGAGTAGTATGATTCAAAAAATTTTTGTGCTGACCTCAACTGGCAGAGTATAAAAATTGTCCTGCTCACAAATATTAACCTACCAATAAGTGAATTTTCATACACATATCAGCACACTACAATATTCTTCATGTTCAAAAATATTTAAATGCTTACCAATGCAGGATAAATTTCATGCTCTGTTGGGCTGACCATAATAAATGTTGAGAATAGGCCAGGAAGGTAGAAAAAGCCAGGAAAGGTTTTAGTTCAGCCACTTTGGGGGTAACTTCATTTATGTTCATTATCCCTTATCTTGCTGTTCACAACAACCCTTATATTTGCAAACAGTGTAAATCCAGATCAGATGGCTTCTGAAGAAGCCATCTGATCAGGATCTGCACTGCTTGGCATTCAGTTTATGAATTTGCACCAATAAATTACATCAAGTAATTTCATTGGTTGATGGTTGATAGACAGAAATGGGTGCGGCTTAAATGAATATTTATATAAAAGAGACACTAAAACTGAACACAGGGAAACAGGCAAGACCCTGATCAGATGCCGCAAAAAGCGGCAACTCATCAGGGTCTTCACTGTTTGCAAAACAAAGAAGTCTTTTTTAAAAGTTACTCAACCCGACTTCCCTAAAATTTTAAATGGACTCCTTCTATATGTACAGCGTCAAATTCCTTTGAGTACAAAATGTGTTAACTGAGTGATCTGAGTTGTCACTATCTTATGGATAGTGATATCAGACAGTAGGAATGCTGTATTACTACAGATAGAACAGGCCTCTGTGGCCTAGTGGATAAGAGTGCTGACTCTTAATTATTAGGTCTCTCACCGCTGTGATTCGAGCCTCGCTTGGGTCACATGTGGGACACCAAGTTCTGCAACGGAAGGTCAGGTGGTTTTTCTCCGGGTACTCCGGTTTTCGCCCACCTCTGATTAACGATCGGCTCGATATGAGTGAAATAATCTTGAAAGGGCCGTAAAACCAAAACAAAACAAAAAAAAAAAATACAGATAGAATGTAAGGTTAAAGTTGATTCTAATGCAGTTGTGTTTGTAACGTGGCATAACATGAAAAATTGTGACGGTGTATACTGTCGGAAACCCAACAACATGTGTTTTCATGCAGAAATAAGAGAAAAAAACATTGATACTGCCCCCCCCCCCAATTGATATCGCCCCCCCCCCCCCCCTACCCCCCACCCCCACCCTCTAATCTGCGGCTATGCTTAAGTGTTTTTCATGTGTTCATGGAGTACTAAATTAACCCTTTTTGTACCAAATGAAATCTTCCTCCTTATATAAAGCAGGAGTCCATTTCAAAATTTAGGGTGTCAGGTTGTGTTTTTCTTCAAAAATTACTTGGAAAATGGCTGTCAGAACTGTTTGCAAACAGTGTAGGCCCTTACAGATGCCACGTTTTGCGGCGTCTGATCTGGGCCTGCACTGTTTGCTAGGGTACCTGTTTTGGGGTTTCTGGTACGAAATGGGTTAAAACAGTAGGCTCATTTCACGTGCAACAATTGGAAGCTGGCATGCATTTCTTGCCCAAATTGACCGATACAGTGTTGACGGAATGTTAAACCCCAAATCAAACAAAACCAATCCACATTGAGCTGAAACCAATGCACACGAGTACTAGAAAACCACTTAAGCCTGCTCAGACAAAGTGGTGTAAGTCAGATCATCCATGCATATAAACCTCAATGCAAACAAACAAATCATCTGTACTACACCATGGCTGTATTCCATCGTATTCTAATGCACTTAGGTACAGTACGGCTCAGGTATTTGGACCGTTTTTCTTTTTCATTCCGCGGACAACTTTTTAAATCCGCGTTTTTCCGCCAAATGGTTTGGAGTAAACCACTCCGAGTGAAAATATTTTACTCCAAGTTATGCGCTCGATATTCCGAGGAAATTCCGCGGACCTCAGAGCTTACCTGTGATATGTGGAGTGTTTGCGAGTATTTGCGAGTGGTGATTAATTTAATTAAACATGTGTCGCCGGTGCAACGTATCAGAGGCCAATAATGGCGGCCGAAACCCGTCAAAATTTCGCTGACAGTTATCACTTTGATTATTTGTTTCTCACTTGTCCGATAATACTTCACATTAAAATTATTAAAGAATGAAAGACAAATGATTATATTATATCAAAATAATTTTCTTTTTTTGAAAATATCAAAATTACGTGGAGAAATTTCGAGTTCAAAATGACCGATTTTGCAGTTTTAAAGAAGCCAATAATGGCAGCCGAAACCGGTCACAATTTCGCTGACAGTTATCACCTTTATTTGTTTCTCAATAGTCCGATAATATTTCACATTAAAATTATTAAAGAATGAAAGACAAATGATTATATTATATCAAAATAATTTTCTTTTTTTGAAAATATTAAAATTACATGGAGAAATTTCGAGTTCAAAATGACCGATTTTGCAGTTTAAAAGAAGCCAATAATGGCGGCCGAAATCCGTTAAAATTTCGCTGACAGTTATCACCTTTGATTATTTGTTTCTCATTTGTCCGATTATACTTCACATTAAAATTATTAAAGAATGAAAGACAAATGATTATATTATATCAAAATAATTTTCTTTTTTTTGAAAATCGTAAATTAAATGGAGAAATTTTGAGTTCAAAATGACCGATTTTGCAGTTTAAAAGAAGCCAATAATGGCGGCCGAAACCCGTCAAAATTTCGCTGACAGTTATCACCTTTGATTACTTGTTTCTCATTTGTCCGATTATACTTCACATTAAAATTATTAAAGAATGAAAGACAAATGATTATATTATATCAAAATAATTTTCTTTTTTTGAAAATATCAAAATTACATGGAGAAATTTTGAGTTCAAAATGACCGATTTTGCAGTTTAAAAGAAGCCAATAATGGCGGCCGAAATCCCTTAAAATTTCGCTGACAGTTATCACCTTTGATTATTTGTTTCTCATTTGTCCGATTATACTTCACATTAAAATTATTAAAGAATGAAAGACAAATGATTACCGGTATATTATATCAAAATGATTTTCTTTTTTTGAAAATCTTAAAATTACATGGAGAAATTTTGAGTTCAAAATGACCGATTTTCCTGTAATTTTATGATGTTCAACATGCTTTCAATTACGGACTTGAAAGAGTTGTATGTACTCGTCATGCCAAACTGATTCCTTTGTTTGAAATCACTGTGCAGTTTCACACCCTGGTATTTAATGATTACCTCTTTGTTGACTTTTGACATTGTTTACATTATAATAACTATCAGTGATAATTATTATCTTATAATTATATATAAATATATATGATGGTAAAAGAACATTAAATAAACAAAAAAAGATGCCCAGGTATTTCGTCAAATTCCTCTGAGTATTTCCGCACAACTTCGCGAGAAAATATTGCCTCCAGGTACGATATTACGACTCGGAATAATTTCGCGAAATTTCGCGTACCGCGGACCTTGCGAGTGTTTTCCGAGGAGTGTCCGCCGAATATATACATATACTCGGAACAATTCCGAGTGTTTTTGAAAGTACTCCAAACGCCGAGATTCGGAATAAAGAGTTTTTTGGTTCTTATACCTGAGCCGTACTGTATGTGACATCTGATTGGATAATGCCAAAATTTTACAATATACAGTCGAAAACCAGGCATTATCACAAAGCATCACTTTTCATTGGTGGCCACAGCCCATTGGGCTTGAAGAAATAAATGGGCTGCATGATGCTTCCACGCAGAGCTGTAACCCATCACACACGAGTACTGGTAAACTGCTTAGGGGATCTAAGCCCAGGCAAAGCGGTGCGAGTAGGTCCGTCCATGCTTAAAAACCCTATTGGTTTCATTGGGTGACAGGGCTTGAGAAGTCATTTCATCTCAATGTCGGGTAAAGGTCCCACAAAATTGGAACCAATATCTCCAAAATGACCTATACATTGTTGACGGGGACGTTAAACCTCAAATCAAACAAACAAACGAAACAAATCACTTTTCATTGGTTGGCATTTGGTTTTACAGAGCTCTCGGCACTTGCCACTTTGTGCAAATAATGCAATTTTATAACAAAATAAATAAATAAATGCATTCGATGGGGATAACTGTATTGAAAATTGTCATTTGGTGAGGTAAAGCATGGCTTTTAGTTTAGTTTATACTAATTTATTTTAGTTTGATTGCGATGGAAGTTTCAAGCTTATTTAATCGCTCTCGAACACTCATTCCGTATGTTTTCACGCATGCGAGAGAGAGGCAGTGACTATTACAACACTGCTACCCATTTACACATGGATGGAGTGAGGCAGTGTCATTCTGTGTCTTGCCCAAGGACACACCTCGATACCGGGTGCCGGATTCGAATGCACAACCTCTCGATCATGAGTTGAACGTGTTAACCACTGCGCTATCGAGGCTGGCGAGCCTCGATAGCACAGTGGCTTTTATAATGCAAATTGAACATGGCTTTTATAATAGCAAATTGAATTTTACTGTTCCGCTAACGCATCACTGAAAAACAAATTTTTCGATTGAAACACCATCCCAAATGACAGTTTTGGATACTGTGATCTCTGCAGTATTAACCCTTTTTGTACCAAATGGAATCTTCCACCTTATATATAGCAGGAGTCAATTTCAAAATTCGGGGGTGTCAGGTTGTATTTTCTTCAAAATTCATTTGGAAAATGGCTGAACTTTTTGCAAACAGTGGAGGCCCTGATCAGACACCATGTTCTGCGGCATCTGATCTGGGACTGCACTGTTTGCCAGGGTACCCGTTTTGGGGTTTCTGGTACCAAATGGGTTAACATGCTCCTGGATTGTAGCTAAGATAACCTAAGGATGCAAAGCTTGGGATAAAGGAGATATACAAGGATAAATAGGGTCATAGGTTTGATTCTGGCGATTTCTGGGCTTCTTCAGACTTTTGGAATGAGTCTCTAAACCAAGGTCATGTCTCCATATGACCTTAGTTGTTGATGGGATGTACAACTCAAAATGAAAACAAAACAAGGCCATTTAGGGGTAATTTTCTTGTCTCTTCAGAAACCTTGGTTGTGTGTACTTATTGAGGTGATTCTAGCAAATATCGAAGTCGCTGGCAAGATTTGCGGGGGTGGGGCAGTTCAGGTGTTGTCAGTATTAAGAAAAATTTCTATACTAAGACCACCTTTGGGACTGTTCAAAAGTGGTCTTTAAGACCACTTTTGAACAGTCCCAAAGGTGGTCCCTTACAAGAGGGAACAGGGTGTAGAAAAAAGAAAGAAATAATAACTAAAACCTATTGAATATGCCTTTTGAAATAAGAAATAATCTTAATTTTAGCTGGTCTTAAAGGTGCATTATTGAGCTACCGGGTCTCAATTTTTTTTTTCTGGTTTTTATCTTCAATGCATACTCCTTTGTCATGAGTACACTTTTGGAGCCAAATGCAGCTTCAGAACTTTGTGAAAATGGTCTTTTTCATTCGTGTTTACCCTTCGCTCTGAACATGTGTTCGGAATTTCTGTTCTAAAAATAAATCTGTCACTTTACACATACATGGCGACAGTATCGTCTCTGAGTGTCGTTACTTATGGTATGGTATTCAGCGTCATATTTTTTTCCGATTCATGCATGGCCTAAGCAAACAAGGCCAAAAATGAACGTCGCATAACATATATGGGGATTCTATTTTTGTCACGAACTAAAAATAGATCTAACTAGTGTTCGAAACCTAGTTAGGGAATCCCTCTCAAACTCGTTTACCTGTCATCATAATTGTTCGCATTTTTGCATAAAATGCATTCATTTGTATTGTTTTGAAGAAAAATACCGGCTATATGTATTTTATTTTTGGAAGCATTTTTTCCAGATAGCTCAATAATGCACCTTTAATAGCGGAATTTAACTTATGTAAAATTCGTTGAGTCTACAAGAAGATTCAGTAGACTGCCTTTGGCATGCTTTCTGCAAGTTGACCAAATGGCCATATACCCCATGGCTTTACGTGTGTTACACTTGAATTCACATAACTGGGTGACTTGCTTTTGCCTTTTTGCTAATAGAATATTCCAATGACAAGTGCAAATGATAGCTTAAACCTACGAGTCTTATCTGCAACTACTATACCCACAATAAAGGTTTTTATAAAGACTCTCATGACAGATTTGAGATCTATCATAGGTGTAGAAGCCTCCGTTGTGTAGTGGTTATGCTACTCGCCTCATAAACTCATGGTTTTGATCCTGGGCTATTCAAGACTTTGGGATGAGTCTTTAAACCGAGGTCCTGTCTCCATATGACCTTAGTTGTTGATGGGACATAAAACTCAAACACAGACACACACTCGCATGATAGATGCAACTGGAGATCTGGTGTGAGATCTGCTATGCATGCAGCAAGCCAGCTACCTGGAAGGGAGTCCAGTTATGATGATGATGATGATGATGATGATGATGATGAAATATAATAAAATATCCTTGTTCCCTCCCCTTATCTGAAGCAATTGATATGCCACTGAAAAGTAAACTTTGTGCAATTTTTTTTTATTTGAGCAGATCTGATCCACCATACACAACAGACACCTCACATCTTTTGTATGATTTTTTGTAAAATGATTTTCATTATACATTTTGGGTAAACATTTAAAGAAATCTAACTTTTAACAAGTATACACAAAACTGTTATGTTTTTAAGGGGAATAGATACACATTCAGGGGAGGTAACTCTTGTTAGCCCTTTAGGAGTCTACTCTTAAAGGAAAGAATTTGCTCCTGTGGAGCAAATTCTTTCCTTTAAGAACAGACCCTTTTCTAACACAAATCCTTTTCTTTAAGAGCAGACCCTTTTTCAGACGATGTCAAACTATAGCAAAACAAAACAGTTCCTTTAGGTTGTCTCCCTTTTGAGAAAATGCTGTGTGTATCCATGTACCTTAAAATAGACCCTGATATAAGGGGCTATCAAGCCTTATCATTAGTTTGTTTTAGTTTGTTATGTTCTCAGAATACGCATATACATGTTATAGACTGGTTCGCCAGATAAGAGAATGTTTGTTTTGGCATAGAATTATGTTTATATCATTTAACCCATAAAATGCCAATCACAACCATTGTCGTCTGCTTTACCGTCTGCTGGTTACCGTAAAAGTAATTTTTGGCAAACAATGTGGACCAAGATCAGACTGCTCCTGTAGGAGCAGTCTGATCTGGGCCCACACTGTTTACCTGAATGCAAAAATATTTTTAAAAAGTTTGCAAAAAAAATTTGAGCAGACGACATATGCAGACGACATTTTCAGATGTAGTTTTTCTGGGCATCTTAAGGGTTAATAGCTAATAGCAGTGTCTGCTTATGTTTGTTGAGTTAAATATTTGGGTACAATAACCAGTTACTTGGAATATCCCAAAAAGTTTGAGGTAATGCATAAAACCATACAGAGAAGAATAACGATAATAATTGATGGATAATTTTCTTGACTTCTGCTTAGAAAGATTTGTTGTGGGTACTTTTTAAAAGCGTCTCACCAAGGTGTTTCCATTACGATAACACATACGTGTGACATAGTGCATTCTTTCTTATCATATGTTGGCATAGATAAGCAGTGGATAACGTTGTGTAATAAAAATCGTATGACCACACGTGTAATAAAACTTTGGCTGGATTAAGTGACGTCATAACAATGTCCATATCAACCCAATTTAAAGTGGTCATATGATAAACAGAATCTTACACTCGTGGTGATTTCATATGAAATTTATGAAACTCGCCCAAGGCTCGTTTCATGAATATCATATGAAATAACCACTCGTGTAAGATCCTCTATGTATCACCTAAGCGGTTATTTTTCTGATGAAATTTTGTGATATTTTCCTTATTTAGATTCCAAACATAGGTTGTGGGTGCTCACTAGAACTGCCTCATTGAGTACCGACAACCTATGTCTTGGAGGAGAAATAAGGAAAGTATTGTATACCCCTCTTAAACACCAGTTATATCTATAATAAAGTGGGGTTTATGGGGGTGTTCATTTCACAGACTTGTAACTGTGATGGTAACAAGAACACCACAACCTCTTTATAACACTATTAATGGGGTCCAAAGGAAAACCGTGTCGGCTAAACAATTGTGTTATATCCAAACAAACATGTATAGATTATATAGAAAAATGACCATTTATGGTCATTTTTCTATATAATCTGTAAATTGTATGTGTCTGCTGGGTTGAAAGGGTTAGCCCTTCCACACTAATCATGACTAGTAGACGGAATTTTCTGAGTAGATACGTATTTTTTTTCTCTTGTTTTTCCAAAGAAAATATGTCTTCAAATTACATGTGAATCATGTGCTGGGCAGATTATTCACTTGAAATTGAAGCATTTTTTCCTCTGAAAAAAAAAAAGAAAAAGAAAATAGATTTCATCTGCTCTAGAATTTCCATAGTGCTAGGCATGTTAATTTTAACATATCTATCACTTAGTGGTTCATTGATCAGCTCAACAGATCTTGTCAAAATTTTAGACCTTGTGCTGCCTGTACCTTCGAAAACAGTGTAATTCTAAAGAAGCCATCTGATCAGGATCTACACTGTTTGTCACTCAGTTGTGAATTTGTAGGAATAATTTTCGTCAAGTAGTCTGATTGTTTGAAATCAGAATTTGGGTGTGGCTTAATTTATTCAGCAGGACAAGGGTAAGAATAGGTAACCCGGAAACCCCAAAACGGGTACCAGGGCAAACAGTGCAGGCCCAGATCAGATGCCGCAGAACGCGGCGTCTGATCAGGGCCTTCACTGTTTGCGAAAAGTTAAGCCATTTTCCAAATCAATTTTGAAGAAAAAACAACCTGCCTCCCCTAAATTTGGAACTGGACTCCTGGTATACATAAGGAGGAAGATTCCATTTGGTACAAAAAGGGTTAAAGTAACTGGTTATGGTGACCTAATTTAGAGTTGGTGCAGTAGATCATGATTAGAATGTTACTGAGTATTAGAAAGGGAAACTGTCTGTTGATAATTATTAGGTACAGGGGACCCGCGTTAAAACGACATTCACTATAATGGCAAAACTCATTATAACGACAATTTCAATGCAATGAATTCTTAGCTCAAGGTTAAACCTCGATTCCGAGCGCCTTGGGCTTCCCTCAGGTTGGAAATGCCCAAATCGAATCCATAGTCATGAAAGATTCTTGTAATTTAATACTCCAAGAAACGAATATTATAGACATTTGTTAGAATCATCTCATCGAGGCGATTCTAATAAATGTCTATAACATTTGTTTTTTGGAGTAATTATGTGGAAAAGAGTTTTTATAACCTATCATAATCCAAACTGGGGTTCTTTATAACAGCAAATTCATTGTAACCATCCCGAAAACACGCCTATATAATTTTGACCCCCTCAAACCCCACTTTTATATAGTAAAACTGGGGTTTGCAGGGGGTGAACCTTATTTTCTTATTTCTACTCTAAAATATAGATTGTGGGTACTCAATGAGGCAGTTCTAACGAGTACCCACAATCTATATTTTGAGCAGAAATAAGAAAAAATCACAATTTTTCATCTTAAATTTTCATTTTCGGCGATAAAGGTTACAATGTATTTGTATAGGTTTGTTTTCGTAATGGACACAATAATAGGGAACAAATACTGTCCTTATAATGCGGGTCCTCTGTATTTTCACTCATTTCTCCAGAAAACTGGTTAGGTTAGAAGGGAACGTTTTTTTCTTGCACACCAGATAAGGAAATCCATAGTTTTAGCTTGGGATAGAAACTCTGTTCTTACCCTGCTGTTCTTACCCAGGGACAGGGTAAAAATCGATTATTTTTGCGTGTTTGATAAATGCATTGGGTGAATATGACCTCATGTGCGCCATCGTTAAGGTTGACATCACAGCACATTACGTGACTTCACTTAACATCACACCATTGGCATTACAATATGGTTAGAAGCCTTGTGGTGTAGTGGTTATGCTACTCGCCTTGTAAACCAGGGATCACAGGATCGATCCCCGGCTTCTCCAGACCTTCGGATGAGTCTTTAAACCGAGGTCCCGTCTCCGTATGACCTTAGCTGTTGGTGGGACGTAAAACTCAACACTCACTCATTACAATATGGCTGACGACTGCATTATTAAAAATCCGGAAATGAAAGGTATGCAAGAAAAAGGACCTTACATGGTGTGAGGGATGGATAGAAAAATCTGCCCCTTTGGACTAAAACTGGAACTGGGTACTCCTTAGAAGTGCCTAGCTGAAGCAAGTACTCATTAGAAGGGTACTCATTAGAAGGGCCTGGCTTAGGCACTTCTAATGAATACCCGCAACATAAATGAGCCAGCGCACGACAAAACCTACAATAAGACATGTGCGTCCAGCGAAGAATCTGATCAGCCTGTGCATCCATATAGTCTAATCAGAGACTTTTCTTGCTACATGAAGGAGGATCGGGCCCTTAGCTAGCCTTAGAGTGCACACTGAGGACTCTGATCAGACTGCGTGGATGTGCAGGCTGATCTGAGTCTTCATTGGGCGCACATGTCTTATTGTAAATTTTGTCATGTGCTGGCTCAAATAAGAAAAATATCAGTATTTTTATGCCCCCGCCATTCGAAGAATGGTGTAAAGGGCATATAGCGTTGCCCCTGTCCGTCCGTGCGTCCGTTCGTGCGTGCATCCGTCCGTGCATCCGAAACTTAAACGCAGTCAATAACTTCCATATTTCTTGATGGATGTTAAAATTACTCGGCAGAAATGTTAACCATCATGAGACGACGTGTCACGTGCAAAATCCAGGTCCGTACCTCTAAGGTCAAGGTCATACTTGGAGGTCAAAGGTCAAAAACAGGGTTCAAAACTTAAACGCAGTCAATAAATTTCTTATTTCTTAATGGATTTTGAAATTACTTTGTAGAAATGTTAACCATCATGAGTCGATGTGTCACATGCAAAATCCAGGTCCGTACCTCCAAGGTCAAGGTCAAACTTGGAGGTCAAAGGTCAAAAAAAGGGTCCGAAACTTAAACGCAGCCAATAACTTACTTATTTTTGGATGGATTTTGAAATTATTTTAAAGAAATGTTAACCATCATGAGACAATGTGTCACGTGCAAACCCAGATCCGTACCTCCAAGGTCATACTTGGAGGTCAAATGGCATAAAAAGGGTCCAAAACTTAAACACTGTCAATAACTTTCTATGGATGAATAGGAACATAGACATATTTTCGGGCGGGGGCATCCGTGTCCTATGGACGCATTTCTAGTTTGGATGATAAAAGCGCCTCATCTGGTGGAGCTATAAATGAGCCCGGGTGTTCATTCTTCGTCCTTAACCCTTATCCTATCAAACCAGCATACAGTTTTGTGGAGGAAATTGAGAAAAAAAAAGAAAAGAATCTTATCCTGCTGTTCACGACAACCCCTACTTTTGCAAACAGTGTAGATCCAGATCAGATGGCTTCTGAAGAAGCCATCTGATCAGGATCTAGACTGTTTGACATTCAGTTTGTAAGTTTGCAAGAAAAAATTACAGTCCAACCTGTATTAAGCAGTCGCCTGTGGGATATTCAAAAAGTGCTTGCTTAACACAGGTGAATTTTAATGCATTTTCCTTTTTTGGGAACTGAATGCCTGCTTGCTTAACACAGGTTGCTTGCTTAATAGAGGTAGCCACTAAGACAGGTTTTACTGTACATAAAGCAATATGATTGGTTCAAAGTTAGAAATTGGTGTGACTTAATTAAATATTCAGTGGGATAAGGATTAAAGTATCAATTATGACTAGCAGACAGATGTAATTTGCGACTTTAAAACCAATGATTTACCTCCCCAAAATGACAATTTTTCAATGTACATTTTGTACATGTACAGTGAAATTCCACTATTAAGACCATCTAAAATTAAGACCAATTCTGCTTTGAAAATCTTACTTAGGTTTCAGTTATTCTTTCTTTGTGTTTTCTGCATACAGTGTCCTCTGGTCGGACACCACCTTTGGGACTGTTCAAAAGTGGTCTTAAAGACCACTTTTGAACAGTCCCAAAGATGGTCTTAAAAAGGTGGACTGTTCAAAAGTGGTCTTAAATGCCACTTTTGAACAATCCCAAAGGCGGTCTTAATAGAGGAAATTTATTGTAGTTAACCTCATTCTGAAGCTTTTATTAATTTGTTTTGTTAAAAAAGTGTAATATTCGCACAATGAGGCAAGCACTGTGACCCATGTAAAAAAAAAAACAGCCAATGAAAAACATCACATGATTTCGGGATTCCTATAGTATATTACAGAATATACTACCACCGGCCTTGGTAGCTCAATCAGATGTGCCTCTGACTGGTGATCAGGAGGATGCAGGTTCGATACCTGCCGGGGTCGGCAACATTCTTTCGTGGAGATTGATCATGAAATCTTTTCTACGGTCATTCTCTTCCTTCCGCTGATTCAAGAAGGGTGGTCGTCAGTTTCTGGCGAAAGAATGTGCACTGTACTGGTTAACCCATTACATATAAACCTGCCCAGGAAAGGTTTGGATAGTTAAAATGACCGGCTCAAAAATGACCAAAATAGTGTTGACTCGGCCGTTAAACTCCAATAGAAACAAACAAACTACCGCAAATTTTCGACATTAACCAATCAGACATCTTTTTACATGCATAAGTGCATAAGAAATACATCCAGTTGTTTTTCATGAGAGCTGGCCTCGAGGTTAAATTTTTTTTTATGCTCAGCTAAATGGAGCATGAAATTTGTAATGCTCATAAGTATTAAAATACAAAAAGAATCAGACAATTTTACTGCTCATATCGGCAAAAAAAGTTGTTTGTCTTGCTCATGAATTTTAAAATGCCAACAATTGTTGGCATTTTAAAATTTATGAGCAGGACAAATTTCATGCTCGAGTGAGTTGAGCATGAAAAAAGTTTCATAACATCAGAGCCTGATTGAGTTGAGAGTTGAGTTGATCCAGAGAAGGCTTCATAGATGCTTGAACTGGTCAGTGTTCCCACATTTCACAGATGCATTGTGGGTTTTGACAGTGCTAAGCTCATTTTGATACACAATCATGTGTCAAGTGATAAAAAAATCGCAGATTTTTACTAGATTGTTATATTTTTGTTTCATTTATTTGCTGTATATATTAAAAGTGTGAAACTGTTGATTTTTAGATTCCCATAGTACTTAAACTAGAAACTTATACATGAAATGTATCATGAGTCAATTCATAACTGGGCTTTGTTGCAGGTTTAGGTACTCCGCTACAGTCAGCCCTCTTCGCCCCTGCCCATCCGGGCTTGGAGAAAAAGAATGGCTGCATGGTGCTTCCTTGCAGACCTGAAATCGACAAAACTTGAGTACTGGTAAACTGCTTAAGTCTAAACCTATGCAGGAAAAGTGATGCGAGTTATACTGCTTCTTATACCCTAGCCTTGTCTATGGGCAATAGGACTTGCATAGCAACAAATAAGCTGCATATTTTGTGATAACTGAAGGATAGTTTTCCTTATTTCTGCATATAAACCTATGTTGTGGGTATTCATTAGAACCGTCTCGTCAAGGCGGTTCTAATGAATACCCAAAACATAGGTTTTTATGGAGAATTGGCAAAATCTATCATTCAGCTAACATAAAATGCCAACCTTATCTGATCTGTTGGCTTAAGTTGTCATTTCATTTCAGTGTCAGGTTAAAGTCCCACAAAGGAGCAACAACTCCAAAATTACCTAAATAGTGTTAATAAGGACGTAAAACTTCAACTAAAACAACCAAAAACAGTCAGCCCTTTCTGTGTCGACATTCTGTATATATCTTACATGCCGTCCTCGGCACCTCGTGCAGACATTTTGACAACCTCTTGAACAGTTGTTGTTGTTGAATTGAGGTTTAACATCCCCTTCAACACTGTAAAGGTCATTTTGGAGATGTTGCTTCCAATTTTGTGGAACTTTTACCCGACATTGAGATGAAATGACATCTCAAACCCTGCCGCCCAATGAAACCAATAGGGTTTATAAGCATGGACGGGCCGAATCGCACCGTATTGCCTGGGTATGCTTAGATCCTCTAAATGGTTTACCAGTATAAGTGTGCGGGTCGGTTTCAGCTCTGCGTGGAAGCATCATGCAGCCCATCTATTTCTTCAAGCCTGATGGGCGGCGGCCGTATCCCGGCTTGGAGAAAAAGATTGAGCTGCATGGTGCTTCCATGCAGACCTGAAATCGACCAAACTTGAGTGCTGGTAAACTGCGTAAGTCTTAAACCTATGCAGGAAAAGTGATGCGAGTCATACTGCTTCTTAAATCCTAGCCATGTCTGTGGACAGTAGGGCTTGAGCTGTCATTTCATCTCAATGTCAGGTTAAAGTCCCACAAAACTGGAGCAACATCTCCAAAATTACCTAGATAGTGTTAATGGGGACGTAAAACTTCAACTATAACACTATTAATGGGGTCCAAAGCCGACACCGTGTTAGTTAAACAACCATGTTATATCCAAACAAAAATGTATAGATTATATAGAAAAATGACCATTTATGGTCATTTTTCTATATAATCTATACATCTTGAAACTGTGTTATATCCAAAACCATGTTATAATGAACCGTGTTATAGTGATGTTGTTGTGTATATTTTCTCACAACATGATAGTTTTATGAATACCTATAGTTGCAACAGAGCACATTTAATTTAATTGTCATTTTCATTGCTAGAAATTATGTGTATGTAATTGAAAGCGTGTAGAAAGAGTTACAAACAGAAGAAAAGACATCTTTATGCCCCCATCAAGACATATGAGACGGCATTTTACACACTTGCTTGTACATACACCTGTACATACAAACGTGTACATCAGTCCATCACACTACAGTGAAATTACAGAAGCCTCCGTGGTGCAGTGGTTATGCAACTCACCTTGTAAACCAGGGGTCGTGGATCGATGCCAGGCTTCTCCAGACTTTCGGATGAGTCTTTAAACCGAGGTCCCGTCTCTGTATGACCTTAGCTGATGGTGGAACATAAAACTCAAACACTTGCTCATAGTGAAATACCGCTATTAAGACCACCGAAAATTAAGAGTAATTCTGCTTTAAAAAGCTTATTTAGTAGGTTGCAGTTATTCCTTTGTGTTTTCTGCTTACCGTGTCCTCTGGTCAGGGAGTACCTTTGGGACTGTTCAAAAGTGGTCTTAAAGTCCCAAAGGTGGTCTTAATATAGGACTTTTACTGTACATTCTACTACTAGTGCTCTATAAATCCTAAATATTGGTGCGTTTGCCATATTAAGTGATCATAGTTTTGAAAATACTATAATGTTATTAATGAAGAAATTTCGTATTGACCCAGGTACAGGTCCTAAGTCTGCTGCATTGGCCAAGGGCTAATGACCTCCAATCAATACAGGTTAGTCAATTAATAAATTACCGTAATAATCCTAAGTATTCGGACAACATGAGGACTTGCTGTATTTCTCCTAAAAATTTAACAAATTTGTTTCTCGCTCCAGCAAGGAGCCTAAAATGCACAGACAGAATGGCAGACAGTGTAGACCCTGGGTCTGCACTGTTTGCTTAGGCCTATCTGTCCGACTACTTAGGATCATAACTAACAACTTCGTTAATTCAGAGAACAAATGGGCTCCTTGTTCATTGTTCCAAGCATTTGACATTTTAGATTTCAGGGATTTTGTGGTTATTTCGATAACACATCCGTGAAACGTAGTGCTTTTTTTTTTCATATCTCCAAAATTGTTATTTTTTCTCACGAAAACTTGTGATATTTTTCTTATTTATACTCCACACATAGGTTGTGGGTGCTCGTTAGAACTGCCTCAATGAGGCAGTGCTAACGAGTACACACAACCACACAAAGGTTGTGTGTGCTCGTTAGAACCGCCTCGATGAGGCAGTGCTATCGAGCACCCACAACCCATGGTTTGGAACAGAAATAAGAAAAATAATGAATAACCCCACTAACCCCAGTTTCCTCTATATTTAGTGGGGTTTGGAGCGGTGTTCAGTATGCGGACTTGTTCACATGATGTAGGGTAGGGTGGGAAGATTTCGATTTGTCAGAAAAACTACGCAATTCGGCTACACCATTTTTACAAAGCAGAAAACTTTCTGGTACTTACAGCTCACTTTTTTAATTTAAGCCCCTTTGAAAAGGGAGTCTGGTTCCTAAAGGAAGGAGGTTGCTCATAAGGAACAAATTCTTTCCTGTTAGAAAACACATTTATAGGTAAGGGAGTTTAAATATTATTGAAAGCTATTTTGGGAGCGGGGGTGAGGGGGGCTTAGTTTTACAGGCCTTTCAAGATTATTTCACTCATATATCGCTTGTTAAACAGAGGTGGGGGAAAACGGAGTACCTGGAGAAAAACCACCTGACCTTCCATTGCAGAACTTGGCGTCTCACATGTGACCCGAGCCGGGCTCGAACCACACCGCTGAGAGACCTAATGATTAAGAGTCAACGCTCTTATCCACTAGGCTACGGAGGCCCATATTCCTGAAAGATATATCCATTATCTAAATGGGAAACTAATTTTATCATCTTTTCCTTTCTGGGTACTAATTAGGCTACTCTTGCTGAGGAATTCTACTAAGTGTGATTATACACGTTTTCAAGGCAGATTGGAGAAAATTTTCTCCTACAAATATATGCATGTCACATGGGAAGTACAACATTTTTATTAACAACCAGTAGTTTAACTACAAAATAAAACACAAATACAATATTTGAGGCAGCTAATCATTGAAACACAAAACTAATAATGAAATGCCATTGCATTAATAACTAGACTACTTCAAACACACAGTACATAGTATTAACACTGATTCATTCAATGAAATCCTCAGAATTTTCATTTAAATCTTCTAAAAGTACAGCTGTGTTGATACGGGAGACAAGACTGTTATTGAAAAAAGTTTTCTCCTTTTGAATGTGTATTTGTTCCCCTTTAATGATTCAACTTCATTTAGCATCTCACTCCCTGTGGTCAAACGTATAACTATACCATTTAGAATGGCCCTTCACAGTATGTTATATGTTTATGTTATCTTAGGGTCAGGATTAAGGAGGATTATTGAAGATAATTTGAGGATAATTTTTGTCGCACCTGCTTATAGCAGGGTGCGACATAGGTGTCCGATTTTCCGTCTGTGCGTCCGTCCGTCAGTTAATATTTACGTCGAAGTTCGACATTTACGTCAAAGTTTTTATTTTACATACCTCAGCTACCATCAAACCTTACAAGAAACATCTCATAGACCTTCTCACTTTGTAAGCACCTTGACCTGGTGATTTTGACCTATATTTTGCGCTCCAGTGACTTTGACCATTACGTCGAAGTTCGACATTTACGTCAAAGTTTTTATGTACAGACCTCAGCTACCATCAAACCTTCATGAAACATCTCATAGACCTTCTCACTTTGTAAGCACCTTGACCTGGTGACTTTGACCTATATTTTGCGCTCCAGTGACTTTGACCATTACGTCGAAGTTCGACATTTACGTCAAAGTTCAACATTTATGTCAAAGTTTTTATTTTACAAACCTCAGCTACCATCAAACCTTACATGAAACATCTCATAGACCTTCTCACTTTGTAAGCACCTTGACCTGGTGACTTTGACCTATATTTTGCGCTCCAGTGACTTTTACCATTACGTCGAAGTTTGACATTTACGTCGAAGTTTGTATTGTAATCAACTATAAGACTAAACAACCATCAAACCTTTCATGAAACATCACCCTGAGCTCCTGACTAGGCAAGCACCTTGACCCGGTGAACTTGACCTATATTTTATGCTTCAGTGAGTTTGACATAAATTACGTCAATGATCCAGATCTTCTCAAATAAAAGGCCAACACCAATAAAATCTTGAATAGTGTTTCTCCTAGATGTATTGACTCTGCAGGTACCTTGACATGGTGACCTTGACCTATATTTTACGCCCCACTGACTTTGACACATTTTACATCGAAGTTCCAGATCTCCTCAAATAAGAGGCCCAACACCATCTAATCTTGCATAGTGCTTCTCCTAGATGTACTGACTCTGCAGGTACCTTGACCCGGTGACCTTGACCTATATTTTACGCTCCAGCGACTTTGACAAATTTTTATGTCCAAGTTCCAGATCTCTGCAAATAAAAGGCCTACAACCATCAAAGCTTGCATAATGCTGCTCCTGGATGTACTGATTCTGCAGGTACCTTGACCTGGTGACCTTGACCTATATTTTACGCTCCATTGACTTTGACACAAGTTGCGTCAATGTTCCAGATCTTCTCAAATAAAAGGCCTGCAACCACCAAATCTTGCATAGTGGTTCTCCTAGATGTACTGACTATGCAGGTACCTTGACTTGGTGACCTTGACCTATTTTTTTGCACTCCATTGACTTTAACACATTTTAGGTCGACATTCCATATCTTCTTAACTATAAGGCCTACAACCACCAAACCTTGCATAGTGCTTCTCCTACATTTACTTACTCTGTGGGTACCTTGACCTGGTGACCTTGTTTTTATTTATTGTTCGATTCTAGCATGTACCCACAACATACAATGAGACCATTCTTACAACTATCTACAACATACAGTAAAATTCCTATATTAAGACCACCTTTTGGAATGTTCAAAAGTGGTCTTTAAGACCACTTTTGAACAGTCCCAAAGGTGATCTCTGATCAGATGATGCTGTAGGCAGAAAACACAAAGGATGAATAACTGAAACTTTATAAATAAGGTTTTTAAAGCAGAATTAATCTCGAATTTTGGTGGTCTTAATAGCAGATTTTTACTGTATATGTTTCTGGCCCCCGCCCATCAGGGCTTGAAGAAATAGATGGGCTGCATGATGCTTCCACACAGAGCTGAAACCGATCGCACACGAGTACTGGTAAACCGCTTAGAGAATCTAAGCCTGCCCAGGCAAAGCTGTGCGAGTCGGACTGTCCATGCTTATAAACCCTATTGGTTTCATTGGGCATAGGACTTGAGATGTCATTTCATTTTGGAGACGCCGCTTCCAATTTTGTGGTACTTTTACCCGACATTGAGATGAAATGACTTCTCAAGCCCTGCCGCAATAAAACCAATAGTGTTTATAAGCATGGACAGTCCGACTCACACCACTTTGCCTGGGCAGGCTTAGAGCCTCTAAGCGGTTTACCAGTACTCATGTACGGGTCAGTTTTAGCTCTGCGTCGAAACATCATGCAGCCCATCTATTTCTTCAAACCCCGATGGGTGAGGCTGTGAGATCTTGCTGTAATTCTCCTAAAATTTTAACAAATTTGTTTGGCGATCCAGCAAGGAGTCCAAAAAGTGGAGATGGAATGGCAAATGGTGTAGACCCTGATCAGACTGCTCCTTCAGGAGCAGTCTGACTGCTCCTTCAGGAGCAGTCTGATTGGGGTCTGCACTGTTTGCTTAGGCCTGCCTGTGGCAGTACTTAGGATCATTATGGTATATTTTGTAGATTCTTCTCTATTAGTTTGTTCTTGCAAGGTTAGATTCTCAGGTTCTGTAATTTCAATAGGGCAAAGTCTTCAAATACAGTTTAACACCCTTAACACCCCAGCTGCAATGGGCTAAAATAAAAAGCTAAAAGGTTGCCTTTGGAAACAAAGAACACATAAAAGAACGAAAACCGGAGACCCAAAGAAAAATGCCATTGGGTATGTGTACCAAGCAAAGGTTCTGATCAGACTGCATGGATGTGCAGAGGATGTCCTGTATGCCATCATTAAGTTTGACGCCGCATTATTGTCATCAAAATACATGACAGTCCCTTTATAACACTCTGTTTGGGATGCTTATAACAGGACCGTGTTATAAGTGAACTGTGTTGTAAAGGGATGTTTTTATATAGAAATTAAGAGTAAAATGAAAAATTGGGAGGCAAGACCTGGCCGTGTTAAAACCAAAACCATGTTATAAAGAGTAGAGTACTAAAGGGACAGATGTGTACAAGAGACGTCGACATTCGAAGTGACTGCATTATAAAAAAAAAAAAATCCACTCTCAGATATGAAAGGTATGCTAGAAAAAGAATTTAATGGGTGTGGGGGGTAGATAGAAAAATCCGTCCCTCAGGATCACTCAGCAAGCCTAGTGGTACGAGACAGTGACCCTTGGAACAGATTTTTCTGCCCTTATCTCACACCCATGTAAGATTCTTATATTCTGTCGGGGTAAATTTTGGTCACTCTTATTCAGTTTATTTTTAGGACACATTTTGCTTTGAACTAGCCCCCTTTTACTGTATGAGATTCAAAATACATGTATGGTCTTGTTAAAAACAAGAGTTGTAGATTTTAGGGACAGTTCTAAATGAATTCGATTTTTGACTTTTTAGCTCACCTGTCACGTAGTGACAAGGTGAGCTTTTGGGATCACTTTTTGTCCGTCGTGCGTCCGTGCGTCCGTGCGTGCGTGCGTGCGTCCGTAAACTTTTCTTCAAACGACATCTCCTCCTAAACCACTGATCGGATTTTGACCAAACTTCACAGGAATGATCCTTAGGTGGTCCCCTTTCAAAGTTGTTCAAATGGTTCCGGTCCATTGCACATATAGGTCACAGGAGCCAAAAATAGATTTTTTTCACCGAAATCTTCTTCTCTGAAACCGCAAGGCCCAGGTCTTTGATATTTGGTATGAAGCTTCATCTAGTGGACCCCTACCAAGATTGTTCAAATTATAGTGCTGGGGCCAAAAATGCCCCCGCACGGGGGCCCTTTGGTTTTGCATGGGCTTATATGGGGAAAATCTTTAAAAATCTTCTTCTCTAAAACCGCAAGGCCCAGATCTTTGATATTTGGTATGAAGCTTCATCTAGTGGACCCCTACCAAGATTGTTCAAATTATAGTGCTGGAGCTAAAAATGCCCCCGCACGGGGGCCCTTTGGTTTTACATGGGCTTATATAGGGAAAATCTTTAAAAATCTTCTTCTCTGAAACCGCAAGGCCCAGGTCTTTGATATTTGGTATGAAGCTTCATTTAGTGGACCCCTACCAAGATTGTTCAAATTATAGTGCTGGAGCTAAAAATGCCCCCGCACGGGGGCCCTTTGGTTTTACAAGGGCTTATATAGGGAAAATCTTTAAAAATCTTCTTCTCTGAAACCGCAAGGCCCAGGTCTTTGATATTAGGTATAAGCTTTATCTAGTGAACCCCTACCAAGATTGTTCAAATTATAGTGCTGAAGCTAAAAATGCCCCCGCACGGGGGCCCTTTGGTTTTACATGGGCTTATATAGGGAAAATCTTTAAAAAACTTCTTCTCTGAAACTGCAAGGCCCAGGTCTTTGATATTTGGTATGAAGCTTCATCTAGTGGACCCCTACCAAGATTGTTCAAATTATAGTGCTGGGGCCAAAAATGCCCCCGCACGGGGGCCCTTTGGTTTTGCATGGGCTTATATGGGGAAAATCTTGAAAAATCTTCTTCTCTGAAACCGCAAGGCTCAGATCTTTGATATTTGGTATGAAGCTTCATCTAGTGGACCCCTACCAAGATTGTTCAAATTATAGTGCTGGAGCTATAAATGCCCCCGCACGGGGGCCCTTTGGTTTTACATGGGCTTATATAGGGAAAATCTTGAAAAATCTTCTTCTCTGAAACCGCAAGGCCCAGGTCTTTGATATTTGGTATGAAGCTTCATCTAGTGGACCCCTACCAAGATTGTTCAAATTATAGTGCTGGAGCTAAAAATGCCCCCGCACGGGGGCCCTTTGGTTTTACATGGGCTTATATTGGGAAAATCTTTAAAATCTTCTTCTCTGAAACCGCAAGGCCCAGGTCTTTGATATTTGGTATGAAGCTTCATCTAGTGGACCCCTACCAAGATTGTTCAAATTATAGTGCTGGAGCTAAAAATGCCCCCTGCACAGGGGCCCTTTGGTTTTACATGGGCTTATATAGGGAAAATCTTGAAAAATCTTCTTCTCTGAAACCGCAAGGTCCAGGTCTTTGATATTTGGTATGAATCTTCATCTAGTAGACCCCTACCAAGATTGTTCAAATTATAGTGCTGGGGCCAAAAATGCCCCCGCACCAGGGCCCTTTTGTTTTACATAGGCTTATATAGGGAAAATCTTGAAAAATCTTCTTCTCTGAAATTGCAAGGCCCAGGTCTTTGATATTTGGTATGAAGCTTCATCTTGTGGACCTCTACCAAGATTGTTCAAATTGTAGCCCTTGGGCCAAAATGCCCCCGCTCCGGGGCCCTTTGGTTTTACATAGACTTATATAGGGAAAATCTTGAAAAATCTTCTTCTCTGAAACCACAAGGCTTAGGTCTTCGATATTTGTTATGACGCTTCAGCTAGTGGACCTCTATAAAGATTGTTCAAATTATAGGCCTGAGACCAAAAATGCCCCCGCCATGTGGCCCTTTGGTTTTACATAGACTTATATAGGGAAAATCTTTAAAAATCATCTTCTCTGAAACACAAGGCTTAGGTCTTTGATATTTGTTATGAAGCTTCAGCTAGTGGACTTCTACCAAGATTGTTCAAATTATAGCCCTGGGGCCAAAAATGCCCCCGCTCCGGGGCCCTTTGGTTTTACATAGACTTATATAGGGAAAATCTTGTTTTACATAGACTTCTATATGCTGGGTAAACCTTTAAAATCTTCTTTTCTGAAACCAGAAAGCCCAGGTCTTTCATATTAGATATGAAGCTTCATCTTGTGGACCTCTACCAAGATTTTCAAATTTTAGCCCTGGGGCCAAAATTGACCCTGCCCGGGGCCCACTTGTTATGCTTTGGATCAGGTGAGCGAACCAGGGCCCTCTGGGCCCTCTTGTTCCTATTTTTCAGGAAATATACAATTACAAAAAAAATATGTCAAATTTGTCATATTTTGACATTAATTTTCAGTGTGTTTGTAAATATAAAAGTAGTCGGATAGATTTTAAATAGTTCTGTTTCAGCAAAAAGTGCTTGTATGATTGTTATGTATAATTGTCATGGCTAAGTTAGTATGTTACCATGGCGATGGAATCTGGATGGTCACTGTTGTTACAGAATTTGGAATATTACCAAATTTTGATGACAAAAATCGTTGAACACTTGTAGAAATACTTGTAGAACACTTGTAGAAACACTCAATGAACACTTGTTGAACACTCATAATTGGACTATCTTGTATATTTGTATCAAATGTTAACTGTCAGCCTGGATAGCGCAGTGGTTAACGCATTCGACTCATGATCGAGAGGTTGTGCATTCGAATCTGGCACCAGTATCGAGGTGTGACCTTGGGCAAGACACGTAATGACACTGTCTCACTCCACCCAGGTGTAAATGGGTATCAGTGGTGTAATAGTCACTGCCTCTCTCTCGCGCGCGCGAAAACGTCCGGAATGAGTGTTCGAGAGGGATTAAATAAGCTTGAAGCTTCCAACGCAATCGAACTACAATAAATTAGTATAAACTAAATGTTAACTGAACACTTTAGAACACTTGTAATTGGACTACGCACCTTGTATTATCATATCAAACATTAACTGAACACTTGTAGAAACACTTATTGAACACTTTAGAACACTGTGACACTTGTGTTGATGATTCCGACAAGTGTTTTTAAGTGTTCAATATGTGTTGTCACAGAGTGTTGATGATTTCTACCCGTGTTCTAAAGTGTTCAATAAGTGTTTCTATATGTGTGTTCAGCCATTAAACATCTGTGAACATTTATACCAGTGTTCAGTAATGATCTATGAACATTTCTACAAGTGATCGGCATAAGCCTGAAAATTTTTATAGTTGTTTAATTACTAAATTTCTGTTCTGAAAATCATGAAAACCATTGAAGAGATCAAGATTCTAATGCCGAGGAGTCAGTTTTTCAAAACTAATGACATCATTGGTTGACATATCGTTAAAACTTTGATCATCTAATATGGCAAATATTTTAATATTTTTGCTGAAAAAAATGTGAGCAGCTTTTGCAAATGCAAAAGCTGCTCACATTTTTTCAGCAAAAATACCACTGTATTAGATATTGTACTTATTAGAACTGTTAACAATTTGACCACTAACGAGCTCGTTAAGCTGACGATGCTTTGAGCAACTAGGCCTTGGTAACAGATTTACCTGACCATGATTTTTTGTTGATTATCTGATTATAGAGTCTATAGAGGATCAGATAGGGGAAGTTAGATAATTCTGAGATAATTTTCTTTAATTCTTCATGCAGGCATATGAATTGCTGTGTTGTTTGGCCTTGTAAAGAGGGTTGGGACTTCAGTCCTTGCTTCTCCAGTTATACTCTAGACTTCGGCAGGGTTATGTACGTAGTATTTCGAGAACTGCTCTGTCAGACTCCCAAATACAGTAAAACCTGTCTTAGTGGCCACCTCTACTAAGCAAGCAACCTGTCTTAAGCAAGCAGGTTTTTTGTTCTCGAAAAAGCCAAATGTGTTAAATTGCACCTGTATTAAGCAAGCACCTGTCTTACGCAAGCACATTTCTGTTATCCCTTAGGTGCTTGCTTAAAATAGGTTGGACTATACATCTTAAATAAGCATTTGCGAATTTTAGTGATCTTGGCCGAGTTTCCAAAATCAGCACTAGACTAAATATGGTTTTTGGGAGAGGTAGCATTTGTCTTCTTTGAAAAGAAATCCAAACAAAATCAGATTACTATATTCAAAGTTACTCTTTATAGATGCCACAACATGCTGTATCGGGGTTTTATAGAGAAAACAAAGAAAAATTATCTTTTAAATATCAAGAAGGCCCCGTGATTGTTCCTTGGGGTGCAGATAAAGTGGCAGCAATAAATGAAGCGGTAGAATTTATAGAGACTAGTTTCAGCGCTGTTTGCGATACATATATAGTGAAATTCCGCTATTAAGACAACCAAAAATTGAGACTAATTCTGCTTTAAAAAGCTTATTTAGAAAGTTTCAGTTATTCTTTCATTCAGTACCCTCTGGTCAGAGACCACCTTTGAGACTGTTCAAAAGTGGTCTTAAAGACCACTTTTGAACAGTCCCAAAGGTGGTCTTAATATAGGAATTTTACTGTCTTATGTATTACTGTAATGATCCTAAATATTGGGACAGATAGGCCTAAGCAAACAGTGCAGACCCAGATCAGACTGCAGTCTGATCAGGGTCTACACTGTTTAAGCAAACATTGCAAACCCAGATCTACACAGTTCAAGCAAACAGTGCAAACCCAGATCAGACTGCTCCTGAAGGAGCAGTCTGGTCAGGGTCTACACTGTTAACATTCAGACTCCTTGCTGGATCGTGAAACAAATTTGTAAAATTTTAGGAGCATTAACCCTTGTCCTGCTGAACCGGGATATGCCTTATTTTCCAAACAATGAAGATCCAGATCAGATGGCTTCTGACGAAGCCATCTGATCAGGATCTACATTGTTTGCCATTCAGATTGTCAATTTGTTGCAATAATTTGCATCAAGAAGCCTGATTGGTTGATAATCGGTAGTGGGTGTGGCAGATTAAAATATTCAGCAGGACAAGGGTTAAGCAGATCGTCAAAGTAACTGAATTTTTAGGATATTAACGGTAGTGGAGACTATTGAAATATTAGGGATGAGTAGTGTTCCTTACTGTGGCTCGGACTGTTTTCTATAAATAAACCTTTTCATTTGTTAGGCTGTGAAGTTTTGTTCATAATTATGGTGATACATAAAACTAGAAACACTACACTTAGTTATTTAAGTGGTAATTTGCTGAATTTATGTACAACTTTGAAATATTGTGATATTAAAAGATGGAGAATTCAAGTGGTTGTTTTGTAATCTTAGTTTACCCTGCAGGCCCCAAATTTGTGTTACCATCACGAAAACACGCCTATATAAGTTTGACCCCTTGAACCCTACTTTCATGTAGTAAAACTGGGGTTTACAGGGGTAAATCTTATTTTTCTTATTTCTGCTCTAAAAAATAGATAGTGGGTACTCGTTGGAACCGCCTCGACAAGGTGGTTCTAACAAGTACCCCACAATCTATATTTTGAGCAGAAATAAGAAAAATATCACAATTTTTCGCCATAAAATGTTCATTTTTTTGGTGGTAAAGTTTCCAATCTATTTGTATAGGCATGTTTTCGTAATGATATAAGAAAGATAAATAAAATCTAGAATAAAGTCCCCACTGTAAAGATTCAAAAACAGGTGGGAAAAATGGTTCTCCACTTTCAAAGATGAAAAAAGAAAAAAAAAACATGACATACTCTTAACCCTTGTCCTGCTGAGCCTGGATATGCCTTATTTTCCAAACAATAAAGATCCAGATCAGATGGCTTCTGACGAAGCCATCTAATCAGGATCTAAATTGTTTGCCATTCAAATGGTGAATTTGTTGCAATAATTTGCATTAAGTAATCTGGCAGATTAAAATCTTCAGCGGGACAAAGGCTCTGTCTCCGGTCGGGCTCATCGGAGTCTAACTGTTGGTTTTCTTTTGCTCCAGCATTTCAGTGGTTTCTTGCTGTCGAGTCCTCACCGTTGTCTCACCTCTGTGGTTCTTTGATTTCTGTGTTCACGGAGATGTTGCACTGATGAGTTAGGAGGCCTTCATGCAGACTGAACAAATTATTTGTCTAAATCGCGACGGAAGTAAGGGCGAGGATTGTGGCAACGTAAAATCGATTTAAGCCCCCCAGTGGAAATCTTCCACTAACCGTTCCAAGGCGGCACTTCTGTGGCGATTTATTTATGTTGTTGTTTGTTACTTACTGTGTGTATCACTTGTGTCTTTTAATTTTGGATGGCCATATGGCCATTTTGCGGGAAAGTAACTGTCCGTATGGCCTTCCTTTGTTTAGGTTTCCATTATGGTCTGGTCGCTTAATGTTTGTATTTCTTTCCCTTTGGTGTCTTTTATGGATGGAGTAAGTTAATTGTATCAATTCCTGATCTTTGTTTTACTTCTACTTAGGAGGAAAACTCTTTGAGTAAAAGATTTGTTCCCAGAATGGGGAAGACTAAGTGTCTTCAAAAGTTCACTGGTAGACACCATAAATTCCTCTAAGATCTTTTGTTGTTTATATTCTTGGGAACCAAGGTCCAATTCCTACTGTCTCCATTGGCCGCTGCCTTGTTAATATTCTTGGGAACCCAGGTCCAATTTCTACTGTCACCATTGGCTGCTGCCCTGTTAATATTCATGGGAACCCAGGTCCAATTCCTACTGTCTCCATTGGCCGCTGCCCTGTTAATATTCTTGGGAACCCAGGTCAAATTCCTACTGTTTCCATTGGCCGCTGCCTTGTTAATATTCTTAGGAACCCAGGTCCAATTTCTACTGTCACAATTGGCCGCTGCCCCGTAAATATTCTTGGGAACCCAAGTCCAATTTCTACTGTCACCATTGGCCGCTGCCCTGTTAATATTCTTGGGAACCTAGGTCAAATTTCTACTGTCACCATTGGCCGCTTATCTGTTAATATTCTTGGGAACCCATGTCCAATTTCTACTGTCACCATTGGCCGCTGCCCTGTTAATATTCTTGGGAACCTAGGTCAAATTTCTACTGTCACCATTGGCCGCTTATTTGTTAATATTCTTGGGAACCCAGGTCAAATTTCTACTGTCACCATTGGCCGCTTATCTGTTAATATTCTTGGGAACCCAGGTCCAATTTCTACTGTCACCGTTGGCCGCTGGCCTGTTAATATTCTTGGGAAGCCAGGTCCAATTTCTTCTGTCACCATTGGCCACTGCCTTGTTAATATTCTTGGGAACCCAGGTCCTATTTCTACTGTCACCATTGGCCGCTGCCCTGTTAATATTCTTGGGAACCCAGGTCCAATTTCTACTGTCACCATTGGCCACTGCCCTGTTAATATTCTTGGGAACCCAGGTCCAATTTCTACTGTCACCATTGGCCGCTGCCCTGTTAAAATTCTTGGAAACCCAGGTCCAATTTCTACTGTCACCGTTGGCCGCTGCCCTGTTAATATTCTTGGGAACCCAGGTCCAATTTCTACCGTCACCATTGGCCGCTGCCCTGTTAATATTCTTGGGAACCCAGGTCCAATTTCTACTGTCACCATTGGGCGCTGCCCTATTAATATTCTTGGGAACCCAGGTCCAATTTCTACTGTCACTGTTGGCCTCTGCCCTGTTAATATTCTTGGGAACCCAGGTCAAATTTCTACTGTCACCATTGACCGCTGCCCTGTCAATATTCTTGGGAATCCAGGTCCATTTTCTACTGTCACCATTGGCCACTGCCCTGTTAATATTCTTGGGAACCCAGGTCCAATTTCTACTGTCACCATTGGGCCGCTGCCCTGTTAATATTCTAGGGAACCCAGGTCCAATTTCTACTGTCACCATGGCCGCTGCCCTGTTAACATTCTTGGGAACCCAGGTCAAATTTCTATTGTCACCATTGGCAGCTGCCCTGTTAATATTCCTGGGAACCCAGGTCCAATTACTAGTGTCTCAATTGGCTGCTGCCCTGTTTATATTCTTGGGAACCAAGGTCCAATTACTAGTGTCTCCATTGGCCGCTGCCCTGTTAATATTCTTGGGAAGCCAGGTCCAATTTCTACTGTCACCTCTGGCCGCTGCCCTGTTAATATTCTTGGGAACCCAGGTCCAATTTCTACTGTCACCATTGGCCGCTGCCTGTTAATTTTTTTGGGAACCCATGTCAAATTACTAGTGTCTCCATTGGCAGCTGCCCTGATAATATTCTTGGGAACCCAGGTCCATTTTCTACTGTCACCATTGGCCGCTGCCCTGTTAATATTCTTGGGAACCCAGGTCCAATTTCTACGGTCACCATTGGCTTCTGCCCTGTTAATATTCTTGGGAACCCAGGTCCAATTTCTACTGTCACCATTGGGCGCTGCCCTATTAATATTCTTGGGAACCCAGGTCAAATTACTAGTGTCTCCATTGGCCGCTGCCCTGTTAATATTTTTGGGAACCCAGGTCCAATTGCTAGTGTCTCCATTGGCTGCTGCCCTGTTAATATTTTTTGGAACCAAGGTCCAATTACTAGTGTCTCCATTGGCCGCTGCCCTGTTAATATTCTTGGGAACCAAGGTCCAATTACTAGTGTCTCCATTGGCCACTGCCCTGTTAATATTCTTGGGAACCGAGGCCCAATTTCTACTGTCACCATTGGCCGCTACCCTGTTAATATTCTTGTACCCAGGTCCAATTTCCACTGTCACCACTGGCTGCTGCCCTGTTAATATTCTTGGGAACCCAGGTCCAATTTCTACTGTAACCATTGGCCGCTGCCCTGTTAATATTCTTGGGAACCCAGGTCCAATTTCTACTGTCACCATTGGCTGCTGCCCTGTTAATATTCTTGGGAACCCAGGTCCAATTACTAGTGTCTCCATTGGCTGCTGCCCTGTTAATATTCTTGGAACCCAGGTCCAATTTCTACTGTCACCATTGGCTGCTGCCCTGTTGATATTCTTGGGAACTCAGGTCCAATAACTAGTGTCTCCATTGGCCGCTGCCCTGTTTATATTCTTGGGAACCCAAGTCCAATTTCTACTGTCACCATTGACCGCTGCCCTGTTAATATTCTTGGGAACCAAGTTCCAATTACTAGTGTCTCCATTGGCCGCTGCCTTGTTAATATTCTTGGGAACCCAGGTCCAATTTCTACTGTCACCATTGGCCGCTGCCCTGTTAATATTCTTGGGAACCCAGGTCCAATTTCTACTCTCACCACTTGCCACTGCCCTGTTAATATTCTTGGGAACCCAGGTCCAATTTCTACTGTCACCATTGACCGCTGCCCTGTTAATATTCTTGGGAACCAAGGTCAAATTACTAGTGTCTCCATTGGCCGCTGCCCTATTAATATTTTTGGGAACCAAGGTCCAATTTCTACTGTCACCATTGGCCCCTGCCCTGCTGATATTCTTGGGAACCCAGGTCCAATTTCTACTGTCACCATTGGCCGCTCCCTTGATAATATTCTTGGGAACCAAGGTCCAATTACTAGTGTCTCCATTGGCCGCTTCCCTGTTATTATTCTTGGGAACCAAGGTCCAATTGCTAGTGTCTCCATTGGCTGCTGCCCTGTTAATATTCTTGGGAACCCAGGTCCAATTTCTATTGTCACCATTGGCCGCTGCATGATAGATTGGGCTGCATGATGCTTCCACGCAGAGCTGGAAACAAACGAACATGAGTACTGGTAAACCTTTTAGAAGGTTTATGCCTGCCCAGGCATAGTGGGGCGAGTCAGTCTGTCCCTGCATATAAACCCTATTCAGTATTGGTTTGTTTGGACAATAGGGCTTGAGATGTCATTTCATCACAATGTCGGGTAAAGTAGAAGTAAAACAAAGATCAGGAATTGATACAATTAACTTACTCCACCCATAAATTACACCAAAGGGAAAGAAATACAAACATTAAGCGACCAGACCATAATGGAAACCTAAACAAAGGAAGGCCATAAGGACAGTTACTTTCCCACAAAATGGCCATATGGCCATCCAAAATTAAAAGACACAAGTGATACACACAGTAAGTAACAAACAACAACATAAATAAATCGCCACAGAAGAGCCGCCTTGGAACGGTCAGTGGAAGATTTCCACTGGGGGGCTTAAATCGATTTTACGTGGCCACAATCCTCGCCCTTACTTCCGTCGTGATTTAGACAAATAATTTGTTCAGTCCGCATGAAGGCCTCCTAACTCATCAGTGCAACATCTCCGTGAACACAAAAATCAAAGAACCACAGAGGTGAGACAACGGTGAGGACTCGACAGCAAGAAACCACTGAAATGCTGGAGCAGAAGAAAACCAACAGTTAGACTCCGATGAGCCCTACCAGAGACAGAGCATCAGGCACCAACCAGCATTATCTCTCTAATTCTCAATAAGCCTTTACGTTGGAGCCGTCATAGAATCTGAGGCCTGACCCACCGGCGTGCAATTAAAGAGGGAAGCAAAGTTGCCAACCGTGATTGGGTTAACTACCATGCATGCAGTCTGTCGTATAATATCCATGTTGTACCCAATCTTTTTATATCGAAGAATGATTTTACGAAATTGGGTGCTGAAGTCATTGCGGTTATATATTTTTCTGAATTTATATACTAAGTCACCATAAAATTCGGGTTCCGATAGACCTTGTTGCAGAAGAGACTTAAGTCCAACATCGACCTCCGAAATTAAATCAGAATGGCGTCTATAAAACCCCGAAAAAGCCCCGCGAACTCCACGGCACCGACAACCCCGACCAAGGAAAACCCACAAAATAGGAAGTAACATCTCTAAAATGACCTAAATAGTGTTGACTGGGACATGAGTATCATCAAATCTACTGACTCGGCCCTAGCATTCAGTGGGTAAGAAAGACAACTCTGACACTCTACTTTTTAGCTCACCAGAGCCGAAGGCTCCGGGGGAGCTTATAGGATAGGCAGTTGTCCGTCGTCGTCGTCTGCGTCTGTGTCTGGTGACGTCAACATTTTTAAACGACATCTCCTCTGAAGCTGCAAGGCTGATGGGGCCCAGATTTCATCTGTAGAATCCTTGGGTTGGGGGATTGAAAGTTTGTGTTTTTTATGAAATTCGGCTTATTAGTTTGGTTGCTATGGCAACTTTAGAGTTTCCATAGACTTATAATGGGGAAAATTGAAAAATGGCATTTACTGCCAAGCCGCTGCAGATATTTTGACAAAACTTTCATAGAAATATGCCTTAGGTAATGACCGTAATCTGCCATATGATTTCAGGCCTTCTGCTCATTTGTATTGGTTGCCATGGAAACCAAATTGAAAAAAATAGAAAAAAAAAAAATACTTAAAAAATCATCTTCTCAGAAATCGTATGCTCTATGAGGCTGAGAGTTTATGAAAATATTCACCATATTTGCCTTTACAGGTTTTGTGTTTTTTATGAAATTCGGCTCTTTAGTTTGGTTGCTATGGCAACTTAGATTTTCCATAGACTTATAATGGGGAAAATTGAAAAATGGCATTAACTACAAAGCCTTTGCAGATATTTAGACAAAATTTTCATAGAAATGTTCCTTTAGTAAACTTCTCTCAGCAATATGCTTTTATGTCAACCTGGGGGTCCAGTAGGTTGTGCCGGGGCCACGCCCCGCCCCAAGTACTTCAAACAAGAGGGCCCAGAGGGCCCTGGTTCGCTCACCTGATCCAATGTATAATAAGTGGGCCCCAGGCGGGGTCAATTTTGGCCCCAGGGCTATAATTTGAACAGTGTTGGTAGAGGTCCACACGATGAAGCTTCATATCGAATATGAAAGCCCTGGGCATTGTGGTTTCAGAGAAGAAGATTTTAAAGGTTTACCCTGCATAAAGAAGTCTATGTAAAACAAGAAGATTTTCCCTAAATAAGTCTATGTAAAACCAAAGGGCCCCGGAGCGGGGGCGTTTTTGGCCCCAGGGCTATAATTTGAACAATCTTGGTAGAGGTCCACTAGCTGAAGCTTCATAACAAATATCAAAGACCTAAGCCTTGTGGTTTCAGAGAAGAAGATTTTTAAAGATTTTCCCTATATAAGTCAATGTAAAACCAAAGAGCAACATGAGGGGGGGGGGTGCATTTTGGTCTCATGGCTATAATTTGAACGATCTTGGTAGAGGTCCACTAGCTGAAGCTTCATAACAAATATCAAAGACATAAGCCTTGTGGTTTCAGAGAAGAAGATTTTTCAAGATTTTCCCTATATCAGTCTATGTTTAACCAAAGGGCCCCGGAGCGGGGCATTTTTGGCCCCAGGGCTATAATTTGAACAATCTTAGTAGAGGTCCACAAGATGAAGCTTCATATCAAATATCAAAGACCTGTGCCTGGCAGTTTCAGATAAGAAGATTTTTAAAGATTTTCCCTATATGAGCCTATGTAAAACCAAAGGGCCCTGGGGCGGAGGCATTTTTGGCCCCAGCACTATAATTTGAACAATCTTGGTAGGGGTCCACCAGATGAAGTTTCATACCAAATAGCAAAGACCTGGGCCTTGCAGTTTCAGAGAAGAAGATTTTTGAAGAGTTTCCCTATATAAGCCCATGTAAAACAAAAGGGTCCCCGGGCAGGGGCATTTTTGGCCCCAGCACTATAATTTGAACAATCTTGGTAGGGGTCCACTAGATGAAGCTTCATATCAAATATCAAAGACCTGGGCCTTGCAGTTTCAGAAAAGAAGATTATTAAAGATTTCCCTTATATAAGCCTATGTAAAACCAAAGGGCCCTGGGGCTAGGGCATTTTTTGCCCAGCACTATAATTTGAACAATCTTGGTAGGGGTCCACTAGATGAAGTTTCATACCAAATAGCAAAGACCTGGGCCTTGCAGTTTCAGAGAAGAAGATTTTTAAAGATTTTCCCTATATAAGCCCATGTAAAACAAAAGGGCCCCCGGGCGGGGGCATTCTAGGCCCCAGCACTATAATTTGAACAATCTTGGTAGGGGTCCACTAGATGAAGCTTCATACCAAATATCAAAGACCTGGGCCTTGTGGTTTCAGAGAAGAAGATTTTTAAAGATTTTCCCGATATAAGCCCATGTAAAACCAAAGGGCCCCGGTGCGGGGGCATTTTTAGCTCCAGCACTATAATTTGAACAATCTTGGTAGGGGTCCACTAGATGAAGCTTCATACCAATTATTGAAGACCTGGGCCTTGCAATTTCAGAGAAGAAGATTTTTAAGGATTTTCCCTATATAAGCCCATGTAAAACCAAAGGGCCCCGGTGCGGGGGCATTTTCGGCCCCAGCACAATAATTTGAACAATCTTGGTAGAGGTCCACTAGATGAAGCTTCATACCAAATATCAAAGACCTGGGCCTTGCGGTTTCAGAGAAGAAGATTTTTAAAGATTTTCCCTAGATAAGCCCATGTAAAACCAAAGGGCCCCGGTGCGGGGGCATTTTCGGCCCCAGCACAATAATTTGAACAATCTTGGTAGGGGTCCACCAGATGAAGCTTCATACCAAATATCAATGTCCTGGGCCTTGTGGCATAGGCTTCGATAAAAAATGGCGGATGACAGTTCGTCAATGCAGGTAAGAAACGGTTTTTGTTGTATAGCGTTGTCCATTACTGACATCTGCCTTACGGACCACTTTATTAACGTGCGGCTTCGTCTGTTGCAAGAAAAAGTTTGAAAAACGGAATATAGAAAAATAGACCCCAAAAGAAATTTGGCTTTTAACACAGATTCACCTGTAGTTTCACTTTGGCCCGGTTGCCCTATATAACTACACGTTTTTGGCTGGTGTTCTGGCCGATAAATTGTGAATAATGATAGTGAAATCGAAAAGCTAACATGCAACTTTTGTCACATCTTTTGCGAAAAACAAAAATCATGATATTTCGATACAACGAACGTAGCTTCGTTACCTATTACAACGCAGAGGCTGCGAACTAAATTTGAAAGCCCTGAATTAAGCAGTATAATAACGAATGATATTAAATTAATATCGAGAAATGAGCCAACCAGCGTTAGTTGATGATGCTAAAGACATTCTGCATCATTTATACCAAACACATTTTCATTCTCAGCTATGCAAACACAACATTATGATTCGAATGCCAAAATCTGTCAAGTTACAATTATTTACACTACCGTTCATAAACTTGGTAAGTCCTCGCCAAATCTGTTAAGTATTAAGCCAAATAATATTTGCACTGTATGAATTTCTGTCGTGTTTTTATTACAACGCGCGTGGCTTAGGAATTTACGACGTGCAGGTTACAGAGATGGGCAGACGCATTACGAAAACACGCCTATTAAAATACCACTAAAAAGATAAAAACATTCAGATAAAACATCCAGATAGTTTTGATATTTCTGCTCGCCCGGGCCAGGCGGTTCTAACGCGTATCCACAATCTGTGTTTCTGAGAATAAATAAGGAAATATAATAAATGCAGAAAAACTGTCAATGTACACTACCGTTCATAAACTAGGTAAGTTTGTCTTCGTCAAATCTGTTAGGAGACAGGAAAGCGATAATCTGTTACAATAAATAGATAAACATCAATAAACCCTTTCTTCTACTGAATACTGCAGGTTTCTAAGTGGTCTGATAAGGATTTTAACACTGTGTAATCTCAAGCCATTTACTCTGCTAAAGAACTGACCTTGAAAATTCCAATTAACCACAGATATGCCCTGACGTCATCTATGAGGAATATAGAAGCTTGGTGTGTACTGAATAGGCAGATGAAGCAATGTTGAGGTTTAAAACAGAAGCTTAAAATGGAGCAAAATAAGCAAGAACTGGCCACTCTTTGAGGGGACTTCACTTTAGATATTCAGCCTTATATGTTTGAGTCCAGGGAAACTTGTGATCAGGAATTTAGTGAGGGAAGCAGCAGCTCTGAAGATAGCTATCTTACATGTCAATCACAACAATTGTCGTCTGCATAGTCATCTGCTGCTTTCTTTAAATGTTACCTGAACCAATCTAAGTCTATAGTCTGATCTTGGTCCACACTGTTTGCCTATAAGCGAAATTATTATTTAAAAAAAGAAAAGAAAAAAAAAAACTTTAAGAAGATGCAGCAGACAGTATAAACAGGGGCCATTTTACAATTCAGGTTTTTCTTACGGTTGATTCGTCCGGTTTTCCACCCATGCGCACTCATGAGCACTCTTAAAATGGAGATAGCAGTCTTCATTTTTGATTGGGTGTTTATGGATTTGCCTAACTGATATAGGAAAATGAAACAGCAACCAAAGTAGCCAAAGCTAGCCATTGGCTCCAGATGAATTCGGCCTAGGTTTGGTATCCCTAACGAACGGTTGTATGTCAAGTCATTATTTGTAGAGAATCCTCTCATGTCACAGCGCATGACTCAGTGGAACTGTTTTGTTTGTGTTGATGTTAACGTCCCCGACAACATCATTCAGGTCAGTTTTGAGACATTGTTTCCGAATTTATGGGACTTTTACCCATACTGAGACGAAATGACATCTCAAACCCTACCGCACATAAAGCATACTTGCAATTGCTAAATATGAATGGCCCGTTTACTTTTTGAAAAGACAAATACTAGTTTTTGGGTCGATTATTTATCAATCGTCACAAAGTAAAAAAGTGCAAGTAGCTCTACAGTGCTTCCACGTGATTATCACTGATTGGTCGGAAATCCAGGGAACTTGTAAATAGAAAACAGCAGCGTTTATTTTTCTTCAAAGAGAGGTCAGCGTGTTGCGTAATACGGAAATCCATAGATCATGGATTGGGTTTTTCAAACAGTGTATTTCCAGATCTAATGCCACAGAACGCGGCGTCTAATCAGGGTCTTCACTGTTTGCTCATATTACATGAATTGAAGGGCCAAACGCAGCGTCTAATCAGGGTCTTCACGTTTTGCTTTAAACTGTAGTTTAAGGGTTAAAGGAAGCAGTTTAAATCCATAAGTAAGCATCCAGCCAACAGACTTTCTTAAAAAAGTAAATCTTTGGGCCGGAGCCGTCATAGAGTTATGAAAGGGCCGTAAAGCAAAAACATTTTTTTATCTATCTTATCTTATTATATCGAAGAATGATTTCACGAAATTGGTTACGGAAATCATTGAAAGCAAGTATTTTTCTGAATTTATATTCTAAGTCACTATGAAATTCAGATTCTGATAGGCTATGTTGCAGTCTGGTTAGCAAAAAAATATGATGTAAGGACAGAGATTGAAAATAGATCTGAGATAAAGAAAAGTCTTGTATTTTTTCTTCTTCTTTGATCCTACAAAGGCTAGAATTAGCTTATCTGTTCACTGTTTAATGAGCAGATGCTTCTATTTTATCGGAAACGAAGACTGGGATCAGACAGTGCAGGCGCGATTAATGAACCTTTGCTGAAGTTTTGTAGGAATTGCATGTATTCGATTTAAGCATTTAAATAGAAGTCGGAGAATCACGAAAACATGCCTATATAATTCTGACCCCTTTAAATCCAACTTTTATATAGTAAAACTGAGCTTTAAAGGGATATACATTGTTTTCCTTATTTCTTCTCAGAAATACAGATTGTGGATACACGATAAAACCGCCTGGTCCGGGCGGTTGCAACAAATTCCCATACACTATGTCTTGAGCAGAAATATTAAAACTATCAGAATGTTTTATCTGAAAGTATTTTTTTTATCCTTTTAGTGGTAATTTAATAGGCGTGTTTTCGTAATGCGTCTTCCCATCTCTGTAACCTGCGAAGCCACGTGCTTTGTAAAAAACACGACAAAAATTCATACAGTGCAAATATTATTTGGCTTAATACTTATCAGATTTGACGAAGGCTTGCCGGGTTTATGAACGGTGGTGTTAATAATTGTAAATTGACAGATTTTGTGCATTCGCCTCAAAATGTCGTACACGTATTTGCATAGCTGAGACTGAAAATGTTTTCGGTATAAATGATACAGAATGTCTTTAGCATCACCAACTAACTGTGGTTGACTGATTCCTCGACATTAATTTAATAGCATTCGCTATTATTCTACATAATACAGGGCTTTCAAATTTAGTTCGCAGCCTCTGCGTTGTAATAGGTAACGAAGCTACGCGCGTTGTATCGAAATATCAAGATTTTTATTTTTCGCAAAAGATATGACGAAGGTTGCATATAAGCTTTTCGATTTCATTATCGTTATTCACAATTTTTTGGCCAGAACACCAGCCAAAAACGTGTAGTTACATAGGGCGACCGGACCAAAGTGAAAATACAGGTGAATCTGTGTTGACTGCCAAATTTCTTTTGGGGTCTATTTTTCTATATTCCGTTTTTCAAACTTTTTTTTGCAACAGACGAAGCGGCACATTAATAAAGTGGTCCGTAAGGCAGATCTCAGTATCGGGAAATACAATACAACAGTTAGTTTAACGTAAAAACAGTTTCTTACCTGCATTGACGAACTGTCATCCGCCATTTTTCATCGAAGCCTATGCGTCCAAAATACGAAGCCTATGCGACCGCTACGCAGCCTGTGCGTATCTATTGACCAGTGTGTGTGGTTTCAGAGAAGAAGATTTTTTAAGTTTTCAATGAATAAAATCTATTTTTGGCTCCTGTGACCTATATGTGCAATGGACCGGAACCATTTGAACAACTTTGAAAGGGGACCACCTAAGGATCATTCCTGTGAAGTTTGGTCAAAATCTGATCAGTGGTTTAGGAGGAGATGTCGTTTGAAGAAAAAGTTTACGGACGGATGCACGCACACACGACGGACGACGGACAAAAAGTAATCCCAAAAGCTCACCTTGTCACTACGTGACAGGTGAGCTAAAAATGCCTTATATCTCCGAAACCTTACAGATCCCCACCCCTAAACCATATATATTCTTGTTCCTTATGATAAGGTGCATTAAGTGACACCAACCTGGGGATCCCCCCGGATGTGCCGGGGACATGCCCCACCCCCTCCATAAAATGCCATTTATCTCAGAAACCATTCAGATCCCCACCCGTCAACCGTATATATTCTTGTCTCTATGATAAGACACACCCAGTGACACCAACCTGTGGGTCCCCCAGGATGTGCCTGGGCATGCCCCACCCCTCCATTTCACAACAGGCCCAATATTCCAGAAACCTAACAGATCCAAACCCCTAAACGAAATACATTTTTGTTCCTTATGATAAGTTGCATTCACTGACACCAACCTGGGGGACACCGGGGACATGCCCAACCCCCTCCACTTCATAAAAGGTTGGCTTGAAGAAATATATGAGCTGCATGATGCTTCCACGCAGAGCTGAATCCGGCCCGCACACTGGTACTGGTAAACCGCAGTGCGAGGCGGACCGTCCATGCTAATAAACCCTATTTGTTTCATTGGGCGACAGGGCTTGAGATGTCATTTCATCTCAATGTCGGGTAAAAGTCCCACAAAATTGGAGGCAACGTCTCCAAAATGACCTTTACAGTGTTGACGGGGACGTTAAACCACAAATCAACCAACTAACGTCATAAATGTTGAGTAAGCAGGAAAGAATTACCATAGAAAATATCATGATCAATCTTCATGAAAGTATGTTGCTGACATTGAGATATATTGGTGCTGTTTCTTCTATTTTACAATTTACATACAAGCAGCTTCAGAATACCGACAAACTTTGTGTTAACACTGATTAATTAGCAGTGCATATACTTTCCCAAGAAATTGAAAACTTTCCCTCTTTAATCAGAAGAAGAGAGAAAAGGACCATAAAAAATGCCATAATCAATCTCCACTAAAGAATGTTGCCAATATGGAGATATATTGGTAGTGACATTTTTTCTCGTATTTTGCAATTTACAGCTAACAATGTCAAAATACAAGACAGTCACCACCTAACTATGTGCAAGGGTATAAAAATAAAAGCAACACTCATTTGAAAATGATAAACAATTTAATTATGATAACATGAAAACGAAGTCACAGTGGTACATTATGCACCTACGTAACAAAATTCACAAAATAATATCAAGGTCAACATACTTGTTTAAAGTGAACTTATATACCTGCAGGATTCTGGCCCCCATTTTGAGGGAATGAAATACACATTCCAGGGAGGCAACTCTTAAAAATACTCCTGTCTCCCTATCAATAGGGGACAAATTCTTTCCTTCAAAAGTAGACCATGCTTTAAGAGGGCCTGATCTTGAAGAAAACCTTCAGGAAGTCAACAAGGTTGTCTCCCCTTAAAAAATGGCAGAAAATATTCCAGCAGTATTTTCTCCCCTTGGTACAAAGAATGTTGTGTCCATAGTGTTTGAATTCTTAACCCTTGCCTTGTCCTGCTGAATAAATTAATTTTGTCACACCCATTTTTGACTATCAACCAATTAAATTGCTTAATATAATGTATTCATTCAAATTTGCAAACTGGGTGACAGTGAAGACCTGGAAATGCCAACTGATCTGGATCTACACTGTTAGCAAAGATGGGGGCCATCATGGTTCACCAGGGCAGGGGTTAAAATGGAGGCGTCTCTTCAAAATAAAGAATTTGCTCACTTTGTCTTAGAGTACCCATGCTAGAGGCATATTCATTTCCAGTAAATCATAAAATATCAGATCAGAATAATTATTTGTTCCATTTAAATTTACACATGTACATGATTGTATGTGATTGTTTTTTCATTAAAAGGCTTACATATTCTCATATAGTTGAATGTCTCATACTGGCAATAGGCCATAGAGATGGAATGTATGTTTTGTTTGTTGGGAGTTTAATGGCCCAGTCAACACTTTTATTAGGTCATGTGCAGCTGGTCAGTTTACCTAAACACACTTCTGTTGGACAGGGTTATACACATGCAGTTACCCAGTACAGTGCACATTCTTTCCCTAGAAATTGACAACTGCCCCTCTCGGATCAGTGGAGGAGGGAAAAGGACCATAGAAAAGATTTCACTATCAATCTCTGTGGAAGAATGTTGCAAACCCAGTAGGTATCAAACCCACAACATCCTGAGTGAGTGTGCTTGAGTTTTACATCCCACAAACAGTTAAGGTCATACAGAGATGGAACCTCAGTTTAAAGACTCATCTGAAAGTCTGGAGAAGCCCGGGATTTCACAACCTCCTGATCACCAGTCAAATAAGCATCTGACAAAGTCGGCCCAGGGAAAGGAAAGAATTACCAAGGTAATTTTCTGATCAGCCGCTATAAAAGGACGGTGCTCAACCTGCGTTCAAACCAATATTCTTGAATACTAGTGGGATGAGCAGTTGACTTAGCCATCACACACAGTAAAATTGTCAGCTGGAGTGATGCCCCTTTGAAAATAGGTTCCGATTCAAACATGTACCATCTGTTACCTGTACGTAATTATCCTAAGTATTGGGACAGACAGGCCAAAGCAAACAGTGCAGACCCAAATCAGACTGCTCCTTCAGGGGCAGTCTGATCAGGGTCTACACTGTTTGCCATTCAGTCTGCACTTTTTGGACTCCTTGCTGGATTGTGAAACAAATTTGTTAAAATTTTAGGAGAATTACAGCATGCCCTTAAGGTGTCCAATTTTTAGGATTTTTACGGTATGTTCGATATTTATGAAGTTGGTTTAGGAACTGAGTTTAGAGGAAGGGTAGCAATTTACAATGATGTTGATGTGCTAATGAACTGTGATAGATTCTAAAATGAAGGATTCTTCTAATTCAAAACACAAGATGGTATACATTTCATTGCAGACTCCTGTATTGTTCAATTAAAATCCGTTTCCAATGCCATTAAAGAACATAAATCAGACCTAAAAATGGAACATGTGCTTGCCAAAATGTACAATGATTGAGCCAGTTTTAGAATTCTTTGATGAATGACATTTGATTGTCAAACTAATTTGATGTAGAGATTCATTGTCAGAGGTATAGTAAGGTTCTGTGTCCACAGGTATAAATATGGTGACTTTGTTTGTTTGTTTTTAGGTTTAATGTCCCCGTCAACACTGTATAGGTCATTCTGGAGATGTTGCTTCCCATCTTGTGGGACTTTTACCCGAAACTGAGATGAATTGACATCTAAAGCCCTGTGGCCCAAAGAAACCAATAGGGTTTATAAACATGGAGTCCGATTCGCACCGCTTTGCCTGCACTTGTGTGCGATCGGATTTCAGCTCTGCGTGGAAGCCTAATGCAGCCCATTTTTTCAAGCCCCGATGGGCTAGGGCCAAAATATGGTGGCTAACAATTTAGATTCTTATGAGTTTGTAAGGTTTTCTGTACACAAGCTATGATCATCTAATTTTCAACTACAGTTTGCATAGATACCTGTAAATTTTGGTCTTCCGCGTTGACAGGAAAATGGTTTGCCCTGCATTAGTAATCTTCATATAAAATCCCACAAATGGCCTAAATGACCAACAAGGTAAACAATAAATTGAACACTACTGTGATCACACAGGTAGAGCAATTTGTCGTCTGGTTTGCCGTCTGCCGGTTACCTTAAAAGTAATTTTTTTTTTTGCAAACAATGTGGACCCAGATCAGACTGCTCCTGTAGGAGCAGTCTGGTCTGGGCCCACACTGTTTGCCTGTGTGCGAAAATATTTTTTCCGCAAAAAAAATGAGCAGACGACAAAAGCAGACGACATTTTCAGGTGTAGTTTTTCTCGACATCTTAAGGGTTCAACCTAGTGCTTTGTCATAAAGAATGAAGAGGGTTGACTGTAGCAAGAACATCTGCATCTGAAAATGTCGTCTGTTTATGTTGTCTGCTGCATCTTCTTGCAAACTTTTTAAAAATATTTTTTGCATGCAGGCAAACAGTGTGAACCCTGATTAGACTGCTCCTAGAGGGGCAGTCTGGTATGGGTCCACATTTTTTTAAACAAAGTTTGTAAAGTAAACAGCAGACAACAAAGCAGACGACAATTGTTCTGATTGGCATCATAAAGGATATCATTTAAAGTGGATAAAGTGAAGATAAACAAACTAATCCTTCAAGCACTAAGCATGTTCAGCAGATGACATTTTCATCTTATCTCACTGCTAGCCTTATTTTCGGTCTTGCCATTCAGAGGGGCCAGGGATATGGCTTTCTGTCTGAAGGTTCCTCTTTAATCACTGCTTGTATGAGCGAGCAGCGAAGGTTCTGGCAAGACTGGGCGGATGCGCAGGATCGCCTGAACCTTCACTGCTCGCATAGGCGATAAGTACCAAAATCGCTTGACGGGACCCACATATGAATTGTCATCTGGGCAGACAGTCCATATGAAATGTAAAAGCTTTTTTTCGGGCTTGACATTAGATGTGAATCATCAGCTGGGCAGACAATTCATATGAAATGTCAAGCCTTATTTTCACTGAAAATAATGAAAAAAAGATTGCCATCTGCTCAAGGATTTGCAGCAGTGCCTGAAGCTTTAATAGGAAATGGCCCTTGAAACTTTGAAAACAAATGTTGTTTTTTTTTTCGGTAAAATATAAGATTTAAAAACTTATCCTGCTGAATAAATCAATATGCAACATCCATTTCTGACTATCAACCAATCAAATTGTTTATAGTAATGTATTCATTTAAATTTGCAAACTGAATGACAGTGTAGATCCTGATCAGATGGCTTCTTCAGATCTGGATCTACACTGTTTGCAGAGGTAGCGGTTGTCGTGTTCAGCAGGATAAAGATTGATCCTTGAACTGCTGAATATTTAAATATGCCACACCCACTACTGAATATCAACCAATCAGATAACTTGATGCAAATTATTGCAACAAATTAATAAACTGAATGGCAAACAATGCAGATCCTGATCAGATGGCTTCTTCAGAAGCCATCTGATCTGGATCTTCATTGTTTGAAAGGTAACATATCCGGGCTCAGCAGGACAAGGGTTAATAGATTGACAGGAGTCCAAAATGTATGAAAATCTACATAACGTGAATAATATTTATATGATGAAAATCGTGAACACATCTATCTACCTTAGGCAATATGAAATGGAAAACAACAATGAGAATCTTGAATTCAGTAAATGAGCACACCTGGTGATAATTCTCCGACATTTCAATCACAGAGGATCTCACAAGTGGTCTTTTCATATGATTTCTTCGAGACGAGCATTTGGCGAGTTTTATAAATGTTATATGAAAGGACGACGAGAGTGACATTTCCTCTGTTTAAGGGTAATGGGAACACCTGGCAGACTTTTTCAGCCATTTTTCAAAGGGAGACAACTTTCTTGACTTTCTGTTCCCTTTTCTATAAACTTCATCCCATGGAAAAGATGTCTACTCTTGAAGGAAAGAATTTGCTCCTCAGGAGCAAATTCTTTCCTATATGAGTTGACTCCTATTGCCATGGGAGACAAAAATAATTCTGCACGAGTTACCTCCCCTGAAGGTGTTCCCATTTCCCTTAACTTATGACCACTTCTCTCAGCATTTCCTCTATAGAAAATTGGGAAAAACTTTCAACAGAAAACAGTATTACTGTCACAGAAAGCATGAAAATGTTTAACTATAATGTAACCCTGTGATATTACACATAACATTTATGAAAATCTTATCATGCCACTGACACCACATGATATTTAAATGTATTTCCCTAAGCATTTCCACAGCAAAATAATGCAGCATGGTCTAACGTATAATTTCCGTGAGAACAAACATAATATCATGCACAAAGCTTGATCAGAATAAAGGCCGGTCGGGAACCGTTATTTTTTTTTTTTTCTTTGATTTCATTTTATTTTTTTTATCATTTTATAGATTTTACGGCTCTTTCAAGCTTGTTTCACTCATACCAAGCCTATCTGTTAGCAGCTAGTACAGCAAATCAAAACTGATATGTAACAATGTACATTTTACCTTGGGTAAGTGTCTGAGCCCGCTGTTGTTTTTGTGAGAAAATAGACAACCTATGCTTTCAAGAGACGAAAAATTATCACCAACCCTCCATAATTCTAGATAAGGAATTTCAAGGACAATTAAGGGGAATGAAAACACCTTCAGGGGAGGCAATTCCTGCTAAAGTATTTTTGACTCCCATGTCAATAGGGGTCAATGCTTAAAGGAAAGAATTTGCTCCTGAGGAGCAAATTCTTTCCTTTAAGAGTAGACCCTTTTTTCAGTGGGACAGGGCTTATAGAAAAGTGAACATGAAATCCCAAAAGCTGTCCCCCTTTGAAAAATGGCGAAAATATCTGCCAGGTGTTCCCATTCCCCTTAAATTGATAATTTTCCTTATTTCTTGTTCTTAATATATGTTGTGGGTACTTATCTTCGAGGCAATGCTAACAAGTACCCACAGCACATGATTTTACGGAGAAATAAGAAAACTTTCCCAAAATTAGCCTCGTTACTTCTTATGTGGAACTATGTGCTCATGAAATTATGAAAATGAATGAGAGAGAATATGTCAGAAAATGTTTTAACAATAACTCTTCAACAATAACAATAACTTGTCTGAACAACAAACAATGAATAAGTACATGATTTGGTATTTGATTTCTAACGGCAAAAAATTAAAAACATGATTTGTTCCAATGAACTCAACTTTTTCTCCCCACTTACGAGCCACGACTTTTTTCCTTGACAAATATTTTACCAACACATAGCTCCAGTTACCCCTTAAAATGCAGAGAAAAATTTGAAAGTGTAGTTTGCTTATGTGACCTGCTGAATCTTCTTGCAAACTTTTTAAAAATATTTTGCATAAAGGAAAATAGTGTGGACCCAGATCAGACTGCTCCTAGAGGAGCAGTCTGATCTGGGTACACACTGTTTGCCAAAATGAGTTTCAAAGTAACCAACAGACGGCAAAGCAGACAACATTTTGTGTTAAATAGGAATAAAGTGGATTTTTTCCCCTTATTTCTTGTCAGAAAGATATGTTGTGGGTACTTGTTAGAACTGCCTTCATGAGGTGATTCTAACACCTACCCACAACATACATGTGATTTGATAGAAAAATAAGACAAAAAATATCCCCAAAATCATCGTCAATACTCCTCCTTATCTGCAGATATTTAGAATTATATAAATTTAGAAGAGAAAAAAAAAATGCCCAAATTTACCACAACAAAGCATAATTTGATCTTTTTTTCTTTTGCAAAAATATTCTAGGTTTCACAAATAAAAATTAACCCTTAAGACACAGAGAAAACGAAATCTGAAAATGTGTCTGCTTATGTTGTCTGCTGAATCGTCTTGGGTAGGGTAAATACAATACATGATTTCAAACCTCAGGAAAAGTGATATAATCAATTTGATTTCTAGACAGATTATTTCAAATTCCTCTTCAAGCATAAAACAAGAGGTCCATGGGCCATTACGCTCACCAGAGGTCATGTAGTTTACACCATATACAGGCAAGGTGTCCATCTTGGTCATGTGACGATAATGCCACGAATAATGTTCAATTGCCTCATCCCCATAGAGGCTTTTAATGTAATTTGGTTTCAATTATCACAGCTCTTTTACTGGAGAAGAAGATAAAAATACTGAATCTGAGCTATCCAAGACAAAGGTCAGTAATGACCTTGACCTTTGGAATTGATTAACTTCCATTCATCTGATTCTAAATAATATTTATGATGGATCCGGCTGCCATGCAATCAGAAAAATCCACTGTTTTGCCTTTTTTCTATACAAATGTCTAAGTGACCAAATTTGACCTTGACGTAAAACAGGTCAAGGTCGGCTAAAGGTCATCAGTTGAATAAATTTGGTAGGGCCTGAGTCCCAAATGCTACATACCAAATTTCAAGGTCATCGGCTATTTGGTTCCTGAGAAGAAAATTCTTATATTTTTTTACCACATATGAGCATGGCGGCCACATTGGTCAGGTGACCCAGTCCTTACAAACAAATTTAATTCCCCCTACCCATAGAGGCACCAAATGTAATTTGTTTAAATCATCCCACCAGTTTAAGTGGAGAAGATAAAAAAAAAAAATGAATCTGAGGCATCCAGGATAAAGGTCAGTAAATGACATTGACCTTTGGAATTGATAAACTTCCATTCAGCTAACTGCAAATATCATTTTTGATGTCACAGCCTACCAGGCAATCAGAAATATCCACTATTTTGCCTTTTTTCCATACAAATGTCTAAGTGACCAAATTTGACCTTGACATAAAACAGGTGAAGGTCAAACAAGTCATCATTTGAACAAATTTGGTAGGGCCAGAGTCCCCGATGCTGCATACCAAGTTTCAAGATCATCAACCATTCAGTTTTTGAGAAGATATTCAAAGGTTTTTACCATATATGGGCATGGCGGCCATATTGGTAATGTGACCCCATCCTCACCAACAAACTTTCGTTCCCCCATTCCATAGAGGCTCCATATGTAATTTGGTTTCAATTGGCCAAGTAGTTTAAGTGAAAAAGAAGATGAAAATACTGAATCTGAGCCGTCCTGGACAAGGTGGGTAAATGACCTTGACCTTTGGAACTTATAAACTTCCATTCAGCTGATTGCAAATACCATTTCTGATGCCCTTAGCTACCATGCAATCAGAAAAATCCACTGTTTTGCCTTTTTTCCATACAAATGTCTAAGTGACCAAATTAGACCTTGACGTAAAACAGGTCAAGGCCAGCCAAAGGTCATAATTTGAACAAACTTGGTGGGGCCAGAGTCCCCGATGCTGCATACCAGGTTTCAAGATCATCGGCCATTCGGTTCTTGAGAAGAAGATTTTTAAAGGTTTTTACCATATATGGGCATGGCGGCCATCTTGGTCATGTGACCCAGTCTTCACAAACAAACTTTCGTTCCCTCTTCCTACAGAGCCTCCACATGTAATTTGGTTTCAATTGGCCAAGTAGTTTCAGAGAAGTCGTTTGAAATTGTTGAAGCGGACGCGGACACGGACGGCGGATCACTGCCTATACTATAAGCTCCACCGGAGACATAAAAATATGCGCAAACAATTCAATTCAGCTTACATAGTGTCTGTATTTTCAAATAATTTATAACTAATATGTCCCTATGACTGACTGAACGAAATATTGGAACTTTGTGAGTTACAGAAGCATTGTCATTATCATTTTTTTCAGTTCTGCTTCAGAACCTTATTTCCCGCTACCCACTACTACCCCCCCCAAACCCTTCCCAAACCCCACCTCCCCTATCCTAAGTCCCACCCTGAAGCCCCGCCCCCCTTGACAGCTGACTCAAGACATCATCCAGCACCAACATGCTATGTTTATTGTCCATTCGGTCTTATTTCTTTTTCCGTTCCTCCAAACATCTGGGACAGAACCATTTTCCTTTAGGTTTGGTAGTCAGTCCAACACAGGCAAAGTGAAACCACTCAATGGGACACTGGAAAAACAGAAAATCATGGTGTAAGGTACTTCACAAGAAAATTAAAAAGGTAGGGGCTTCTTCAGAAGCCATCTGATTAGGATCTACACTGTTTGCAAAGGTAGGGGTTGTCATGAACAGCAAGCATACCTGCCAACTTTCACCCATTAGGAGTGAGTTTCACGATTTTTCCATGCATTTTGACCTCACGATCGTGTTGCCAAAATAAGGCAAAAATCACGATTTTTCCACCTCCTCACGCTTGGTATTTTTATCAGCCATATTGTTTGTGGATAGTCATTTGGAATATCTTGGATTTCTTCACTATCTATTTTGGAGATGGAAAAACCCTGAGTATATTTTTAGCTGTATTGACTATTTTTAACCCAATGATAGATCTCCGTACCCACAAACAAATGCAAGTTGCCAACAGTTTTCTATCTGTATGAGCATGAACAGGGATGCCTTTTGCTGGTCTTTTCATGTAAGTATGTTTGAACAATTATTTCATCTCTACACCAGATGTAATGAAAGTAAATATTTACCTATGAATGAGCAATGTCACGTATTTTCGTGACTACGAAAATCGTAGTTTTTATCCCTCAAACTAAATATTGTATTGTTATTTGGTAATGGGTGTTTTAACACTTCAGAAACAATTGTTTTGCAAAATAAAGGCTGTTATAGTCAGACATTAAGCACTCCTTGCAATTGCATGAAAACTGTTTCTGAGTAAACGAACCTAATTTCAGACAGATCATATATTCAGACAATCTTTAGTTATTGCAAATACTGTTAATTATTGAAGCTTAAGTATTATACAAATGATTTATTGGATAATACATAAAATGTAAACATGCAATTTTTCTGATTGTACCAGTGGACTGGAGTGTGTCTACTAGTTTGAAAAAAAATCTCCCCCATGAAAATTTTGGGGAAATTATTCACCGCGCTTTATTCCATCGAAAAATGCCGTGACACGCAGAATCTCCCCCATGAAAAATTTGAAAAGTTAGCAGGTATGAGCAAGATAAGGGTTAAGACATGAATTTTCTTATTTCTCCATGACAGCAGCATAGATATTATTTCTCCATGACAGCAGCATAGATATTATTTCTCCATGACAGCAGCATAGATATTATTTCTCCATGACAGCAGCATAGATATTATTTCTCCATGACAGCAGCATAGATATTTTAACCCTTGTCCTGCTGAATATTCATATATGCCACACCCACTACCGATTATCAACCAATCAGATCACCTGTAGCAAATTATTACAACAAATTCACAATCTGAATGACAAGCAATGTAGATCCTGATCAGATGGCTTCTTCAGATCTGGATCTACATTGTTTCAAAGAAAAGGCATATCCGCAGAACAAGGGTTAAGCACTGAACTTATCTGATATGAGCACATTTTAGAATACAGAAATGTATAGATTTTTTGTTTGTTTGATTTGAGGTTTAACGTCCCCATCAACACTGTATAGGTCATTTTGGAGACGTTGCTTCCAATTTTGTGGGACATTTACCTGACACTGAGACGAAATGACATCTTAATCCCTGCCGCCCAATGATACCAATAGGGTTTATAAGCATGGACAGGCCGACTTGCACCGCTTTGCCTTGGCAGGCTTAGATCCTCTAAGCGGTTTACCAGCTCTGCGTGGAGCATTCATGCAGGCCATCTATCTCTTCAAGCCCTGATGGGCTGGGGCCAAAGAACTGTATAGATGATGTATAATATATACATGTAAATTTGTCAGATTTCTTTGTTATTCCTATCGATACAACTAGAAATGCATCCATAGGACACAGATGCCCCCGCCATTAAATAAGTCTATGTTCGTATTCATCCATAGAAAGTTATTGACCATGTTTAAGTTTTGGAGCCTTTTTTCACATTTGACCTCTCAGTATGACCTTGACCTTGGAGGTAAGGACCTTGGTTTTGTGTGAGCCAGATTGTCTGATGATAGCAAACATTTCTGCCAAGTAATTTCAAAATCCATCCATAGATAAGAAAGTTATTGACTGCATTTAAGTTTCAGACCATTTTTTGACCTTTGACCTCTAAGTATGACTTGACCTTGGAGGTACGGACCTGGGTTTTGCACGTGAAACATCCTCTCATGATGGTGAATATTTCTTCAAAGTAATTTCAAAATCCATCCAGAAATAAGAAAGTTATTGACTGTGTTTAAGTTTCGGATCCTTTTTTTGATCTTTGACCTCTAAGTATGACCTTGACCTTGGAGGTACGGACCTGGGTTTTGCATGTGACACGTCGTCTCATGGTGGTTAACATTTCTGCCAAGTAATTTTAAAATCCATCAAGAATTAGGAAAATATTGATGGTGTTTTAAGTTTCGGAAGCACGGACGGATGGAGGGACGAACGGATGGACGGACAGGAACAAAGCTATATGCCCTTTCCACCATGGCAGGGGCATAAAAATCCCCATATTGCCAACAGTCATGTTATTCAATATCATTATCAGAATGGAAAATGTGTAGATCAATATTAAACGGATCATTCTAACACAGCACGCCTATATAGGCAATGGAAAGGAAGAGATTTATTCTGCAGTAAATCACAGGGATGAAGAGCCTGACACGAACAGCCGCTGTTTTATGATGTCACGCTTAGTTTCTTCGGCATTAGACAGTGTTAGTCAATTTTCTCGCATTGAAAATGTTACAGAAGGACTTAAAATGTTACAGAAGGACTTAAAATGTTACAGAAGGACTTAAAATGTTACAGAAGGACTGAACTGCATGCGTTGCAGTCAGTAATTTTGGCGCAATTTCTTCTAAGAAGGGCGAAAGGTTGGGAGAATTTAAAGGAAACAACAGCATTACTGCCTATTTTCAGTGTGTTAGAATTGAAATAGATCAGCTCTAGTATGTGAATTGTTGAGTAATCAGGTCAGTTTAAAGTAGATAAATCACTTGTGCTATGCGCTCGTGATTTGATCAACTTTACAAATAATGATCCATATGAAATTTGATTTAAATCGGCCAAGTGGTTTCAGAGAATATGTTTGAAAATGTTGACAGACGACAGACAGATAACGGAGCCTTGCCGTCGGGTAAAAGTCCCACAAAATTGGAAGCAATGTCTCCAAAATGACCTATACAGTGCTGACGGGGACATTTAACATTAATTCAAACAAACAAAACCGAGCCTTGCAATACTATCAGCTCATCTATAAGCCTTCCGCTCAGGTGAGCTAACAAATGAAAGAGGCAATGTTCCTGCTCAGATCAGTGCAGAATGTTATTTGTCCTGCTCATAAATTTTAAAATGCCAACAATTGTTGGCATTTTAAAATTAATGAGCATTGTCCTGCTCATAATTAATGAGCAAGACAAATTTCATGCTCTGGTGACTTGAGCTTGAAAAAAGTTTTATAATCTCGGCCATTGTTATTGTACTTACATCCGGGTTATCACAGCCAATCATTTCTCCGTACGACACTTGATGACACAGGCAATATGTCGGCTCATTAGGATCTACCGGCATGTCAAGAACATCCGAAGGATTAGTCATCGACAAAGGCAACACTGACAACAGTGGTAGCAATGGTGGATCCTCTCTGAAATATACAAGTCAGTCAAAGTAATTAACCATTAAGAGGTCGAGAAAAACTACATCCGAAACTGTCATCTGCTTACGTAGTCTGCTGAATTCTTTTTGCAAACATTTTAAAAATATTTTTGCATTCAGGCAAACAGTGTGGGCCCAGATCAGACTGCTACTACAGCAGCAGTCTGATCTGGGTCCACACTGTTTGCGAAAAGTTACTTTTAAGGTAACGGCAGACGGCAAAGCAGACGACAATTGTTTACTATTTATTTTACCGTAATTACCCTAAATATCAGTGGCCAGTTGTATAAAACTAACGATGTCTTTAGTTACCATAGCGTTCAAACTTTGATCATTTAATATGGCAAATATGCTAATATTTTTGCTGAAAAAATACAAGTAGCTCAAATTTTTTTCAGCAAAAATAACAGAATTTTATATATTGTACTTGCTAGAACAGTTAAAAAATTGACCACTAACGAGCTTGTTAAGCTAGCGCTGCTTTAAACAATTGGCCCCAGACACCTCAACTCCTTGCCATACTCGTTTTAAAAGAACAAAATCAATTTGCTATCCAGTTGTGTCTAAAAATAGCTGAATGCACAGTAAACAATGTAGACCCTGAGTCTAATCTAATTTCAAGGAAAGAAATTGCTCTTTTGGATATAACTTTAACTCATTGCATGCGGGAAACCTGTAAATGGTTACAGAATGTGGCGTCTGATCAGGGCCTGCACTATTTTCTAACAATTTTCCATCAAAAATAGAAAACAAGAGGGCCATGATGGCCCTGGATCGCTCACCTGATCCATAGTGTAACAAGTGGGCCCCAGAGAGGGCCATTATTGGCCCCAGGCCTTTAATGTGCGTAATGTTGAGGGAGGTCTTAAAGGTGAAGCTTCATACCAAACATCAACAAAGGCTATAATTTGAACAATCTTGGCAAAGGTCCACTAGATGAAGCTACACATCAAATATCAAAGACCTGGGCCTTGCGGTTTCAGAGAAGAAGATTTTTTTTAAAGATATTCCCTACATAAGCCTATGCAAAACCAAATGGCCCCGGGGCTATATAAATCTATGTAAAACCAAAGGGCTCCGGGGTGGGGGGCATTTGTGGCCCCAGGGCTATACCTTGAACAATCTTCGTAGAGGTCCACTAGATAAAGCTCCATACCAAATATTAAAGGCCTGGGCCTTGCAGTTTCAGAGAAGAAGATTTTTAAAGATTTCCCTATATAAGTCTATGTAAAACCAAAGAGCCCCAGAGCGGGAACATTTTTGGTCTCAGTGCTATAATTTGAATAATATTGATAGAGGTCCACTAGATGCAGCTTCATACCAACTATCAAAGACCCAGGCCTTGTGGTTTCAGAGAAGAAGACTTATAAAGATTTTCCCTATATTAGTCTATGTAAAACCATAGGGCCCCGGGGCGGGGGCATTTTTGGCCCCAGGGCTATAATTTGAACAATCTTGGTAGAGGTCCATTAGATGAAGCTTCATACCAAATATCAAAGTCCTGGGCCTTAAGGTTTCAGAAAAGAAGATTTTTAAAGATTATCCCTATATAAGCCTATGTAAAACCAAAGGGCCCGGAGCGGGGGCATTTTTGGCTCCAGCACTATAATTTGAATAATCTTGGTAGGGGTCCTTTAGAAGAAGCTTCATACCAAATATAAAACACCTAGGCCTTGTGGTTTCAGAGAAGAAGAATTTTAAAGATTTTCCCTTTATAAGTCTATTTAAAACCAAAGAGCCCCAGAGCGGGGACATTTTTGGCCCAAGGGCTTTAATTTGAACAATCTTAGTAGAGGTCTATTAGATGAAGCTTCATACCAAATATCAAAGTCCTGGGCCTTGTGTTTCAGAGAAGAAGACTTTTAAAGATTTTCCCTATATAAGCCTATGTAAAACCAAAGGGCTCCGGGGCGGTCGCATTTTTTGTCCCAGCACTATAATTTGAACAATCTTGGTAGGGGTCCACTTGATGAAGCTTCAAACCAAATATCAAAGTCCTGGGCCTTGTGGTTTCAGAGAAGATTTTTAAAGAGTTTCCCTATATAAGCCTATGTAAAACCAAAGGGCCCCGGGGCAGGGGCATTTTTGGCCCCAGCACTATAATTTGAACAATCTTGGTAGGGATCCACTAGATGAAACTTCGTACCAAATATCAAAGACCTGGGCCTTATGGTTTCAGAGAAGAAGATTTTTTAAGTTTTCATTAAAAAAATCTATTTTTGACCCCTGTGACCTTGATGTGCAGCAGACCAGAACCATTTGAACAACTCTAAAAGGGGTCCACCTAAGGATCATTCCTGTGAAGTTTGGTCAAAATCCGATCAGTGGTTAAGGAGGAGATGTAGTTTGAAGAAATTGTTTACGCACGGATGACAGACAAAAAGTGATCCTAATATAAAACACAAGAGGGCCCAGAGGGCCCTGAATCGCTCACCTGAGAATTAGTGTCTCCAGTACTTTCTAGGCCCAAGGGCTATAATTTGAACAAACTTGGTAATGGTCCACTAGATGAAGCTTCATACCAAATATCAAAGACCTGGGCCTTCTGGTTTCAGACAAGAAGATTTTTAAAGGTTTTCCCTATATAATCCGATGAAAAACCAAAGGTCCCAGAGTGGGGGCATTTTTGGCCCCCAGGGCTATAATTTGAACAATCTTGAAAGAGGTCCACTAGATGAAGCTTCACACCAAATACCAAAGATCTGGGCCTTGCGGATTCAGAGAAGAAGATTTTTAAAGATTTTCCTTGTATAAGCCTATGTAAAACCAAAGGCCCCTGGGGCGGGGGCATTTTTGGCCCCAAGGCATTAATTTAAAATATCTTAGTAAAGGTCCACTAGGTAAAGCTTCACACAAAATATTAAAGATGTGGGCCTTGTGGTTTCAGAGAAGAAGATTTTTTAATGATTTTCCCTATATAAGCCTATGTAAAACCATAGGCCCCCGGGACGAGGGCATTTTGGTCCCCAGGGCTATAATTTGAACAATCTTGGTAGAGGTCCACTAGATGAAGCTTCACATCAATGATCTGGCCCTTGTGGTTTCAGAGAAGAAGATTTTTAAAGATTTTCCCTGTATAAGCCTATGTAAAACCAAAGGCCCCCGGGGCGGGGGCATTTTGGCCCCAAGGGCTATAATTTGAACAATCTTGGTAGAGGTCCACTAGATGAAGCTTCACACCAAATATCAAAGATCTGGGCCTTGCGGTTTCAGAGAAGAAGATTTTTAAAGATTTTCCCTGTATAAGTCTATGTAAAACCAAAGGCCCCCGGGACGGGGGCATTTTTGGCCCCAAGGCTATAATTTGAACAATCTTCGTAGAGGTCCACATGGTAAAGCTTCACACCAAATATTAAAGACCTGGGCCTTGTGGTTTCAGAGAAGAAGATTTTTTAATGATTTTCCCTATATAAGCCTGTGTAAAACCAAAGGCCCCCGGGGCGGGGGCATTTTGGCCCCCAGGGCTATAATTTGAACAATCTTGGTAGAGGTCCACTAGATGAAGCTTTATACCAAATATCGAAGACCTGGGCCTTGCAGTTTCATAGAAGAAGATTTTTAAAGTTTTATTCTAAAAAATCTATTTTTAGCTCCTGTGACCCAGATGTGCAATGGACCGGAACCATTTGAACAATTTTGAAAGGGGACCACCTAAGGATCATTGCTGTTAAGTTTGGTCAAAATCCGATCAGCGGTTTAGGAGGAGATGTCATTTGAAGAAAAAGTTTACGCACACACACACACACATGCACGCACACACTGACGACGGACGAAAAGTGATCCCAAAAGCTCACCTTGTCACTACGTGACAGGTGAGCTAAAAAGGCCTGATATCCCTTATTTGACAAATGGACTTGTCCAACGTATAGCAATGGAAGAGTCCACTAGTATACAAAAGGGTTCCGAGGGATTAAGAAAGCACAGAAGTGGCAAAACTTTTCTTCCTTGCAGAAAATGAGTCCATTACCCTGAAAACCATTAAATACAGTAAAATTGTATATTAAGACCACCTTTGGGACTGTTCAAAAGTGGTCTTTAAGACCACTTTTGAACAGTCCCAAATAATCGCTTATTAGGAAACTCTGGGTGTAGAAAACATAAGGGAAGAATACCTTCTCAACAACTTAATTCATCATACGATTTGGAAAATATAAACTCATAAAATATCTAACAAGGCATCGCATGCGATACAAATCCCCTTGCACAAGACAACTTCATGTGTGGAAAACACTGAAATGGCAAAAGTCCAACTTGCTTGAGATATTATCATATGCAACATTTGTGTAAAGTTTGTTTAAAAATCCATCAATAATTGTAGGTTCTAGAGTGATGACAATGTTTCTCTAAAAATAGCCATAGTGACCTTGACTTGAGGCCATCACCGCTAAAGTAGATCTTGCTCAAGTTCTTATCATAAGCATCTTTTGTGTGAAGTTATATTACAATCTGTTAATAAATGTATGCAGTAAAAATAGCCACAGTGACCTTGACCTTGAAAGTGGAACTCGCTAGAGATATTTTCATAAGGAACATTTGTGTGAAACTATATTGAAATCGGTGAAGAAATGTAAGCGCTAGAGCCATGACAAAGTTTTTCTAAAAATAGCCACAATGACCTTGACCTTGAAAGTGGAACTCGCTAGAGATATTGTCATAAGGAACATTTGTGTGAAGTAATATTGAAATTGGTGAAAAAATGTAAGCGCTAGAGCAATGCCAAAGTTTTTATAAAAATAGCCACAGTGACCTTTATAAAAATAGCCACAGTGACCTTGACCTTGAAAGTCGAACTCGTTCGAGGTATATATATATAAGGAACATTTGTGTGAAGTTATATTGAAATCAGTGAAGAAATGTAGACGCTAGAGCGATGACAAAGTTTTTCTAAAAATAGCCATAGTGACCTTGACCTTCAAAGTTGAAATGGCTCGAGATATTGTCATAAGGAACATTTGTGTGAAGTTATATTGAAATCGGTGAAGAAATGTAAGCGCTAGAGCGATGACAAAGTTTTTCTTAAAATAGCCACAGTGACCTTGACCTTGAGGCCATGACCTTGAAAGTGGGCGGAGTCATGCAAATTACTGGAGTAAACACTCAAATTTCTTGAAGTTCTGATATTATAAACAGGCTAATACACCCGAACCTCGTTATAGCACGATTCGTTACAGCACGAATTCGGATATAACACGATTTTGGTTTGGACCCCAAATTTTCCCCAACCAACATTTATAAATATTATCCAAGGATTGTATCAGGTTCTAAGCACAACAACTTTATTTTCCTCTCACTTTTGACTGCGGTAATATGGTAGCTAACACGGTTTATAACGGTACTTTTTGATATTTATTGCAGGCCTCCAGCAGAGTTGAATATACAGTATATAAACTTGTTTAGCTTGACACGCATGATAAACATGAAATGCCATCGGCACAATCAAAAGTGTTGGCTTAGTGAGATAAAGAGATTAAAGAATTCAGTTACGCAACTTGAAAAAAAATATTTATCACGCTCTGTTAAGGATCACTGCTCAGCAGAAATTTTAAACATCGATGCAGACGATGTGATCGGTCAACTGCAATAAAACTCATTTTCTAGAGCCGCATGTAAAAGAAAGTCAAATTTATTCCTGCTTAAAAGCAAATGATGAAACATATTCAAGATCGATTTTCGTGGTAAAAAAATCATTCAAAGACTATTTTCGCCATTAAAATGGCTAAAATATTAAGGGTAAGACATTTCAAGGGAAGTAATTCAAATTTCTTTGTCAAGTTCCGAACCCTAACCCGGTAATTTCACCATTGAAATGTATTAACGGTACTGTAGTTCGGTACGGTTCCGGACGCTCAGTTACAACAAAGTTAGCCGGGAATCAGCTATCAAAATGGCGTCATACTCGCTGTCAGATCGGACGATTTCTGGATATAAAACATGGTTTATCAGCTGAATTTGATTGAAGTGACTTGTTTGACTTGATGGGCCATGGTATTTACTGCCATTGATTAGTTCTAAACACATTTTAGTCGGGAAATATGGTCATTAACCGGACCGCACATCATCTTGTTTGGGAAACTATTGATCAACATTTTGTCAATGATCTGTGACAAATACGTTCGGCGTTTATAACACGATTCGGTTAACTAACACGGTCCGTTAGTTGGACCCGGAGTTCCGTGTTATATCGAGGTTGAGGTGTACATGATTCAGTACTATACAAGTGTAAAAAATATCACAAAACTTCCAATAGACACATTAGCAAATTAAGAACCACAGCTACTACAAATGGATGGATGGATGGATGGATGGATGGATGGATCGATGGATGGATGAACCACAGCTACTTCAGATGGATGGATGGATGACACAGCCAAGCAAACAAACTTTTTATGACACAGCCTTTTTATCTTCAGGCCCTTAAAACTTACTCTTTCTGTCCCTTTTTCTTCTTCTTTTTAGGTATTTCATCTTCGAATTCTTCCTTCATGGACTTTCTTTTCTTTTTATCTTTCTCTTTTAAGCCTTGAAAAAGTAATGACATACAACTTAAGGGGAATGGGAACACCTGGCAGATTTTTCTGCCATTTTCAAAGGGAGACAACTTTTGGGACTTCCTGTATGCTTTTCTATAAGCCCTGTCACACTGAAAAAGGGGTCTGCTCTAAAAGGAAAGAATTTGCTCCTCAGGAGCAAATTCTTTCCTTTAGGAGTTGACCCCTATTACCATGGGAGACAAAAACACTTTTGCAGGAGTCGCCTCCCCTGAAGGTGTTCCAATTCCCCTTAAGGCACAGTCCATTGCATCATTATCAGTACCGTAAAAATCCTACAAATTTGGACACTTTGGTGAGTTGATGTCATTCTCCTATGTCATTCTCCTAAAATTTTAAAAAATTTGTTTCACGATTCAGCAAGGAGTCCAAAAGGTGCACAGTGAAGACCTTGATCAGACTGCTCCTTCAAAAGCAGCCTGATCTGGGTCTGCATTGTTTGTTTAAGCTTATCTGTCCCAATAAGTAGGAGCATTATGGTACTTTTAGCCTCAAAACATTTAAATTATCAGAATATATATATGGGATAAAAATTTTTCCTGTGACTTCATTACTGTTAGTCGCCATCAGGTTCAGGGCCGCTTAACATTAAAATTCAAAGGCATAAAAGTAAGCATGTATTATCAAGTGAGAGTGCTGATATCAAATGATAACAGCAGGACAGTTCCTTGGATTTTGTCGTTCATTTCTTATCTGACATTCAATATTAAAAGCTATACAATAACGTGTATGCAATGTACAATGTTGTCCTGCGTTTAAGAGCTCCCCAAGGCCTGCTCAGATGTATGGTTTGCATACAGCACAACCTATTTATAACAGTACACTAAGGGTCTAAAGCAGATTTGTTTGTTTGCACTGGAGTTTAACAGCCCAGTCAACACTATTTAGGTCATTTTTGAGCCGGTCAGTTTACCTATCCACACTTTCCTGGGCAGGCTTATACGTAAGTGGTTAACCAGGACAGTGCACATTCTTTCGCCAGAAACTTATAATTGCCCTTCTTAAATCAGTGGAAGGTAGAGAATGACAATAGAAAAGATTTCATGATCAATCTCCACAAAAGAATGTTGCCGACCCCGGCAGGTATCGAACTCGCGTCCTCCAGATCACCAGTCTGACGCGCTTCAGACTGAGCTCCCGAGGCCGGCGATAATTGTTGTGATTGGCCTTTTATGGGTTCATTATGTAACCAATAGCAACAGTTTGCTGTCACCTACCTTTCTTTCCTATTGTTTCGGTTTTCTCATCTGTGCTAGGTTGTGATATATGCTTCTCTTTTAGGTCTGCTTCAAACCTCGCTAAATCAGCGTCTAACTTTCGAATATGCTTGTCAACCTGAACAATGAAAATACATGTACTTACAAGCTCATCTTGACCAGTGTTTTAACCCACTGCATGCAGGAAACCCCTAAAGGGGTACTTTGGCAAACAGTACAGGCCCAGAATGTGGCGTCTGATCAGGGCCTGCACCATTTGCTAACAGGGTTTTCTGTCAAAAATGGAATGAAAATGAAACAGGATTTCTGCCGAAGGCTTAGTCATGCCTGTGGGGGAGCAAAATCACTGAACAATGAAATCTAGGTCAAGGGCAAACATGGATGCCTGCATAAAAGTTGTCACTCCTAGATGCAAGCTGTACCAAGTATCATCAATGAAGCACTTATAATACACGAGAAATGGACCCTAAATTGCGACCACCCTAACTTTCACCAAAATGTAAGGCCCTTACATTAGGGTGAAAGTTAGGGTGGTCGCAATAATTCACAAAGTCAGTGAACCATGAAATGTAGGTCAAGGTGAGATATGGATGCTTGGATTAAAGTTGCTATTCCTTGATGCGAGCTTGTACAAAGTGTTATGAATGAAGCTCTTATAGTTCTCTTGATTTTGTTTGTTTGATTTGAGGTTAAACGTCCCTGTCAACACTGTAAAGGTCATTTTGGAGACGTTGCTTCCAATTTTGTGGGACTTTTACCCGACATTGAGATGAAATGGCATCTCAAGCCCTGCCACCCAATGAAACCAATAGGGTTTATAAGCATGGACAGGGCCGACTCGCACCGCTTTACCTGGGCAAATAATGGAATAGTTATCACTGAAGATTGTATCATAATTTTACCCATCTGCCTGAGAAAGACTCTAAACATTGTTTGTTTGATTTGAGGTTAAACATCCCCATCAACACTGTAAAGGTCTTTATACTGTACTGTATGTTTTTCGGACAATCAGGCTGTTCAAACAGTGTAGACCCAGATGAGATGATGCAGACACAACATTGGGTAGTTAATTGTACCTATCAAATAAACGAATACTAACAATTTAGCAACAATAATTTTTCTGGAATCTATCGATCGATTAATCAACTACCGTATTTCGGCGTGTATAATACACACTTTTTTCTCTCAGAAATATGAAATCAAAATTGGGTGCGTGTAATGAAACAGAACTCAAAACTTCCACATTTTTCCAAGAGTTGTCAAAGTTTTGCAGTCGCGAAATCTAATGACAATTGCGACTTTACAACAAAAAATTCATGTAAGACCGACTTCAAGGATAAACAGATACATTTAATTTTGGATACCAAGCAAGCCCCTGAATATATTTTCTTACCTAGAAACTGTAATTACTTATACCCCCGGCCAGCGCCATACTCTGATATATCTTTTGAGCTTGTATGTAATATGAATGAAGATGTCAAGAAACTTTAACAATATCAAGGGTGAGAACAGTCCAAACATCTCAATCCTGAAAATCTTCTATTTGAATCCTGAAGTGACCCTAATGTTATCTTGAAATAAAACAAGAGGGCCCAATGGCCCTATATCGCTCACCTGTGTACCAGAAAATCATTAGTGTAGGAGACCACTTGACATTGCTGCATACTAAATATCTAAGCTCAGGCAAAGCGGTGTCCATGCTTATAAACCCCACTGGTTTCATTGGGCGACAGGGCTTGAGATGTAATTTCATCTCAATGTCGGGTATAAGTCCCACAAAATTGGAAGAGACATCCCCAAAATGACCTATACAGTGTTGACCGGGATGTAAAACCTCAAATCAAACAAAATCTGTGCCTTATGGTTTTGGATAAAAACATTTTTTTGAAGTTTTTTCGAGTATAAGTCTATAGGAGCTAATGAGCCCTGGGGCTTGGCCAATTTTGACCCATAGGGCACGCTTGGCAGGATTTATGTAGGCGACCATTTTGTGTTGCTATATACTAAATATCTAAGGTCTGTACTTCAAGGTTTCAAAGAAGATGATTGAAGCTTTTTTCCATTATAAGTTTGTTAGAGTTAAGGGGCCACAGGATTTGGACCCCAGAAGCATGATTGGCAGGATCCACTCGACATTGCTACATGCTAAATACCTAAGCTCTGGTACTTATGGTTTCAGAAGATTTTTTCCCCATTTTAAGTTTTTGTTTTTTTTTCATTATAAGGGCCCTGTGGTTCCAGAGAAGAAGATTTTTGAAGTTTCTCCAATTGTAAGTCTATGGAAGCTAAAGAGCCCTGGGGTGTGGCCAATTTGGATCCCAGGGGCATAACTGGCAGGATTTATGAAGGTGGCCACTTGACGTTGCTACATACTAAAAATCTAAGCTCTGGGCCTTATGGTTTCATAGAAGATTTTTTAAGTTTTTTTCCATTATAAGTCTATTGGAGGTGATGAGCTTGGGCGTGGCCAATTTTGACCCCAGGGGCAGGGTTAGCAGAATTTATGTAGCTGGCTATTTTATGTTGCTAGACACTAAATATCTAAGTTCTGTGCTTCACAGTTTCTGAGAAGATTTGTGAAGCTTTTTTCCATTATGAGTCTATTAGAGCTAAAGGGCCCCGGGGCATGGCCCATTTGGACCCCAGGGGCATGATTATCAGGCAATATGTAGGTGACCACTTGCCGTTGCTACAAGCTAAATATCTAAGCTCTGGGCCTGTGGTTTCAGAGAAGAAGATTTTTTAAGTTTTTTTCCATTATGAGTCTATGGGAGCTAAGGGGGTCCCAGGGTATGGTCCATTTGGACCCCAGGGGCATGACTGGCCGGATTTATGTAGGTGACCACCGGCCGTTGGAACATGCTAAATATCTAAGCTCTGTACCCTGTGGTTTCAGAGAAAAAGATTTTTGAAGCTTTTTCCATTATGTGTCTATGGGAGCAAAGGGGCCCTAGGTCGTGGCCCATTTGGACCCCAGGGGCATGATTGGCCGGATTTATGTAGGTGACCACTTGCCATTGCTACATGCTAAATATCTAAGCTCTGGGCCCTGTGGTTTCAGAGAAGAAGATTTTTGAAGCTTTTTTTCTATTATGAGTCTATAGGAGAAGGGGCCCCAGGACGTGGCCCTTTTGGACCCTAGGGGCATGATTGGCAGGAATTATGTAGTTGACCACTTGCCGTTGCTACGTGCTAAATATCTAAGCTCTGGGCCCTGTGGTTTCAGAGAAGAAGAATTTTTGAAGCTTTTTTTTCCATTATGAGTCTATGGGAGCTAAGGGGCACCGGGTCGTGGCCCATTTGGACCCTAGGGGCATGATTGGCAGGAATTATGTAGGTGACCAGTTGCCATTGCTACATGCTAAATATCTAAGCTCTGGGCCCTGTGGTTTCCGAGAAGAAGATTTTTGAAGCTTTTTGTTCCATTATGAGTCTGGGATCGAAGGGGCCTTGGGGCGTGGCCAATTTGGACCCCAGGGGCATTATTGGCAGGAATTATGTAGGTGACCACTGGCTGTTGCTACATGCTAAATATCTAAGCTCTGGGCCCTGTGGTTTCAGAGAAGAAGATATTTTAATTTTTTCCCATTGTAAGTCTATTGGAGCTATATGTTGCCATAGCAACCAGAATTCCAATCTGATCAGCCCAAAAACCTTATGCAGCCTTTCCCCCTACCTGATGATGCTTCTCATGAAATTTGATCAAGATTGACCATGGGGTATTAGAGATATACTTTTTTGAAATTGTTTACGGACGGACGCATGCACGCACGCACGCACGCACGACGGACAAAAAGTGATCACAAAAGCTCACCTTGTCACTACGTGACAGGTGAGCTAAAAATAATGGGTTTACCCATCCAATATCAATGAAAATTAGTTGCTTCATGCTTAGTTGTAGCTAACCATTTAATTAAGACATGTTAAAACTTCAAATGGACAATAATATATGACAATGTATATGCATCATGCCAAAGCTCTCTATCCTGAAATCATGATTAATCCTGAACTTTCTCACCCCTGCAATATATAAATGTGCTTGTTAAAGCTAAATCAAACGTAAAATTTCTAAATGGACCAAGGGAGTGAGGACATCAAAGTTAATGAAGGGGTGGGGGGTATCAATGTTACTGAAGCAGCAAGGTGGGGTATGCATCAATGAAATCTTTGGACTGGTAGATTGATGCAAGTATCAACTGAATTTGTCTTAGAGTTTAGAACATACAGGCATCTATAAACTTTGTCATAAACCTTTAACCAAATGTAAAATTTCTAAGTCGTGACCTTGACCTCAAGGTCACTGTTGGGGGGTGGGACATGCATCAATGAAATCTTTAGACCAGTATGCAACTTCAGTGGAAGTAACAACTAAATCTATCAAAGGGTTCAGAAGATACAATCTCCTAGAAACTTTGACGCAAAACTTTAACCAAAATGTTAACGGACGGAAAGACGGAAACACAGACGGATGGATGGACGGTCGAACAGCAGGACGAAAACTATATACCCACATAGCATACTTCGTACGCCGTGGGTATAACCAGGGGTTGCAGGATCGATTCCGGGCTTCTCCAGATTTTCGGATGAGTCTTTAAACCGAGGTCCCGTCTCCATATGACCATAGCTGTTGGTGAGACATAGAAATTCAAACACCCACTCACTCATTTGAGCTGGGGCATTTCCTACAATTAAATATGTGCGTTCCTGCAAAGAATCAGACCAGCTTACACACCCATATTGTCCGACCAGAGATTTTTTTAGCTTTCCTTAGAGCGCACATTGAACACTGATAAGGCGCCGGCTGCTCTGAACAAATGGTCATTGCTGGGCACACATGTTAATTATAAAGATTTCTCTTCCTGCAAGATCCTTAGAGCACACAGCAAAGTTTGATAAGACTGTGCAAATGTGCTGCGCTGCTCTGAGCAGGCGGTCTTTGCAGGGCGCACATAAATTGAATAGATTTCTCTTGCTGCACGAAGGGGAGCACAACCAACTTTGATAAGACTGCGCAAATGCCCAGGCTGCTCTGAGCAGACGATCTTTGCAGGGCGCACATGTAAATTGTAGAAATTTCTCTTGCTACACGAAGGAGTATTGGGCCCTTAGCTATTCTTAGAGCGCACAACAAACTGATCAGACTGAGCAAATGCACAGGCAGCTCTGGGGTCCGGTGTATAGGTAAACAATTACCAGGCAGGATTAACCTGGGTTAAGCGCATACTAACGTTAAGGCAAGTGACATGCAGCGTATTTCTGTGTTTGTTTTCTCTTTTATTTTTTAATTTTGTTTCATTTTTTTTTTATTCTTTTTCTTAACAATACGACAACCGGTACTTGTAAATTAGAAGAGTCACTTCAGTATAAAAATATTCCATATGCCTTTTTGTATGTAATAAAATGAAGCATTGCAGTTAATTGGCAGTCAAAGTGACATGCTATCAACAGTGATTGTTGTTAATTGCACTGAGGTTTGAATTTCACAACAAACGGATTAAGATTACTGCACTTGAGAAGGTGCTAATTATTGGATGTGTCAAGCGACTCAAAACTCTAGAAAACTGTGCCCAATATACACACACTTTATAATCTCCAAGGGGCTGTCATTAAACACACTTGGAAATTATTTTTTTTTGACAAAAAAACTATTTTGTCATTATTTTTAACAAGATGGAAAGAACAGTACCTTTAGAAATGACCCTTGTCACACCCCAATTATGTTCTTTGGCGAAGCAACCGGGGAAAACCTTACTGTAATTTGTCTGCTGTTCCCACCAAGAAAAACAAACAAAAAACATTTACACTTGTAATGTCATATTGCCATACTCAAAATTCGTTGGTCCCCGCCCATAGGGGCTTGAAGAATATATGGGCTGCATGATGCTTCCACGCAGAGCTGAATCCGGCCCGCACACTAGTACTGGTAAACCGCTTGGAGGATCTAAGCCTGTCCAGGAACCGCGGTGCGAGGCAGACCGCCCATGCTAATAAACCCTTTTGGTTTCATTGGGCGACAGAGCTTGAGATGTCATTTCATCTCAATGTCGGGTAAAAGTCCCACAAAATTGGAAGCAACGTCTCCAAAATGACCTTTACAGTGTTGACGGGGACGTTAAACCCCAAATCAACCAACCAACTCAAAATTCGTTTAAGTCCGGAACAGGGAATATGCGACCAACTTTTACTTGTGGGTCATCTGGGTAAAACTGTTCGTGTTATATATACGAACTTATTTTTTTTCCCACCGATCTGACGCTGAAAATCGGATGCGTATCATACATGAGTGCGTGTTATACACGGCAAAATACGGTATACAACTAGAATTTGTTTTTCTACAAAAACACAGATGTCTCCCCCGTTTTTGACTGCTAAGGATAACCTTGACATTGGAGGTATTGAGCTGGGTCTTGTGTGCAACACATCATCTAATGAAGATGAACTTTTCTGCATAATAACTTTAAAAATGTTCACAGAAAAATAAAAAAGTTATTGGACGTAAACAAAAAAAAGCACTTTTTTTACCTTTGACCTCTAAGTATAGCCTTGACCTTTGCGGTACAACACATCGTCTCATGATGGTTAACATTTCTGCCAAGTAATTTCATAATCCATCAAAGAATAAGGAAGTTATCCACTGTCCCTTTTTTTTACCTTTGACCTCTAGGTATGACCTTGACATTGGAGGTATGGACCTTGGTCTTGTACATGACCCATGGTCTAATGACGGTTAATATATATGCATGGTTACTTTATTAAGTCCATCCAGAAATAAAAAGTTAATGACTGGACACACACAAAAAAACTTTTTTACCTCTGACCTCTTAGTATGACCTTGATCTTTGAGATACCAACCTGGGTCTAGCGTGCACCACATCGTCTCATGATGGTTAACATTTCTGCCAAGTAATTTCACAATCTATCCAGGAAGAAGAAAGTTATTGACTGAACACTAACTAGAAATGTGTCCAGACGACACAGATGCCCCCGCTAAGGGCCCCGCCTCACCCCGAAAATCCATGTTGCAACAAAATTTTCTAAGTGTGTGACCTTGTCATCAGGAACATTTGTGAGAAGTTATATTGAAATCAGTGAAGAAATGTAGTTGCTAGAGCGATGACAAAGTTTTTCTAAAAATAGCCACAGTGACCTTGACCTTGAAAGTCGAAAGCGCTCGAGATATTATCATAAGGAACATTTGTGTGAAGTTATATTGAAATCGGTGAAGAAATGTAAGCGCTAGAGCGATGACAAAGTTTTTCTAAAAATAGCCACAGTGACCTTGACCTTGAAAGTGGAACTTGCTAGAGATATTGTCATAAGGAACATTTGTGTGAAGTAATATTGAAATTGATGAAAAAATGTAAGTGCTAGAGCAATGACAAAGTTTTTCTAAAAATAGCCACAGTGACCTTGACCTTGAAAGTCAAACTCATTCGAGGTATTGTCATTAGGAACATTTGTGTGAAATTATTTGGAAACCAGTGAAGAAATGCAGGCGCTAGAACAATGACAAAGTTTTTCTAAAAATAGCCACAGTGGCCTTGACCTTGAAAGTCGAAATGGCTCGAGATATTGTCATAAGGAACATTTGTGTGAAGTTATATTGAAATCGGTGAAGAAATGTAAGCGCTAGAGCGATGACAAAGTTTTTCTAAAAATAGCCACAGTGACCTTGACCTTGAAAGTGGAACTTGCTAGAGATATTGTCATAAGGAACATTTGTGTGAAGTAATATTGAAATTGATGAAAAAATGTAAGTGCTAGAGCAATGACAAAGTTTTTCTAAAAATAGCCACAGTGACCTTGACCTTGAAAGTCAAACTCATTCGAGGTATTGTCATTAGGAACATTTGTGTGAAATTATTTGGAAACCAGTGAAGAAATGCAGGCGCTAGAACAATGACAAAGTTTTTCTAAAAATAGCCACAGTGGCCTTGACCTTGAAAGTCGAAATGGCTCGAGATATTGTCATAAGGAACATTTGTGTGAAGTTATATTGAAATCGGTGAAGAAATGTAAGCGCTAGCATGGCGTCAAGTGATATTAGGAGTCAAAAATATAGGTTAGGTCCAGAAATATAGGTATCTAGCGGCCAGAAATATAGGATATTATAGGTTGCCTACACTGAAGAAAACAAGCCAGATTTGTATTTTTCCATCACCACCACCAACTACCAGCTCTCTCTTTTATTAATAATACAACATATTGAAATAGATAAGTCCCCGCCCAAGGGGTCAAAAATCTATTTTGTAGAAACATAGTCATGTTGCATATCAAACCAAAGGTAATGAAGAGTAGAATACAGTGGTGTGAAATTTTTGCTCAGGAGGCATGTCTTGGGGTCACCAGTGGTCAAAAAGAAGTATTTAGGGTCATTTTATTGTGACACGATTTTCACAGCTTGGGGATATGCGATAGCACGCCATCGATTTGCTCAGTTAAAAATATTGCATACAGGCAAACAGTGTTAGCCCAGATCAGACTGCTCCACACTGTTTGCAAAAACATACATGTACTTTTAAGGTAACTGGCTAACCCACCCATCGGGGCTTGAAGAAATAGATGGGCTGCATGATGCCTGCATGCAGAGCTGAAACCGACCAGCACACAAGTACTGGTATAATTTGAAAAATCTTTGTAGAGACCCACTAGATGAAGCTTCATACCAAATATCAAAGACCTGGGCCTTCTGGTTTCAGACAAGAAGATTTTTAAAGTTTTTTTTTTCTCTTATTTTCCCCTATTTTTGTTTGCCGTGGCAATCACCTGAAAAAATTCAGACATGATTCCACATGGAGTCTTTGTGGACAGTAACAGAAATCATGGTGGAACTCTTTTTTCCCCGTCTGGCTCTCACAGTACACGGAATTTGGCTACAGATTCCACAAGGAAAATGGCCAGATCGTAGCAGAAATTCTGCATGAAAATGTTAACCAAATTTCTGTTTAAAAGTCTGGCATGAAAACAGAGCATAATCACTTCCTGAAACATAATATTATGGCGGGAGCACTCCTATAACACATTCAAAGGCATCATGGATGATGGCTAGCTTTGTGTGTTGCTTTACAATTTTACAAGTATAAAGCTGTTCTAAGGATTTCCAACTATATTTTGGAAGACACTGTAAGTTACTTTTAGTATTTTAGATTAACAGTGTTTTAAATTGATTAAATACTAAACTAGTGGGGTGTCAAAAGTTTTATGTTTGCAAACTGCAAAGATTGCACCCCACCCACATATTTATGTATGTGTTGGCAGACTGAGATCACAATGAATCTTTGGAAAGTCAAGGATTCAAATGCAATACATGTAGTTACACAAAAGTTTATATGTAAGTAGAATGCAAGGTTTTTATGTTCTTTTCCAGCACAAGTATATTCCTTCCTTATTGTGTATAGATAAAAAAAAAAAATTACAGTGTATGTTAAGATGGTTGTGTTCTGTTAATGAAACTGGACCAAATATTTTAATTAGCAGGAATATCAGCCAGAAATCCTGTCAATGATTCATTCAGGAATCCTGCCAATAATCCATGCAAGAACCATGAAGGAATCCTGTCAGTAATTTATACAGGAATCCTGTCTGTTTTTTTCTACAGGATTCTCGCATCAATTTTCCTGCTAATTTAAATATTTCACAAGCTTTTCCACACTGATTCCCACCTTAATCTCGTCTCGAGGTATTTAAGTGAAAATTCTTTGTGGAAATTCTATTTGAAAATTTTTCATACAGGTTTCATGTCAGAATCCAGTCACAATATTTCTGCAACTTAATTTCATACAGGCCTGTGAGAATTCAGCATGGACTGAAATTTGTTGAACAACTTTGAGAGAGGTCACCACCCAAAGATGATTTCTGTCAAGTTTGGTCAAAATCTATTCAGAGGTTTAGGAGATGTCATTTAAAGGAATTGTGGAGGGACATACGGATGCACAGATGGGGTAAGACGATGGATGGTAACTGATCACAATAGCTCACCTGCTAAAAAACCCGCAAAACTTGTTTAATATTCATTAAGAAACAATAGTAAAAACAAAATCAGAATGGAGCATTTCAAATTTAAAAAATAGCAGAACTTCACTAGCTAAAGCTTTCCAAAATCTGGGCTGGACTGGGTTGCTACATCAAAAAGGAATACAAATTCCAAAAAAAACAGCTTATTATGCTCAAATATTATAGAAAACATCTACTGTCAAAGATTTTTTAGAAACTGTATTCCATGCTTACACAAAATTCCAAATTATAGGTATTTATAGGTATTTTGCTAAAATATAGGATTTTATAGGTTATTATAGGTAATGGCCTGAAATATAGGAAAATATAGGTAAATATAGGTAACTTGACGCCCTGTGCTAGAGCAATGACAAAGTTTTTCTAAAAATAGCCACAGTGACCTTGACCTTGAAAGTGGAACTCGCTAGAGATATTGTCATAAGGAACATTTGTCTGAAGTTATATTGAAATCAGTGAAGAAATGTAAGCGCTAGAGTGATGACAAAGTTTTTCTAAAAATAGCCACAGTGATCTTGACCTTGAGGCCATGACCTTGAAAGTTGAAATTGCTCGAGATATTGTCATAAGGAACATTTGTGTGAAGTTATATTGAAATCAGTGAAGAAATATAGGCACTAGAGCTATGTTGTGCGAGGGGATAATTAAAAATTTTTAAGTCTGTGACCTTGACCTTGAGCTCATGGGCATGGGTGGGGGTATCGCTGAATAAAATGGACAGGTATCTAACATCATACCAAATATCAACTCAATCCATCGCACGATTTGGAAAATATCAACTCTTAAAATATCTTATTAAAAATATCTAAGTCTGTGACCTTGACCTTGAAGCCATAGGCATGAGTGGGGGTATTGGCAAATAAACATTTGGACCTGTATCTATCATCATAGCATACATAAGCCAAATCCATAATATAGTTTGGAAAATTTGAGCTCTTTAAAATCTTTCACATTAAAATTGTCTAAGTCTGTGACCTTGACCTTGAGATCATAGGCATGGGTGGGGGTATTGCTGAATAAAACATTGTACCTATATCTATCATCATATGAACCAAAGCCATCATAAAAGTTCAGGTTCTACCAGGTACAAATACCTTAACTGGAGTCTTTAACATGGAAAATTTCTAAGTCCATGACCTTGAGGTCATAGGCATGGGTGGGGGTATCGCTGAATAAAACTTTGGACCTATATCTATAATCATACCAAATATGAACCAATTCCATCAAATGGTTTGGAAAATATGAGTTATAAAATGTTCAAGTCTACCTGTTACAAAAACCTTAACCTGAGTCTTTAGCATTGAAAATTTCTAAGTCTGTGACCTTGACCTTGAGGTCACAGGCATGGGTGGGGGTATTGCTTAATAAAACTTTTGACCTATATCTATCATCATACCAAAGATGAACCAGTTCCATCAAATGGTTAGGAAAATATTAGTTCTAAAAGTTCAGGCTCTACCTGTTACAAAAACTTTAACCTGAGGTTACAGGATCAAGTACGTACGTACACACACACGTACAGACGAACGTACACATGTACGCACGTACGGAAAACCGAAAAACTATATGCCCCCGGCATCATATGATGGGGGGGCATAGAAAAGGCCCTTTTTGTCCTTTGACCTTTTGTCCTTGACATTTGAGGTACCAACTTGGGTCATGCACACAACACATCGTCTCATGGTGGTTAACATTTCTGCCAATTAATTTCAAAATCCATCTAAAAACTAGAAATGGTGTTTGTAAAACACAATGCCCCCAACCTTTGCTTGTCCCTAGATGGCAAAATATTCAACAAATATTGTTAAAGACTCAAAAACATACAAAAAGAATTCTGCCGAAGGCTATGTCGCACCTGAGTGCATGTGTGCATGCATGTTTTCTTATGGCATGCATTAATGCGTGAGTGCATGCCTTCATGTGCATGCATGTGTGTGTGTGTGTGTGTGTGTGTGTGTGTGTGTGTGTGTGTGTGTGTGTGTGTGTGCATGTGTAAGTGCATAAGTGTGCATGCCTGCATGTGCATGCATGTGTGTGTGTGTGTGTGTGCCTGTGTGAGTCCATAAGTGTGCATGTATGTGTGAGTACCTGCATGTATGCATGCAAGCATCAGTGTGTGTGTGTGTGCATGCATGCATGTGCATTTGTATGTGGGTGTGCAAGCATAAATGAGTGATTGTGTATCAGCATACATGTTTGAGTGTAAATGCATGTGTGTGTGCATGCATGCATGTGTAAGTGTTGTGGGCCGGGTTGAGGTGGGTTGTCTTGGGGTGGGGTGTTGTGGGGTAGGGTGTCATGTGGTGGGGTCGGTGGGGTGGGGTGGGGTAGGGTTGGGATATATGCGTGCATGTATTTATGTATGTGTGTGTGTGTGTGTGCATAGTGAGTGCATAAGTGTGCATAGTGAGTGCATAAGTGTGCATGCCTGCATGTGCATGCATGTGTGTGTGCATGACATTGTGCGAGTCCATAAGTGTGCATGCATGCATATTTGTGTACATGCATGCATGCATGTGTGAGTACCTGCATGTATGCATGCAAGCATCAGTGTGTGTGTTTGCACGCATGCATGTGTGTTTGTATGTGAGTGTGCAAGCATAAATGAGTGATTGTGTATGAGCATGCATATTTGAGTGTAAATGCATGTGTGTGTGCATGCATGCATGTGTTATTGGAGTGGGCCGGGTTGAGGTGTGTTGTCGTGGGGTGGGGTGTTGTGGGGTAGGGTGTCATGTGGTGGGGTGGGGTGGTGTGGGGTAGGGTAGGGTAGGGTAGGAATATATGCATGCATGTATTTATGTATGTACAGGACAAATGGCATATCACCACCCACTATCAACTTTTGTGTAGGGGTAAAATTTCTGTGTTATGTGTTTATGAAGAAAAAGACAAAAAAAAAATATTCCTAGTCAACAAAGGATTTGTGCATGACTGCATGCATGTGTGTGTGGGGTGGGGCAGGGTGTGTGTGGGGAGGGGCAGGGTGTGGTGGGGTGTTGTAGGGTGGTTCATGGTGGGGTTGGGTGGGGTTGGGTGTAGTGTGGTGTGGTGGGGTGGGTGGGTGGGTTTGAGTGGGGAAGCGTGGGGTAGGGTAGAGTAGGGTAGCGATGTATGCATGCATGTATTTATTACAATGGGCACAAATTACCAAAATGACAAAGGGCCATAACTCACAAAGTATTTTTCGGAATTTTGTCAAAATGTCATCAGTTCATCTACTCATCACCACCAATATATTCACCAACTTTCAAGGCTCCAGCTCCAATAGTTTTTGATATATCTTGCTGACAAGATTTTATTAAAAAAATTTCAAAGGGCAATAACTCTTGAAAGGGGCATAATCCGGATGAGAAAAAAAATATGCATCAGCTTATTTTCCATTAGGAATGCATACCGGTATATGAAATTTCAAAACCATAGCATACACAGTTCTAAAAGTATGCTCTGCATCACTTTTAGCATTCATTACAATGGGCACAAATTACCAAAATGACAAAGGGCCATAACTCACAAAGTATTTTTCGGAATTTTGTCAAAAGTTAATCAGTTCATATACTCATCACCACCAATATACTCAACAACTTTCAAGGCTCTAGCTCCAATAGTGTTTGAGATATTATGCTGACAAGATTTTATTAAAAAAAAATTTCATGTGCACCACACATCGTCTCATGGTTGTTAATAATTATGCCAAGTAATTTTAAAATCCATCAAAAAATTAGAAAGTTATTGACCAAATAGGAAAAAAAGGCCCCTTTTTGACCTTTGACCTCTAAGTATGACCTTGACCTTTGAGGTACCGACCTGCCTCATGCGCACCACACATCATCTTATGGTTGTTAATAATTATGCCAAGTAATTTTAAAATCCATCTCAAAATAAGAAAGTTATTGACCAAATATGAAAAAAAGGCCCCTTTTTTGACCTTTGACCTCTAAGTATGACCTTGACCTTTGAGGTACCGACCTGCCTCATGCGCACCACACATCGTCTTTTGGTTGTTAATATTTCTGCCAAGTAATTTTAAAATACATCAAAAAATAAGAAAGTTATTGACCGGACACGATTTGCCCATACATATGTACATACCAACAAACTTCCAAGGGAGATAATTCAAAAAGTATAAATGCAAGAGTTATAGTTCTTGCGCACTGCACGTCGTCTAATGCTGATTAATATTTATACGAAGTTTCGTGAAGATAGCTCTAACGGTTTTCAAGTTACAGAGCGGACACGAATGTGTGACAGACGGACAGACAGACAGACAGACGCCCGGGGGAAAAACAATATGTCTCTCCGAAAAAAATTTTTTCGGGGGGGGGGGGGGGGGGGGGGGGGGGGGGGGGACATAATTAATCTTGCTAGCTTTACCGATGTCACAGCTCAAGAGACTAGCCCTGGTTTTACAGCTAACCCTCTTTACACAGCACTCTGACATCATAGCTACAAGAGTACTTTTTTTAACCGAAAAGTACGGATATTTTTTCTTATTTCTGCAGGAAAATAAATGTTGTGGCTACTCATTAGAAGCGCCTCAGTGACTAATGACTACCCCACAAGGTATGTTTTCGTGCAGAAATAAGAAAAATAGTATGTAGGTATCCCTCTTATCTCGGACTATGATGTGTGTGTCTTTCAACTTACATGTAACCTGGTCACCTGGACAATAGCAGGCAAGGCAAACTTCTAGATTACTAAGTAACCAAAATATCGACCAATCTGTCTACCCCTAACAATTCTCAGTGACTTACCATTTCATATGTCTGCATGGCTAATTGTACTTTATCTTCACCAAATTCACGACTCTTCCCGAATAATTTCTGTATCACTGATAGAAGTGATGTTCGTTTCTCTGGTGACATGGTCCGAACCTGCAAGAGATATCCTTCTGCCTTCTTGTCAATTTCTTCCATCAAATCTGTTGAAAAATAGAAAAAGAGGTCTACTCTTAAAGGAAAGAATTTGCTCCTCAGGAGCAAATTCTTTCCTTGAGTTGACCCCTATTAACATGGCCGACAAAAATATTTTTGCAGGAGTTCTCTCCCCTGAAGGTGTTCCAACTCGCCTTAAGAGAACAGACTTCCCTTTATGAAAGAAATTCAAGAATGACTCGCTTTATGGGAAAGTACAAACTGTTTTCACCTTGTATTTGTTTGTTTCAGGTTTAACGTCCCCGTAAACACTGTAAAAGTCATTTTGGAGATGTTGCTTCCAATTTTGTGGGACTTTTACCAGACATTGAGATGAAATGACATCTCAAGCTTCACCAAATTCACGACTCTTCCCGAATAATTTCTGTATTGCTGATAGAAGTGTTGTTCGTTTCTCTGGTGACATGGTCCGAACATGCAGGAGATATCCCTCTGCCTTCTTGTCAATAACTTTCATCAAATCTGTCGGAAAATAGAAAAAGAGGTCTATTCTCAAAGGAAAGAATTTGCTCCCCAAGAGCAAATTCTTTCCTTTAAGAGTTGACCCCTATTGACATGGCAGACAAAAATACTTTTGCAGGAGTTCCCTCCCCTGAAGGTGTTCCAAATCCCCTTAAGAGAACAGACTTCCCTTTATGAGAGAAATTCAAGAATGACTCGCTTTATGGGAAAGCACAAACTGTTTTCTCCTTGCATTTGTTTGTGCGAGGTCTAACGTCCCCGTCAACACTGAGATGTTGCTTCCAATTTTGTGGGGCTTTTACCAGACATTGAGATGAAATGACATCTCAAGCTTCACCAAATTCACGACTCTTCCCAAATAATTTCTGTATGGCTGACAGAAGATTTGTTTGTTTCTCTGGTGACATGGTCCAAACATGCAGGAGATATCCTTCTGCCTACTTGTCAATTTCTTCCATCAAATCTGTCAAAAAATATGTATTTTCATGTTTTAATGCGGTTTGTTAGATTCATGTCATCCTTAAATAGGTGCTGTGTTAACGTAATATTATGCAATGATTAATCCAGTTACCTAATTACATGTAACTGAATACACAGATTAATTTACCACAGGCGGCAAACATCAGACAATCCAATAACAATCAGCATGTGTCAGTTTCCACTAGCGGAAAATCTCACGTTCACTCATTGCAAAGGTGTATGTGTATAGGTATTAAAGCTATGATTACCATCACTGATAGGCATATATACTACCTTAAAAGTTGGAAGCAGCAAGCTGATTTTAGGCGGTCGGTCCTTCTGTAAGGTGGTGGAGATAAATAAAGTGCCGTCTCAAAATGATGTTTTTCTGAAATAGCCCTGAGGGAATGAATGCTGATATTGAAACACACAATTAAAGGCATTTATTCTTGATTATTGAGGACTATCATTTCATTACATAATATTATGTTGCCCTCAAGAGAAGTCCTCTGTCTTCAACAGGTAAAGGGCCTCTTTGGGGAAAATCAATAGTTTACTAACTGATGACTAGTGTACATTATTGATTTTCCCCTTTAGCGCCTCAGTCAGGGGATTCAACAAGAGCTACCAATCACCCTATTAAGGGCCGCCTTTGATCTGCTATAGGCAGCATATCACAGGGGGCAATAAAGCAATTATGAACATACGGTGTGTCCTACTATCTAAGAATAAATGCCTCTAACATAAACATACAATTTTAGTCCATTGCAATTTTCCTAACTCATTCTGTCACTCTTAGCCATTTTTATGTGAGTCATATACCATCTAGGAATCATTTATAAGAGTACCTGATAGTATCAGGATAGTATGCCGCGAAAGTGATACTAGTATTGTGATAGTAGTTTCCGAGATAGCAATACTATCGTGATAGTCAAAATTGAGCCTGATAGCCAGCCCTAATGATCATCAATGATTATTTCATTGCATTAACATTTGTCAGATCCCTTGGAAGATATTGGAACATTCAGTATATATATGTTCACCTAAAGACTAAGATATCTTAAAGTTTACCTTGTGCTTTCTGGTCAAGATCTCTCATCAGGTTGAAATTTCTCTGTAGTTCTGTAGGTAAGGACTCTAGACCTAGGCAACAAGAACAGATTACAGAACATCATAACCTCTTTACTTCAATACTTGGATCAAACATTTGTTTGTTTGATTGAGGTTTAACTGTATAGGTCATCATGGAGATGTTGTTTCCAATTTTGTGGGTCTTTTACCCAACATTGAGATGAAATGACATCTCAAGCCCTGTCACCTAATGAAACCAATAGGGTTTATAAGCATGGCGTGTCCGACTTGCACCGCTTTGCCTGGACAGGCTTAGATCCTCTAAGCGGTTTACCAAAACCCATGTGCGGTTGGTTTCAGCCTGCATGGAAGCATCATGCAGCCCATCTATTTCTTCAAGCCCTGATGGGCGGACATAGCTCCAGATAAGGCACTTTCTTCATCCGAAAAGCGCTGATATTTTTCTTAACCATATTTCTGCATGTAAATATATGTTGTGGGTGCTCATTAGAAGCGCCTCAGTGAGGCGCTTCTAATGAATACCAGGGCTCTCACACCACTTTTTGGGACTGGGGCCAGGGCCTTTAGAATTGGGAAAATTAGCGACATTTTGACTGAAATTGGGAAAAAATGTAATAATCATTTTGATGTAAATTTATTATTTGAACCGTTTTATCACCAAGAAATACATATGACCATGAAAATGAATTAACCTAGCTACAGATACAACAATTTGTTTGTTTGATTGATAAACTCAAACAGGAAGCTGAAAGCTTTGTGGCTAGAAGTTACCTGCTTGTACATATAATTTAATAAAGTTATATCTAGTAGAACCCATTTGTAAAGTGATTGAGCCTGACACTTTCAAGGAAATCTGCCTTAAAATCAGCAAATAAATTTTATACTTCGGCTTTTTCCATATTTTGCATGTTTACAGTCCCAGTTTTGCATGAGTGTGTGTTTGAGTTTTACGTCTCACCAACAGCAAAGGTCATACGGAGACGGGACCTTGGTTTACAGACGCATTAGAAAGCCTGGAGAAGCCCGGGATCGATCCTGCGATCCCTGGTTTATAAGTTTTGCATGAGTGTGTGTTTGAGTTTTACGTCTCACCAACAGCAAAGGTTATATGAAGACGGGACCTCGGTTTAAAGACTAATCCGAAAGTCTGGAGAAGCCCGGGATCGATCCTGCGATCCCTGGTTTATAAGGCGAGTAGCATAACCACTACACCAGGGAGGCTTCTATTTTGCATGTTACTACTGACGTTGACTACCGGTATCGTTTGAAAGAACGGCAAGTTGGGCAATTTCGGTTGAAATTTTGTGCAAGTATGGGAAGCCAAAACCTACAAATGAGTGTTTTTCTCCTTGAAAACCAAAAGAAGTTGATAAAAATACAAGTCAAAACTACTCTTGCTCCAGTTGTTATCTTCAACAGTAGAAAACACTGCACTGTCATCAGTTTTCGTGGCTTTCGAAAATGGACATTTTTCTGCCTTTTTTTTCAATTTCTGATTGGGAATCTTTTTCCAGCCAATTGGGGAAAAAGGATACTTTTTTTCCATTGGGAATGGGGCCGAATTTCGGCCCCAAATTATGCAGATCGAGAGCCCTGGAATACCAACAACATGTTTACCTGCTGAAATAAGAAGAATAATACGTGGATACCCCTCTTATCTGGGGCTATGGACCAAATAATTACAGTCTAGCCAAGTTTGACAAAATCAAAAATGTATAGTTTTTATAGAAAAATGGCAATTCAAGGTCATTTTTCTATAGAATCAATACATTTTTGGGACCCCATTTTATAAACTGATATATCTAAAATATAAATATATATAACCTATTATTCTCAATTCTAAACATTATATTTTATAAGGTAAACAAGTGTTGGATGGTTATTTAGTAGCATGACGATTGACGAAAACACAACTATTCAAATATATTGAAATTTTACCACCACCAAAAAAAAAAAAAATGTTTAAATAAAAATTTCAGTTTTTTTTTTCTTATGTCTGCTTAAAACATTCTTTCTTTCTTTCTACTTTAATATACTGCGATAGGTCACATCTGACCATTACATACCGGTATACACCAGGTTTGCAGGTGTACATTACATACACACCAGGTTTGCAGGATGAAAGCCTACACACTGTGACAGTAATCATGTAATTACGGTAGGGGTCTTTAACCTGCACAGTGCATGACTCTCCCTGCACAAGGGGCCTCCAGTTAACGTCATGATGCAAAAGACGGTGCATGCACTTTATGACATTCATCCCTGCAAATGATGCCAATGGAGAGTGCTTGGACACCGAAATTTTATCGCCTCTGCCGGGCATCGAACCCAGGACCTCTAGCATCAGAGTCAAGTGCACCAACCACTGAGCTATCAGCTCCACAATTGTGGTAACTCGTTATAACGGCCTCGACGAATTGGTTCTAACGAGTACCGACAATCTCTTTTAAAGCAGGAACAGAAAATAATGCATGGTGTATGAATGTCATTTGACAGTAATAATTCTGTAATAATGACCAGACCAGTAATAATTCTGATTCTGAAGCCCCAGTGTTACTATATAAAGCCAAGGTGGGGTTTAAGGTGGTCAAAATTAGGCATAGGATTTTTTTCTATTCATACGGAGATTTTTTTTTTATATCATTGGCAGACTTGGTGCTGAGAATCTAATTTATTTTCTTTCTTTTTTTTTTTTGCCTTTCTTAATCATGAAAAGGCTGCAAATGTTTGCATCCTGATCAGTGTCTTCGCTCTCCTTAGTATGAATTCTTGTGAACAGTAAACACTCTGACCGGATTCTGCATTCAGTGCATTACTCGGCAGGCATTTTCTGACAGACGTTGACAGTCTGACCCCAGCACTCGTTGGCTTACAGGGTATTGCAAACACTAATGTCGGACGCAGACATGGCTGCATATACAAGAAGTTTAAACATTCTTATACATTTACATGCATTTACATCGGCCTGCGCGCAGCAAGAAAAAAAATGTTTAAAAACTTTTCTTCCAAGGGAGGATCAGAGCAGCCTGTGAATCTAGCCAACATGGCAAAATTTTTCGCTTGTTAGTATTTTTAAATGCTGGAGGCCATATAAGGTGTATATAAAGAGCCCAGACTGATCTGCGTCCTCATTCGACGCACAGTTAAGTTGCAAGCTAAAACCGCGGGAAATTTTCTACTGACTACAACTGACACACATGCTAAAACTGATGTGCTGATAAAAGGCGGCAGAGCTCTCACTAGGATTTTGAAAACAGGATTCCAGGAATCCTTCCTTGTAAAAAGTTGGATTCACAGGTAAAAAGTTGGATTCCCATATAAAAAGTTGGAGTTCTGATCTTGATTGCGCATAGAACATACAGTACAGGTCGCGCAGAAAAGCCGAAGGACTCTTTATTCCGAATTTCTTCATTTCGCATGATTCTTTTGGCCCTCTAAAACATTCCGAATCTGAAAATTATTCGGAGTGTTTTACTCGCAAACACTCCACGAACCGTCGTCGTTCGCGATTCGCAGAGCATATTCCGAGTGTTTCGGAAGCTTTACCTCTTTGCCGCAGGCTATCTTTGCCGCGAAATCCATGCGAAAGTTACGCGGAGTGTATTTAATTATTACCTGTGTGTACAACTGATAATTAATTATGAAAAAAAAAGAAGTAGAACAAAAAAAAAAAAAAAATAACGAAAGTTATTGGAAATGAAAAAGGGAAAAGGTTTAAAACAAACACGGTTGAATGGCGCAGTGTATCAGTGTTGAAGAATTTATCTTTTATATGCTCATGTGTTTTCCCGGTCCGTTTTCTGTATACAAAAAAAGACGATTTTTATTCGATGTTTTGTCTTTGTGTATGTGTGTGTGTCTGCGTGTGTGAAATTCAAGATGTTTTGTCTTCCGATGTTTGGTCGCGTGTTGTTTGATGTTTCTATTTGATGTCGCATTAGATGTTTTGAAGTTTCCATGTTTTTTTGCCTTTCGATCAAAATTCGGACATCCGTCTTGGACATTGGTCGACCGACCGACAGACAAACAGATAGGCACACACAGACAAGATAGACCAATGGACAGACAGACAGATAGAGTTTAGAAAATGCAAGATTGCATCTCGTAAACACTCCTAAATTGACCCATCTTTTTTGGTAGGTGTAGTGTGGTAATATGGCTCTTTCAAGATGTCGATCGTTAATCAAAGGTGGGCGAAACTCGGCTTACCCGGAGAAAATCCGCTTGACCTTTCGGTGCAGAACTTAGCATGTTTTCACTTCCCTCTTTTCATTCCTCAGATGCTGCAGATGAGACTGCGCGAATGCGCAGGCTGGTCCAGATGAGGCTGAGCGGGTGCACAGGCTGTGAGGTCTTTACTGCTCGTTAGGACTTAATGGCTCAAACTACAGTTAGCGAGGCGATTCCATTTTTTGTAGTGTTTATTCGTCGCTGCGATACATGTAAACGTATCTATGACATGACCAGCGTTATCCCAATCTGAATGCCCGATGATTGTCTCTAATCAGACCTCGCGGTTGTGCAGGCTGATCAACTCTAGTCAGGCTCCAATCTACGTCTTTACCGGTCATGTGAATCTTATTGTATTTGGCTGGCGCTCGCTCGAACTTAGCTTCGTGTTTAACGAGGCGATTCCATTATTTATAATAAAAATCATGACATTTATATATATAGCATAACTTGTAATAACTCCTGTTTGTGTGTGTGCGTGTTTTTTTTTTTTTTGTTTTTTTGTTTTTTTTTGAAACCGTGTAGATCATGATCAGATGCCTACAAAACGGAAATGCTAATCAAACTGTGCATACGGAAAGGCTGATCTACCCTGGTTAGGCAGGATTTGCAGGTTAATCTTGAGTTTTTGCAGATCGTGCAAGCACTGGGTCTGATGGGTTAAAGTGACGTTCATAAGAATGATCAGTCATGACTTTAGCATACATAATTACGCCCCGCCCATCGGGGCTTGAAGAAATAGATGGGCTACGCAGAGCTGAAACCGACCGCACACGAGTACTTGCTTGTTTATAATGGCCAAATCGAAATCGCTCTTGAGCACATAGCGAATTGTTCCCAAAGCTCTAGATATCTATATACACCACAACCTCTTGGCCCCCGCCAATCAGGGCTGAAAAAAATAAATGGGATGCATGATGCTTCCACCAAGAGCTGTATCCGACCGCACACAGGTACTGGTAAACCGCTTAGAGGATATAAGCCTGCCCAGGCAAAGCAGTGCGAGTAGGACCGTCCATGATTATAAACCCTAATGGTTTCATTGGGCGCCAGGGCTTGAGATACCATTTCATCTCAGTGTCGGGTAAGAGTCCCACAAAATTGGAAGCAACGTCTCCAAAATGACCTATACAGTGTTGACGGGGACGTTAACCCTCAAATCAAACAAACAAAACATACATAATTTTTGTTATTTGCGTAAACAGTTCAGTTCCTTATCCGAGTACCTGATGAGGTTTTCATAGACTGATCAGTCGCAACTTTTCTGGCTACACAGCTATCTCTATCACCTCACCGAGGCGTTTCAAAAGGAGCGTGCAGGCTTTGGCCGGCGCTAGGTACTGGGTCGGATTTACAAACACTGATCAGTCAGAATCTTTCTCACTACACGGCTTACTTTATCGACTCACCAAGGCCCCCGCCCATAGGGGCTTGAAGAAATATATGGGCTGCATGATGCTTCCACGCAGAGCTGAATCCTGCCCGCACACTAGTACTGGTAAACCGCTTAAAGGATCTAAGCCTGTCCAGGAACCGCGGTGCGAGGCGGACCGTCCATGCTAATAAACCTTAATGGTTTCATTGGGCGACAGGGCTTGAGATGTCATTTCATCTCAATGTCGGGTAAAAGTCCCGCAAAATTGGAAGCAACGTCTCCAAAATGACCTTTACAGTGTTGACTGGGACGTAAAACCTCAAATCAACCAACCATTATCGACTCACCGAGGCGTTTGAAATATGAGCGCGCAGGTTTTTTTACGGTCTACAAGTCCCGAGTCTTTGCAGTTCGTGCAAGTTTTACAGTCCAGTTTGGTCACCATAGGCTAAGACATTACGAAAACACGCCTATTGAAATACATCGGCAAAATTTTAGCTCCAAAAATGGAATTTTTTTTCAGATAAAAATCCTGCTAATTTTTCGTATTTCTACTCAAAACATAGATTGTGGGTACTCGTTAGCACAATCTCGACGAGGCGGTTGTAACGGTTACCCACAATCTATATAGGGAACATAAAGATTAACCCCTGTAAACCCCAGCTTCGCTATATAAAAGTGGGGTTGAAGGGGGTCAAAACTATATAGGCATGTTTGCGTGATGAATAAAAAAAGTAGTTGCATTCACAATGTTTGTGACAGTTGGAAGGACGGACGGACGAACACCAGTGACGAAAATAATATACCCCCAAAAACAATAACCAGTGACACCACCCAATGAATCGTATACCCTTTAGCTGAAAAATAAAATGTCGTAGCCGAAGCTGACTGGTTTTGACCGTCGGTCTCATGTTCAGCATGTTTTAAAACAAACCATTGAGATCGTATATTAGCTAGCGCTCGGCATGAACAAAGACCTAGAATAACATGCACTGTCAAAGGTAAGTGTTTTCGCTCATTTCACCATGGATAGAACTGCGGCCACTTATGACGGACGGACGAACAACAATGACGAAAATAATATGTCCATGTTTTTTTTCTTCAAAAAAAAAAAAAAAAAAAAAAAAAAAAAACGGGTATATTAAAATCAACAACACACCCCTATTTTAATCAGTAGACTCGACCAAGGAATTGTATACCCTTTTACTGAAAATAAATTCGCAGCCGGCCTCATGTTCAGCATGTAACAAAACACTGAGATCGTACATTAGTTAGCGCTCGACATAAAACCCGTGCTACTACAAAGACCGAGACGGCCCCCGCCCATCGGGGCTTGAAGAAATATATGGGCTGCAGGATGCTTCCACGCAGAGCTGAAACCGACCCGCACACGAGTACTGGTAAACCGCTTAGAGGATCTAAGCCTGCCCATGCAAAGCGGTGCGAGCCGGCCCGTCCATGCATATAAACCCTATTGGTTTCATTGGGCAACAGGGCTTGAGATGTCATTTCATCTCATTGTCGGGTAAAAGACAAAAAGTCCCACAAAATTTGAAGCGACGTCTCCAAAATGACCTTTACAGTGTTGATGGGGACGTTAAACCTCAATCAAACTAACAAACAAAACAAAAACCCAGAATAACATAACTGTCAAAGGTAAGTGTATCTTTTCACCATGGGTAGAACTGCGACCACTTGTGATGGCTGAATATTGATCAGACTGCATGGATGCGCACGCCAACCTGGAAACACCGTCCATGAAAGGTTGGTGCGTGTGTTATTCCAGCGACTTCCAGTGTATTCATAGGCGAAAGGCTCATCAGACATATTACGCATGTGCGTAAAGTAAAACAAAAAATACTTGCCTTTCGGGAGCAAATTCTTTCCTTCAAGAGTAGCATTGATTGATTGATTGATTGATTTGTGGTTTAACGTCCCCGTTAACACTGTAAAGGTCATTTTGGAGACGTTGCTTTCAATTTTGTGGGACTTTTACCCGACATTGAGATGAAATGACATCTCAAGCCCTGTCGCCAAATGAAACCAATAGGGTTTATTAGCATTGACGGTCCGCCTCGCACCGCGGTTCCTGGACAGGCTTAGATCCTCTAAGCGGTTTACCAGTACTAGTGTGCGGGCCGGATTCAGCTCTGCGTGAAAGCATCATGCAGCCCATATATTTCTTCAAGCCCCTATGGGCGGGGGCCAATTCAAGAGTAGCATACCATCTCGGAAAAGGTTTTTATTATTACACAGCACCATAGAAAGTTTTCGGTAGATTGACAGTCGACCAAAACTTACGAAGTGCAGTAGCTTTACGATACTAATTCTAAATGAGTGTCACTTATTTGTATGAAATCCAGGTAATGGTTTATTAAAGCCGCGCTGTTCGTATCAGTGAGGCCAGAGTAGTGTGTAAAGGTTTACCTGTAGAATCGATCTGGTCTGGAAATGGCAAGCATGGTAGATCCCGGTCAGAAGCCAAATAAAGGGCCTCTGATTAGAGTCTGCATTGTTTAGAGTTAAGGCATTTAAGGGATTAACGAACGAATGTCTGAGCTCCCATCCAGGGCCATTTTCCCAAATCATCAATGCCTCGATTAAACCATCTTATTGTAATGCTGTTTTCATTATTTCTCCATTAACCCATTTCAGACTGGAAACCCCTAAGCGGGTACCCTGGCAAACAGTGCAGGCCCAGATCAGACGCCGAAGAATGCGGCGTCTGATCAGGGCCTACACTGTTTGCAAAAAGTTCAGCCCTTTTCCTAATCAATTTTGAAGAAAACACAACCTGACGCCCCTAAATTTTCAAATGGACTCCTGTCATATATAAGCTGGAAGATTCCATTTGGTACAAAAAGGGTTAAACATCTCTCGCTTCTCGTGAACAACCAGTGTGACAGATTGCTTTTTTCCATGCGCTGTCTCCGACTGAGCACATGATTCCCACGATTTACCGCAGTTCGTCATGTAAGCACGTGCAGATTAACCATACAACGTCATACTAGTGAGCACGCGCACAGTTATTGCGTGTGAAAAGGCACTTACAGGAAACATAATTGCTCGTTTGAGAATTGATCTGTGCAGTCTGATCAGAGCATTTGCTGTTCCTGTGAGCATTCTGATCTCTGGGCTATTCAAAGAGCAACAAGTGAAGACTTTGACCAAAGTGGATGCATAGACTGGGGAACACGTAATTCGATAAGACGTGTAACCATTGAAGACTCAGATCACCCTGCGCATCCGCGCAGTCTGATCAGAGCCTTTGCTGTTCGAATAAGCCTATTATGTGGGCTATTCAAAGAGCAACAAGCGAAGACTGGACATGTTGTCTAGATGCAAATACTGATCCGATACTTCTGTAGTAGAAAAAAAGTCTTTGTCGTGCGCCGGCTCATGTACAAGGAAAATGTATAAGAATGCGGTCCACATATGTGTCTGTTTTAGTTTTTCGTCCCACCAACAGCTAATGTCATACAGAGCCGGGTCCTCGGTTAAAAGACGCATCCGAAAGTCTGGAGAGGCCCGGGATTGATCCGACAATCCCTGGTTTATGAGGCGAGTAACGTAACAACTATACACCGGCTATTATAATTTATTCCTCAATGACAGATTGCATGTTAAGGGGTCCGTTAACTGACTACAGATAAAGGTATGTAATAGTGGCAAATCATTATTATTTTAAAGGAGCAGTCTCTATAAGGCTATTTTCATGGCCACAACCGATTTCCTTTAAACTTTGTAGCTTCAAACTGGTACATATTGGCTGTGTAATGGTGAATTTTTAGACTCTTTGGTCCACTGGTTTTTGCTGTATACACTATTAAAGTGGGTGGGGTAATGTCACCCCATCAAGGGTATACCAACAAAAATGCTATTATTTTTGTTCAAAGTGCATGACTGGAGGCGATGTTTGCCGTATGCTTACTACCCTTTTAGGCATAACAGCCGGTGATAACAGTCTTATAAATATCAAACAAGAGAAGAGTTTATACGCGCTTGTACGTTGTACCCAAATATTAGTAATTTTTATTCCCCAACTTTACGAAAAACCACAACACCTTTACAGTTTTCAACTTATTTCAAAGATCTTTTATAAATATAATGTTGATGTAATAGTCAATCTAGGTATATGTCAGAATTATTGTTAGTTCATAAAACTTAATGAGTTACCTGCCCCTGAAATTGGATTTTACCCATTTTTTAAAATCAGAGTGCATTTATCCGTTTGTAGTACTCACAACTTCATTTGGAAGTGAATAAACCGATTCCATGCAAATATAATCAAATAGATGTTGACAAAGAAGTCATTTGATTTAATAGTGCATGCTAGCAAGCACATGAGCACAATATCCCACGGTACAAGCACCACTTCTTCACCAACAGTACCATCCAGTGATTGGGTTTAGTCCTTGTGGTCTAAACACATTGCAAAACGAGCAAACTATTCTTACATAGTCGCCAACATATGGTATTTTACTATTGGATATTTTGTTTCTAAGGCCTTCCACTTTGTAATTCTCCAATTAGCTGATTCGACAACCTATCTCACCTTGTACCTAGCCTTGAATCATTCGCCTCTTCAGTCGTATATTGCTTCTGAGATTTGGTTAGGAAGTGAAGCATATGAGAATTGATTTCATAACCCTTTAGTATTTCTCTAACATCCCTGAATCATACATCAACTTTTGCAAATGTCCTATTTGGGGATTCAAATTCTGATGTTGCAATCGCAGTGGCTGATGGAACATACATATATATTGAGAAGAGTGGAAACTACTCATTTCAGAGAAGATCTTATTCCGTACATAAAGGACAGCCTTTGCTGAAACCTATGATGCTTGTGGCCACTGATGGCTACATTTTGACTGTGATGGGACCATATCTTGCAGATGGGAAAAACACTGATGCTAAGATTACCGAACACATGTTAAAGACTAATGCAGAAAATATTACTGACTGGTTTGAAGAAGATGATGTTTTCATTGTAGACCGCGGCTTCAGGGATGCTATAGATATACTAAAGGATTTTGGAATCAATTCTCATATGCCTCACTTCCTAAACAAATCTCAGAAGCAACATACAACTGAAGAGGCGAAAGAGTCAAGGCTAGTTACAAAGGTGAGATGGGTTGTCTAATCAGCTAATGGGAGAATTAAAAAGTGGAAAGCCCTTAGCAACACAATGCCCAATAGTCAAATACCATATGTTGGCGACTATGTAAGGATTGTTTGCTCATTGTGCAATGCATTAAGACCACCTTTGGTAACAAGCAAAGATTCAGGCAAAGTAATTGCTAGAAGAATGATGGCCCTAGCAAAAACTCCAAATAAGCTGCAGGATAAGGTTGTAACAAGAATTCCGCCGAAGGCTATGTCCCGCCTTTGGGGGCACAAAGTCATCGAACCATGATATGTAGGTCAAGGTCAAACATAGATGCTTGCTCAAAAGATCCCATTCTCAAATGCAAGCTTGTACTAAGTATCATTAATGAAGCTCTAATAATTCTTGAGAAATGAACTTAACCATTACGGTGAACGCTATGGTGGTCACAATATTTTACAAAGTCAGTGAACCATGAAATTTAGGTCAAGGTCAAATATGGATGCTTGCATTTAAATTGCCATCCCCAGATTCAAGTTTGCACCAAATATCATTAATGAAGCTCTTAGTGGAAATCTTTCCACTGACCGTTCCAAGGCGGTTCTTCTGTGGCGATTTATTTATGTTGTTGATTGTTACTTACTGTGTGTATCACTTGTGTCTTTTAATTTTGGATGGCCATTTGGCCATTTTGTGGGAAAGTAACTGTCCTTATGGCCTTCCTTTTTTTTGGTTTCCATTATGGTCTGGTCGCTTAATGTTTGTATTTCTTTCCCTTTGGTGTCTTTGATGGGTGGAGTAAGTTAATTGTATCGATTCCTGATCTTTGTTTTACTTCTACTTCTTATAAATCTTGAGAAATAAACTTGACCATTAGGGTGAACGCTAGGGTGGTCGCAATATTTTACAAAGTCAGTGAACCATGAAATATAGGTCAAGGTTAAATACGGATGCTTGCATTTAAGTTACCATCCCCAGATACAAGTTTGTACCAAGTATCATTAATAAAGCTCTTATAATTCTTGAGAAATAAACTTGACCATTAGGGTGAAAGCTAGGGTGGTCGCAATGTTTTACAAAGTCAGTGAACCATGAAATGTAGGTCAAGGTCAAATATGGATGCTTGCATTTAAGTTGTCATCCCCAGATACAAGTTTGTACCAAGTATCATTAATGAAGCTCTTATAGTTCTTGAGAAATAAACTTGACCATTAGGGTGAACGCTAGGGTGGTCGCAAATGTTGACGCCTTGACGAACGGACGGACGGAAAACCGGGCGCCTATATCACGCCATGCTAATAGCAGGCGCGACAAAAAATGGCTGGGATAAAAAACGGGTTATTTGGAAAAAGATCGATGATGAGAAACTTGAGAATTTTCCAGAGATGACTGTGGGTGAACTCAGTGATTGAAACTTGGTATATACCAGCTGAAACAAGCCAAATCCTACACATATGAACATTTTTACGACAATGGATCATATGAGATAATGGCACACAAAGAAGAAGATGGTGTTCTCAAAGCACAGATACGTAATCGCCACACGTCTAATAAAACATATAACATGTGGGTTGAATATACACAAGGACTGAACCCAATCACTGGATGGTATTGTGGGTGCAGAAGTGGAGCTCTTACCGTGGGTGTTGCGCACATGTGGCTTCTGTTCTCTGGTATTTGGGATATTACCAGAACAAAACAGAAAATAGTGAAGCAAAACCAAGCCGGGAACATATTGATTTTGTTTATGATGCTGCTGTTAACACATGGAGTACATCTAGCGATTCAGAGGAAGATCAGTAAATTAACAAATTCTTAAACAATACAGGCTTCTATTTAAGCACAGTATCAGTCTAGAATGAGATTCCACAACATGAGCAAAGCCTGCTTTGGTGGTCAAAAATGTTTGACAGTTGACAAATGTTCCATTTGCACCTGGAAATTAAGAGTTCATAAATAACCAAAACAAAAAGAAATACTAGCATGCACTATTAAATCAAATGACTTCCTTGTCCACATCTATTTAATAATATTTGCATGAAATCGGTTTATTCACTTTCAAATGAAGTTGTGAGTACTACAAACGGATAAATGCACTCCGATTTAAAAAATGGGTAAAATCCAATTTCAGGGGCAGGTAACTCATTAAGTTTTATGAACTAACAATAATTCTGACATATACCTAGAATGACTATTACATCAACATTATATTAATGAAAGATCTTTGAAATAAGTTGAAAACTGTAAAGGTGTTGTGGTTTTTCGTAAAGTTGGGGAATAAAAATTACGGATATTTGGGTACAACTTACAAGCGCGTATAAACTCTTCTCTTGTTTGATATTTATAAGACTGTTATCACCGGCTGTTATGCCTAAAAGGGTAGTAAGCATACGGCAAACATCGCCTCCAGTCATGCACTTTGAACAAAAATAATAGCATTTTTGTTGGTATACCCTTGATGTGGTGATATTACCCCACCCACTTTAATAGTGTATACAGCAAAAACCAGTGGACTAAAGAGTCTAAAAAATCACAATTAGACAGTCAAAATGTACCAATTTGAAGCTACAAAGTTTAAAGGAAATCGGTTGTGGCCATGAAAACAGCCTTATAGAGACTGCTCCTTTCTTTACTTCCAATTTCATGCGGCGTCTGATCTGGGTCTTCAAATCCGACAACAGGATTCCAGTCCAGATTGTAGAGATAATTAACCCATTTGCGCAACACTCTGACCTCACAGCGATTAGAATAGCGCGGCTATCAATACCAGGATTTGTGAAATCAACAATTTTTAATCCCCCGCCGCGAAGCGGAGCGGGGATTATAGGAATGTCTTTCGTCTATCCGTCGTTCGCGGCGGGATAATAGGAATGTCCGTCCGTCTGTCTGTCCGTAACACTTTCTTGTCCGCCCCATACCTCCTTTACCCTTTGATAGATTTTCATTAAACTTTGGTCAAGTGTTAGTCTCAGTGAGCTGATGTTCAGATCCCATAACGAACCATGCCGACTCAAGGTCAAGGTCAAAGTTAAAGGTCATGAGTTTGAAACTTGGTATTTTTTGTCCGTTTATATCTCCTTTACCCTTGGAACGATTTTCATTAAACTTTGGTCAAATATTCTTTTGAGTGAGCTGATGTGCAGAACCCATAAATGAACCATGCCGACTCAAGGTCAAGGTCATAGCTGAAGGTCAAGAGTTTGAAACTTTGATTTTTGTGTCCGTATCTCTTTTACCTCAGTGAGCTTATGTGCAGAACCAATAAATGAACCATGCCGACACAAGGTCAAGGTCACATTTGAAGGTCACGACTTTGAAACATTGAATTTTGTGTCCGTTCCATATCTCCTAGACCCCTCAAAGGATTTTCATTAAACTTTGATCAATTATCCCCCTCAGTGAGCTCATGTGCGGAGTTCATAAATGAATCTTGCTGACACCAGGTCAAGGTCACATTGGAAGGTTACTACGCCGTATGGCTTTCCGGTCATACATTTTTGATGGCTACGTTGCTCATCCTGGAATGTTCAAAACCAACAAACACAATTTCTTCTATAATCATTTTATTCTAGTACATCATGCCCATTGCCAGCCTCGGTATCTCATTCGGATGCGCGTCTGACTTGGGATCAGGAGAATGTGGGTCCGATACTTGCCGGGGTCGGCAACATTCTGTTGTGGAGACTGATCATGAAATTTGTTCTGGCCTTTCTCTCCTTTCCGCTGTTATCAAGAAGGGCAGTTGTCATTCTCTGGCGAAAGAATACGCACTGTGCTGGTTAACCGTTACCGTAAAAGACTGCCCAGGAATAGTGCTGATGGGTAAACTGATCAGTTAAAAAATGACGCCCATAACGGCAATGGAAATGGAGTGTTTTATTGTGCAATAAATCTCAGCGAAGAAGAGCGTGACCGAACAGCCGCAGTTGTAGAACGTCACTCCTTTTTTTTTTGTATAAGAGTTTGACGGTCCAGTCAATACTATTTTAGGTCATTCTTTTAGCTGTCAACACTTCCTGTGCAGACCTATTGGCTACGTAAGCGTTTAACTAATAGGCTGCAGTGTGCAAATTCTTTCACCAGAAACTGGCAAGTGCCCTTGACTCAGCGGAATGGATTTGTTTGCTTGTTTGATTTGATGTTTACGTCCCCGTTAACACTCTATATGTCATTTTGGAGACGTTGCTTCCAATTTTGTGGGACTTTTACCCGACATTGAGATGAAATGACATCTCAAGCCCTGTCGGCCAATGAAACCAATACGGTTTACAAGCATGGACGGTCCGACTCGCACTGCTTTGCCTGGGCAGGCTTAGATCCTCTAAGCAGTCAACCAGTACTAGTGTGCGGTTGGTTTCAGTTCTGCGTGGAAGCACCTTGCAGCCCATCTATTTCTTCAAGCCCCGATGGCTGGGGCCGTCAGCGGAATGGAGAGAATGACTGTAGAAAAGTTGTAATGATCGATTTCCACGACAGAAAGCTACCAACTCCTGGCAGGTATTGAATCTGCATCCCCCTGAATCACTTAATTTGCCGGGATTCCTTTTAACATATTACGTGCCTTGATAGCTTGGTGGTTAGTGCACTTGCATTTGATGCTAGAGGTCCCAGGTTCGATCCCCGGCAGCGGCGATAAAATTTCGATGTCCGAACACGCTCCATTGGCATCATTTGCAGGGATGAATGTCATAAAGGGCATCGTCCTTCGGATCGGGACGCTATCTGGAGGCCCCCTGTGCAGGGAGAGTCATGCCCTATGCAGGTTGAAGACCCCTACCGTAATTACATGATTACTGGGTTGGCTTTCATCCTGCAAAACTGGTGTGTATGTAATGTACATCTGCGAGTAATGGTAAGATGTGACCGATCGCAGTATTAGTAGAAAGAAAAGGAAGAAACAGTCGAAAGTTTGGGAGAATTTGATGGTATTGTCGAATATGAGTGTGTTAGAATCCAAATAGATCAGCTCCAGTTTGTGAACCATTGCAAAAAAAATCACAGTTCAAGCTGCCGGTTACTTTAAAGTAGATACACCAATCGTGGTTTAGTCTTCTTTACAAATGCCTCCAAACTGTGATTTATTACTCAACAAATCACATAGAATATGATAAAATAGAGTCATTTCTCATATAACTTGTCTTGACGATAACAAGACTGTGAGCTAAGGGGTGGGAGTGTTTCGCGGCCCTCTCAAGATTATTTCATTTATTTCTATCAAAATGCTAATCTGAGATTGGCGAAAACTGGAGTACCCAGATAAGAACCTGATAGCCGTTGTTTTTTTACATGCCCGAGTGAGACCCAACAGCGGTGAGAGACCAAATCATTGCTCTTGCAGGGGAGGCTCTCATCGTCTTCCTTATCTCTAGAACTAACGTTTTTTTTTGTTTGTTTTTTTTAAGATGCCATAGTTCGGTATCATCGCGAAAACATGTCTAAATAATTCTGACCCCCTTTAACCCCACTTTTATACAGTAAAACTGGGGTTTAGAGGGGTAAACGTTATTTTCTTTATTCTGCTCTATAACACAGCCAGTGGTACTCGTTAGAACCGCCTCGATCAGGCGGTTCCAATGTGTATCCATAATCCATATTTTGAGCAGAAATAAGAAAACTATCATGTTTTTACACTGAAAAATTTCAATTTGGTGGTAAAATTATCCTATATATTTGAATAGGCGTGCTTCCGTAATGTTTTTACAAATCTAGTTCAAATGTAAACTACTGGTGCTCGTAAGAACAGCCACAATTAGCCGATCCTTACGAGATCCATAAATCGGTACATGTAAGCTTCTGTCTAAAAATAAGAGAACTAATGAATATCCCCAATCCTCGTAAGCCCCACTGCTTTATATAAGCTAGGTGTTCATCTCACGGACCTGTCCACCTGACGGACACGTGCTCGGCTACGGTTGCTGTAGACGCTGATTCGGATGTTTTCCTTTTTCCCTTCCTCTCCTTGAAATTTGGATTCCGCAAGCCTTTAAAACAACGATCTGGTCGAAAGAAGTGAATTCTTCAACAGAACATCAAACCAAAAAAAGAAAAAAATATATAAATATATATATTGCATTTGGGAACATATCACGAGGAGTACCTTATACTCATTATATGCCTGTTTATTACAACTTCAAGTAAGGCATTTTACCGTAATGGTCCCGTTTCCGTGCTGGGGTATATTAGTTGCACGTGCAAATTGAAAATCCAACCGGCATGAAAAAAGATTGGGTCAAATGATACATGTTAGGCTGCGCGAAAGTTGGCGAGGCATGTTAGAAAGGTGAAATTTTGATAGGGGAAGGAAAAGCGACCTAATGAAAAATTGTCAGTAAAATAATAATAATAATAATAATAATAACAATTAATATACAACCAATATCATATGAATAAATATAAACTTGAACCACTCGGAGTATTTCTACCGACATTCGGAATATTAGCCCCGGGCATTATTGACCAAACATTACCTGTATAGTCGTTCGGAAAACTCCGAGTATACTCGATATTTCGCGGAGTGTTTGGGAGTGGTTTGTTTCCTCATTCCGAGTGTTTTGATGAAAATATGCGGAGTGGTTTGGAGTACTGTGAAAATTGCATTCGGAGTGAAAAAGAAAACTGGCTTTTATGCGCGACCTGTAGTGTAGACAAAAATTTCTTATTATCAGGCTACACATCCATATGAATAACTGATGTGTAGATTGTGGGTATTAGTTAGAACTATTTCACTGATATGTGTAAGAAGCAGCCACAATCTGATGTTTTGTAGAAATATTAGGAAAATAATGTATACCCCAGTAAAACCCACTCTCCCCTCCCCCCCCCTCCCCCCACGTGTACGTGACACTAGCTCATAATTGTGTGAAAATACGTAGGGCAAGCATCCTAACTAAGTCTGACTTCCTGTAATTGTCAAATATATCATCCTTGCCGTAACTCTGGTTTAACTAAATGTGATGTTTTACCGACTAATATTAATCCGTTGATGGTTCATGCTCACATCAATCAGTAAACTAATTCATTGTAATCCGTAATAACACAGGGATTTACCGTACACGGTAAAAACTCTGGAAAAATTGTGCGACTGGTAAAGACAAATCAGCCTATGCATCAGTCTGTCTTAGTCGTCTGCGTTATTTATGACTGTTGAAGCATGGACAAACAACAGCGTACATGTACACATATCTAACAAGTACAACAGGTGTGAAAACACGTTTCGGATAATTCTTGTTGTCACACTAGACTTCAAAGGAAAATAATTTGATCACAGACTAGCCGTACAGGGTTAGCCGTTGGCTAGTCCGAGGGAAAATCTCAGCTGACAATTGTAGACTGATATTACGGCCAGCCACACTGCGAATGTATCCGAAACTGCCGAAATGATCCGGAAGTTCAAAAAAAAAATTGAGGTCAGCGGTAAATTATTAGGGTCGGTCAGGCAATTGGTGTTCAGATTGGCAAAAATGGTCCGAAAGTCTAGAAATGGACCACATGAGCGAAAAAGGAACCATACGGCACGAAATGCGAAAAATTTGAGTGCGATTTTTTTTCTCACACCTGGAATTTGGATGCGATTTCTTGCCAAAAAATGTGAGAATATCGCGAAATCGTGCCAGAAAATGATCCCTGTGATAGCATACATGTATATCATTTCAGGCATGTCACGTGGCGTGCAGTTCTAAATCAGAATCAGAACTGTTTACTGGTGTCACGTCCTTAGACAATCCTTCATAAATTGCGACTATCAAAAGTCTATATCAGACTGCACATCCGCAGTCTAATTCTTAGTTTGATACCCGTTCGAGGATTCTTATGGTTTTTGAAAATTACGATGGCTTTTGTTAGACTTTTAGGGCGCACATGTTGAGTTTTCTAGCGCATCGCTAATATGCAGACGGACCAATCACCATCATCTACTTTCGCATTTTCTTGCTTTATGTTGATTTCAAGTCTAATTTCTATTGGTCGAGGGATCTTCTGCAACTGAGACAACTTGAGCCTAGTTGTCTTCTGAACTTGGGATGACTTGGTCCGGGCCGACTTTTTTATGGACCGAGTTGTCCTGGGCCGACTTGTCTGTGGGCCGAGTCGTCCTGAACCCCTTTAAGATTCAGTGGCAATCACAATTGTATTTACCATATTTCTGCTTTTTGCTGGCTCCTAGCTTGCACATTGTCAATATTGGAAAAACAGGTAACCAGACCCCCTTACCTTGAAAGGTCAGTGGGGTCTGGCTACCTGTTTTTCCAACTGATAACTTTCAGACTAGGAACCAGCAGATAATGCAAATAAGGTGAAGAATTTTGGATCTTAAAACTTCTATGTCAGGCTCTCTGAAGTTAGGGTGAACGATCACATGACCATATTTTATCTTCCAGCTTCTGCTCAAAATTGGGAGGATGCACAAAAGTTTCTGAAACCAGATCCAGAAGCGAGTCGTTTGATTTCACAGAAGCAGAAGAATTTTTCAACTTCTGTTTCCAGAAGCCGTAAATCGAAAATAAAATGGTCCAGAAAATACAAGCTTTTGCTTCTGGAAGGCATCTTCCGTCTCACATCGCACTAGGCCTTACTCTTATCCTGCTGTTCACGACAACAGTTTTCTTTGCAAACACTATAGATCCAGATCAGATGGCTTCTGAAGTAGCAATCTATCTATCTATCTTCATATACTGAGTCGGTCATACTTGGCCATTACCTCAGTTGGATCTGATCAGGATCTACACAGTTTGACATTCTATCTATCTATCTTCTGATACTGCGTCGGTCACATTTGACCATTACCGCAGGTGTATATAACATACACTCCAGGTTTTGCAGGATGAAAGCCTACACAGTAATCATGTAATTACGGTCTACGGATCTTTAACCTGCACAGGGGATGGTTCTCCCCGCACAGGGGGCCTCCAGTTAACGTCCCGATCCGAAGGACGGAGCACTTTATGACATTCATCCCTGCAAATGATGCCAATGGAGTGTGTTCGGACACCGAAATTTTATCGCCGCTGCTGGGGATCGAACCCGGGACCTCTAGCATCAGAGGCAAGTGCACTAACCACTGAGCTATCACGCTCCATTATTTATTCAATTTATGATATTTGTAGGAATAAATTACATTTAGTAATCTGATTGGTTCAAAGTTAGAAATGGGTGTGGCTAAACTGAATATTTCACAAGAGAAGGGTTAATATTCTGGTTTCATTATCATTCAAAAATTGCGCCAATTTGTTGTCAATTGCGCATCAAAAAAAACATGGATAGGAAACTTCTTTTCCATATATAAGCATGAGGTGTAAACCATGAGGTTTGCTGAATAAAATTCTATAGTTTGGTATGTCAATTAAAGTAATCAATATTTGGAGAAACGCCTTTTTTGACAACTTACTGTCCAAATAGTGTTCCAAATACATAGCAGTCGCCATTTTGATGGGGCTTTTAAGGGTGCGTAAATTTACCGGAAAGGACCAGAAAGGACCTGATTACCGGAAAGGACCGGAAAGGACCTGTTTCTACCCAGTTTCCTCCCTATTTCATGATATTTTTTATTGTATGCACCCTAACTACACTGCTTTCATCGTTAACCACATACTTCATGTTTTTTTGTTTTTTTTTTTTTTGCATAAAAAGTTGATTTTTGAAATCAGAGTGCCCAGTGCCTGCCTCAGTCTAATGTGGAACGGATTTCATTGCAGAAGGTCTGTACATATTCTGTATCTATACCTATTTGCTAGTTTGACCATGAAATATTATTTACTGTTTTAATTTCGGCCAAGAAGTGCAGTTGTCAGCTTCTGGCGACAGACTTTACGCTACATAACCACATACCCATACACAGGCCCTGGAAAGGTGTGGAAAGGTCAACTGAACTGGTTGACATGACCGTAATATTTTGAATGGGCTGTTAAACTCTGAGTAATTATTTCAATAACCAGCCATTGCCTTCGTTCCACCCAGTCATGAAAGGGCAGCTTTCAGTTTCTGTCGAAAGAATTTACTATAAAACCCAGCACCAGAAAAGTGGATCGCAAGACTGACCGGCCGCGACATGACCTTTACAGTGTTGACTGGGCTTACCGGTACTAATGTATGTTTTAGCCTGAGCTCTGTGTAAGAACTTCATGCAGTTCCAATATTTAATCAAGCCCTTGGGCGGGGGCGCATTTGTGTCATCATTTGTAACATGTTTTCAGTTTTCAATGACCTTAATAATGTTGACTGGGCTTACCAGTTTTCATGTCCTTGTAACTCTGCTCTGCGTTAGAACATCATGCAGTCCTTATATTTCTTCGATTCCCGATGGGTGGGGGCGCTCTTAGTGTGCCAAACTTAAGTCATTTGGATCACGTATTCAGTTTTTTAAAATGACCTTTAAAGTGTTGACTTGGCTGACCAGTACTCATTTGTGGTTTTGCAGCTCTGCGTCTGCATAATATGCAGTAAATCTATATCTTCAATCTTCGGATGGCGACGGCGCACATTTCGTAAGACAATAAGTAAATAGGAACACATATTCAATATTCATTTTTAATGAACAACAGAAATTATTATATACAAGCCAGTGCATGAAAAAAATCCACGAAAAGGATTGAGCGGCCAACAAAGACTCAGATTAGCCTTTTGAACAGCCCAAAGGTGGTCTTATTTTATAAGTTATAATGTATAGACATAAATCATGGACTGTTCAAAAAATGTCTTTAAAGATCACTTTTGAACAGCCCAAAGGTGATTTTGTTTCATAAATTTTATTGCATATTCAAATATACCGCCAACGCCCGTCATTCGATAACGCTAGATCAAAGTCGTTATATCAAAGTCAAAGTATATTACACTTGTTTATAAACTAATTATCTTAGATGTGGATGATCGACTGATCTTATGTGGGGATAATCTAATTATCATAGGTGTGGATAATCTAATTATCATAAGTGTGGATAATAATATTACCATAGGTGTGGATAATCTATTTATCTAAGGTGTTGACAAGACGATGTATTGGTCGTATATTAAGTAGGTGTTAACGGTCGAAATAAATAAATAAATAAATAAATAAATAAATCAATAAATAAATAAGTGAATAAAGGCGCTTTAATCACGCTATCAGCGGCTATTGGTTTTTCAGATGTGAATTCTGGGTGTCAATAGGAAATAACGTTCAAACATGAAACCCTTTTCATAAAAAAAACATGGTTGTGGGTGTTCATTAAAAAGTCTCAATATTGCTAAAATATGATGGGCTCCTACTTATTATTAATTTATAGATTACCACTTCAGATTAATCTTATACTTATACTAATTAATCAAAAGCAATCAGGAACAATACTGCATCATCATGGGCATAATGCAATGCAACGATGTGTAAGTCTTTTTTTTCACCAAAAGGTTATCAAAAACTTTAATAGTAATAGCTATTTAAAATTTATTTAAGAATTAACTAGCAATGAATAAAAAAGATAAAGAAAAATAATAAAAATAGGAAAAATAGAAAATTATAGGTCCTTTCCGGTCCTTTCCGGTAATCAGGCCCTTTCTGGTCCTTTCCGGTAAATTTACGCACCGGGCTTTTAACAGCTGTTGACACGATGTCCGTGTCAAAGACGACGACGGAAGAGGAAGATGAACAACAACAAAAGAAGAAGACGATGATGACGACGGCGACGATGATAATGATAAAGATAAGATATTGATGATCTGATGAGGAGGAGAATTTAAGCAGGGGACCCATCCAGTGACTTCTATTTTTTTCCCCCTTTTTTTTTTTAGCTAAATTCAAAATTTAGCTACGCACCCAACTGAGGTAATGGCCAAATATGACCGACTCAGTATCTATCTATCTATCTATCTATCTATCTATCTATCTATCTATCTATCTATCTATCTATCTATCTATCTATCTATCTATCTATCTATACTGAGTCGGTCATATCTGGCCATAACCTCAGTTGATTGGGTGGCTAAATTGAGAATTTAGCTGGGAAAAAAAAGTGAGAGGTATAAGAAGATAAATAAGACAGGGGATAAATGATAAACCTATGTCCGCACCATAGATAGATAGCTAGTTTTTCAGGGCTTTCCCTTATCTCCCTTCATATACTGAGTCGGTCATACTTGGCCAAATGTTACCTCAGTTGGGTGGTGCGCTAAATTTAGAATTTAGCAAAAAAAAAAATACACTGGATGAGTTCTTAAAACTATTTACAATCTGCTTTCAGAGGTGTACTAAAACGCACACCTCTGGGTCCCAATCTACACCATGCGGGCTTTGAACTCCTCTGCAGTTTTTGCAGTTTTGGCATTTACCACAGAGGAGGGAAGACTGTTCCACTGAGGAATAGTTCTAGGGAAGAAATAATTCTTCAGGGCATCACTATAGGCCCGGTACCTACGATATTGACTGTTGTTTAGTTTTGATGCCCTTGTTTGAGTTGAAGTAATCACAGGGGTCAAGTATTTATCTTTATTAAGAGACACTGTGTCAGAGTGTATCTTATAAAAGAAGGTTAAAGAGGACTGCTCGCGACGGGCCTCCAACGAAGGACACTTCAGCTCATCGAGCATTTCACCAACACTACTTCTGTTCCGCCATCGCCTGCAGGTCCACCGGGCAGCCGTCCTCTGAACCTTCTCAACCTGTTGAACCTGAGTTTTAACATGGGGATGCCGAACAGGTGATGCATACTCTATTTGAGGTCTAACCAAGGTTTTGTATGCAACATCCTTTGTCTGCCTAGGTGCAAAAGCCAAATTGCGTCTAAGAAACCCTTATGTCCTAGTTGCCTTAGAGGTAATCTCAGAAATATTTTGACCCCAATTAAGATTATCAGTAATGGTGATACCAAGATATCTTGCGGATTGGACATGTTCCAAAGTATGCTGATGTAATGAGTAGTTGAATTTAATCTGCTTGTCTGGAGGGTGCCGTGACACCCTCATTGAATGACATTTGGCCACATTGAACTTCATTTGCCAACCGGCCTCCCGACATGCTAGGCTATCCAGGTCATCTTGTAAGTTAAGACAGTCAGAAGAAGTATATATATTCCTATACAAAACACAATCATCAGCAAACTTCTTCTAAGTCGGTAAATAGCTATTCATAGCTAATGTTATATTGTTTACTGTCCGACTTACAATAAAATTTGTCTTATGTCTTACCAGGCTCATCTATCTATCTATCTATCTATCTATCTATCTATCTATCTATCTATCTATCTATCTATCTATCTATCTATCTATCTATCTATCTATCTATCCTGCATCTAGCGAAGATTATGTGCAGCTGCTCGCGCCAGAAAAAAGTGTGATAGAAGAAAACGTATTGGATTTTAGGAGAATTTAAAAGTAAAAACAGTGTTATCTATCTATCTATCTATCTATCTATCTATCTATCTATCTATCTATCTATCTATCTATCTATCTATCTATCTATCTATCTATCTATCTATCTATCTATCTCATACTGCGTCGGTCACATTAGACCAATGTAGCAGGTCGACCGTGTGGCTCGGTAGCTCAGTCGGTAGAGTGTTCGCACGGTATGCGAAAGGCCCTGGGTTCGAGTCCCGGTCGAGTCATGTTCTTTTTCTAACCCTGTGACATTTGGTGGCCAGTGTGGATCCAGCACCGCGTCTGAGGGCATGAAAGAGTATGAAAATAAGTCTCGCAGCCGGACTGGATAGGACTTAGAGATTCGGGACGAATCTAATTAAGCAGGGGGAAAATGTAGCAGGTCGACCGTGTGGCTCGGTAGCTCAGTCGGTAGAGTGTTCGCACGGTATGCGAAAGGCCCTGGGTTCGAGTCCCGGTCGAGTCATGTTCTTTTTCCAACCCTGTGACACCAATATCGCAGATGTATATTACCTCAGTTAGGTGGGCGGCTAAATTTAGAATTAAGCTGTTTAAAAAATAATAAAATCATCACTGGATGAGCCCTTACAACTATATACAATCCGAACACAGAGGTATCCTAAAACGCATACCTCTGAGTCTCAATCTTATACTGTGCGGTCTTTGAACCCCTCTGCGTCTTGGCATTCACCGCAGAAGAGGGAATACTATTACACTGAGGAATAGTTCTAGGGAAGAAAGAGTTTTTCAGGGCATTACTATAGGACTGGTACCTACGATACTGAGAGTTATTTGCTTTTGATGCCCTTGTTTGGGTTTACACTGTTGCAGGGTCAAGTACCTATCCTTGTTAATTGATACTGTACCAGCGTGCATTTTGTAGAAGAAGGTTAAGGAGGACTTCTCACGACGGGTCTCCAGGGATGGCCACTCTAGCTCATCAAGCATGTCACCGACGCTACATCTATTTCACCATCGTTTGCAGGTCCATCGAGCAGCTGTCCTCTGTACCTTCTCCACCTGCTGAATCTGAGTTTTAACATACGGATGCCAAATGGGTGATGCATATTCAAGTTGAGGGCGAACCAATGTTTTATATGCAACACCCTTTGTCTGCCGAGGTGCAAAAGCCAAATTATGTCTAAGCAATCCTAACATCCTAGTTGCTTTAGATGTTATCTCCGAGATATGTTGACCCTAATCGAGATCGTTAGTGATGGTGATACCAAGATATTTGGCGGAATGAACCTGCTCCAAAATTTATATAATCAAACTTGCTTGTCCGGAAGGTGTCGTGACACCCTAATTGAATGACATTTGGCCACATTGAACTTCATCTGCCAATCTGCCTCCCATTGTGCAAAGTAGAAGTAAAACAAAGATCAGGAATCGATACAATTAACTCTATTAAGAACTTTAATACTATGTTGCCTTCGGTATTGGTTAGACCCTTAAATTTGTCTTCTGTAACTTCAGTTAATCTCAAAGGAGCAGGCAATACCAATGTTTTTGGGAGTAGTCTTCGTATAAGACTATCTCCTCTCAAATCGCCCATCCTTCGAAAATATACTAATCCGTGGAAAAGAAGTGGAATGTATCCCAGCATTTCTAAGTGCAATGCCAAGAGGTGCAGATGTTGTTCGCATTTAAGCACTGCGTCTACCGTTACTTCATCTGTAAACGGTAGACGCTTCTCTGTAGTTAACATGTCTGATTTGACATGACAGTCTACAGATTTAATTTATCTAATTACTTGACGTGCTACAAACTGTAATATGCAGTACGTCGGTCAAACTAACCGCATGCTTAAAACTAGATTGAACGAGCATTATCGTAGAATGAGTAAGCCTAAGAAAACTGACACTTTCTTGTACCGTCACTTTCGACGTACAGGTCATTCTGTAAATAACATTGTTATACAACCAGTGGAAAAACTTTATTACGATGCAAATTCTACATCTAGATTCAAAATAATCAAAAGACATGAAGCTGAACTGAAATGGATTAAATTTTTACAGACCCCTTTTCCACTGGGATTTAATGACAACATTTATCATGAGGGTAATATTTCCAGAATGCCGGACTTTGATATTTTCTCACTCCTGGAATGTCGAAAACGCAGAACTAGATCTCACGGCACCAGGAAAAATGGTAACTTTAAACGTAAAACACGTGCGTTTAAACGAAACAATACTAGACTGAAGTGACTGTCAATTATATTATTAAACCATGGACGCCACTCTATGCTTTCATTTTTAAGTTCATTACCCGTTTCTGTTTTACGTCTTCTGGACACCGAGGCGAATAAATTCTACGATAGTTCTCATCAGTTATATGATGCGGCTCTCTTAACTAGAGGCTATACTCAGCATACTCTCCGTCCTTACATTGATTCTGAAATTAATCATAAACGCCATTTCTTCAAAATATCCTTCATTAATAAGGGTATGGATTTTATAGATTTGCCCAGTATCTTCCGCGAGAGATCGGTGCTTTCTTCCATTCCTGCTTATTTTCAAAATACTGAAACACCTATAATTTGCTATAAATATAACAAACCTGTTAGATCTATCATTTTTAATTTCAATAAACTTGTTTCAGATCTTGATATTGATACTAATACTCCTGATTCATGTGATTGTAAAAACTCAAAGTATTGCTATCCTGCTGCTGGTCATGTAATTACTGGCAATTTGAAAATTATTCCTGATTCTAGGATAAGGAATATAATTTCTAAAGGACCGAAATATCGGTTTCCTTCTAAAATTGATTTCAGTAAATGTAGAGATGAAATCGCTGCTTCCTTGAATGAATTCGGTAATCGATGGTGTAAGCGAGAGTATGTTGAGCATAAAGCCCTTAAGGACTGGAAACTTAGCATTTTAAAACTAGTAAATAAACGCATTTCTTTCTATTCTCAAAATACTAACTTATTACCTCCTAAGCCCAAGACGTCTTTACGTCATCTTAAACTAGGTATTCAAGAATTTCATAAGAAGTTTGTTTTGGCCCCTGCAGACAAGGCCGCTAACAACGTCGTCGTTGTGTGACGGCTCCACTATTTTAACACGCTTAAGCAGGAGCTTGGTGGTACTATGGCCTATGAACTTCAGCCTTTAGCTGAAGAGAGAGCTATAGTAGATAAACATGTTTGTCTTTCAGCCACCAAGTTTGCTGTGTGTGTTAACGAAGGCCAAGACAAGCTTCCTACGCTATACTGGTTACCAAAACTTCATAAAAAACCTTACAAAGCACGGTTTATTGCAAATTCTAGCTCTTGCACTACCACTGAACTTTCTAAATTATTAACTTCCTGTCTTACTGCAATTAAAACGCATGTAATTAAATATTGTGATAAAGTCTTTGAAAGATCAGGAAGAAATCTGTTTTGGTCTATAAAAAATTCGAATGAGGTTTTAAATAAATTGAAATCTAGACATTTTCGTGCTTCTAGTCTGTCTACCTACGATTTTTCCACTCTTTACACTACACTTCCTCATAATCTTATAAAAGAAAAGCTTAATGATTTAATTGAATGGACTTTTCACAGAGAAGATTCTCTCTATCTTGCATGTAATGTCAGAAATGCATTTTTCACTTCTAAAGAGCATAAGAATTATACACTTTGGTCATGTCAGAAAGTGTGTGATGCCCTCACCTTTCTACTTGACAATATTTATATTAGATTCGGTACTAAGTTATTTAGACAAATTGTGGGTATTCCGATGGGTACTAATTGCGCACCTCTTGTGGCTGATCTGTTCTTGTATTGTTATGAAAGAGACTTGTGGGTGGAGTAAGTTAATTGTATCAATTCCTGATCTTTGTTTTACTTCTACTTTTCATTTTGTCGCTTTCCATTGATAACCAATCTGAAATTATTGAAGCTTTTAGCTCTACTTCTAGATATTTAGATGATTTATTAAATATTGATAATACCTATTTTGATGGTTTGATCAGTCAGATTTACCCCCTAGAACTTCAGTTAAATAAAGCAAATTCTTCTGATACCGAGGCCCCGTTTTTGGATTTACATCTGTCTATTGTAGATGGATTTGTTTCGTGCAAAATTTATGATAAACGCGATGACTTTGATTTTGAGATTGTAAATTTTCCTTTTTTGGATGGTGATGTTCCCCGTGCGCCATCCTATGGCGTTTATATTTCGCAATTAATTCGATTTGCTAGAGTGTGTAGTCATGTAACTGACTTCAACACTCGTAATAAATTATTAACGGCTAAACTCCTTAATCAGGGTTATCGGTACCATAAACTACGCAAAGCCTTTTCAAAATTTTATAGACGCCATTCTGATTTAATTTCAAAATTCAATATTGGACTTAAATCTCTTCTGCAACAAGGTCTATCGGAACCCGAATTTTATGGTGACTTAGCATATAAATTCAGAAAAATATATAACCGCAATGACTTCAGCACCCAATTTCATAAAATCATTCTTCGATATAAAAAGATTGGGTACAACAGGGATATTATACGACAGACTGCATGCATGGTAGTTAACCCAATCACGGTTGGCAACTTTGCTTCCCTCATTAATTGCACGCCGGTGGGTCAGGCCTCAGATTCTATGACGGCTCCAACGTAAAGGCTTATTGAAAATTAGAGAGATAATGTCGGTTGGTGCCTGATGCTCTGTCTCTGGTCGGGCTCATCGGAGTCTAACTGTTGGTTTTCTTTTGCTCCAGCATTTCAGTGGTTTCTTGCTGTCGAGTCCTCACGGTTGTCTCACCTCTGTGGTTCTTTGATTTTTGTGTTCACGGAGATGTTGCATTGATGAGTTAGGAGGCCTTCATACGGACTGAACAAATTATTTGTCTAAATCGCGGCGGAAGTAAGGGCGAGGATTGTGGCCACGTAAAATCGATTTAAGCCCCCCAGTGGAAATCTTCCACTGACCGTTCCAAGGCGGCTCTTCTGTGGCGATTTATTTATGTTGTTGTTTGTTACTTACTGTGTGTATCACTTGTGTCTTTTGGTTTTGGATGGCCATATGGCCATTTTGTGGGAAAGTAACTGTCCTTATGGCCTTCCTTTGTTTAGGTTTCCATTATGGTCTGGTCGCTTAATGTTTGTATTTCTTTCCCTTTGGTGTCTTTTATGGGTGGAGTAAGTTAATTGTATCAATTCCTGATCTTTGTTTTACTTCTACTTTACTCCAAGACACCAAAGGGAAAGAAACACAAACATTAAGCGACCGGACCATAATGCAAACCCTAACAAAGGAAGGCCATAAGGACAGTTACTTTCCCACAAAATGGCCATATGGCCATCCAAAATAAAAGACACAAGTGATACACACAGTAAGTAACAAACAACAACATAAATAAATCGCAACAGAAGAACCGCCTTGGAACGGTCAGTGGAAAGATTTCCACTGGGGAGCTTAAATCGATTTTACGTGGCCACAATCCTCGCCCTTACTTCCGTCGCGATTTAGACAAATAATTTGTTCAGTCCACATGAAGGCCTCCTAACTCATCAGTGCAACATCTCCGTGAACACAAATAATCAAAGAACCACAGAGGTGAGACAACGGTGAGGACTCGACAGCAAGAAACCACTGAAATGCTGGATCAAAAGAAAACCAACAGTTAGACTCCGATGGGCCCAACCAGAGACAGAGTATCAGGCACCAACCAACATTACCTTGAATTAGATCTCTCTAATTCTCAATAAGCCTTTACGTTGGAACCGTAATAGAATCTGAGGCCTGACCCACCGGCGTGCAATTAAAGAGGGGAGCAAAGTTGCCAACCGTGATTGGGTTAACTACCATGCATGCAGTCTGTCGTATAATATCCATGTTGTATCCAATCTTTTTATATCGAAGAATGATTTAACGAAATTGGGTGCTAAAGTCATTGCGGTTATATATTTTTCTGAATTTATATACTAAGTCACCATAAAATTCGGGTTCCGATAGACCTTGTTGCAGAAGAGATTTAAGTCCAATATTGAATTTTGAAATTAAATCAGAATGGCGTCTATAAAATTTTGAAAAGGCTTTGCGTAGTTTATGGTACCGATAACCCTGATTAAGAAGTTTAGCCGTTAATAATTTATTACGAGTGTTGAAGTCAGTTACATGACTACACACTCTAGCAAATCGAATTAATTGCGAAATATAAACGCCATAGGATGGCGCACGAGGAACATCACCATCCAAAAAAGGAAAATTTACAATCTCAAAATCAAAGTCATCGCGTTTATCATAAATTTTGCACGAAACAAACCCATCTACAACAGATAGATGTAAATCCAAAAACGAGGCCTCGGTATCAGAAGAATTTGCTTTATTTAACTGAAGTTCTGGGGGGTAAATCTGACTGATCAAACCATCGAAATAGGTATTATCAATAGTTAATAAATCATCTAAACATCTAGAAGTGGAGCTAAAAGCTTCAATAATTTCATATGGGTTATCAATGGAAAGCGACAACATGAAGTCTCTTTCATAACAATACAAGAATAGATCAGCCACAAGAGGTGCGCAATTCGTACCCATCGGAATGCCCACAATTTGTCTAAATAACTTAGTACCGAATCTAATATAAATATTGTCAAGTAGAAAGGTGAGGGCATCACACACATTCTGACATGACCAAAGTGTATAATTCTTATGCTCTTTAGATGTGAAAAAATGCATTTCTGACATTACATGCAAGATAGAGAGAATCTTCTCTGTGAAAAGCCCATTCAATTAAATCATTAAGCTTTTCTTTTATAAGATTATGAGGAAGTGTAGTGTAAAGAGTGGAAAAATCGTAAGTAGACAGACTTGAAGCACGAAAATGTCTGGATTTCAATTTATTTAAAGTAGAAGTAAAACAAAGATCAGGAATCGATAACCTCATTCGAATTTTTTATAGACCAAAACGGATTTCTTCCTGATCTTTCAAAGACTTTATCACAATATTTAATCACATGCGTTTTAATAGCAGTCAGACAGGAAGTTAATAATTTAGAAAGTTCAGTGGTAGTACAAGAGCTAGAATTTGCAATAAACCGTGCTTTGTAAGGTCTTTTATGAAGTTTTGGTAACCAGTATAGCGTAGGAAGTTTGTCTTGGCCTTCGGTAACACACACAGCAAACGTGGTGGCTGAATGACAAATATGTTTATCTACTATAACTCTCTCTTCAGCTAAAGGCTGAAGTTCATAGGCCTTAGTACCACCAAGCTCCTGCTTAAGCGTGTTAACATAGTGGGGCCGTCACACAATGACGACGTTGTTAGCGGCCAAGTCGGACCAGGTCATCTTGTAAAATGCGACAGTCAGAAGGAGAATACATGTCCCTATACAGGACACAACCATCAGCAAACAGACGGACAGATGACCTGATATTACCAGGGAGATCATTGATAAAAACCAAAAAAGAGGACCGGTCCAAGGATCGAACCTTGTGGGACACCGGGTAAAAAAGGGACTGGATCAGACGCTTGGCCATCAAGTACAATTTGTTGAGGGCGCCCTGAGAGCCATGAGCTATTCCAACTATGTGTGGATCCTCTTATCCCATAGTAGTGCGATTTGTAAAATAGCCTTCTGTGAGGTACCTTGTCAAAGGCCTTGGCGAAATCCATGATGATCAAGCTAGTCTGTTTGTGGCCAAGGTTTATGGCCCCATCCAAATTTCTCACAATGTCTTAGAAGAATTGAACTAGTTGAGTTTCGCAGACCTTTGACTTCGGAAACAATGTTGAGAGTCAGCAAGAATGCTCTTAAAGGCTAAGTGCTTGTTAATGCTGCTAACTAATATATACTCCAGGGTTTTGCAACAGATGCATGTTAACGACACAGGTCTATAATTTACTGCATCATATTTTTCCCCTTTTTTATAGACCGGAGTAACATTTGCTTGTCGCCAATCATCTGGCACAGTGCCTTGCGCAAGTGATTCATTGAAAATAAAGGCCAGCACGGGAGAAATTTCAGCACTACATTCATTAAGCACCCTGGCATTCATGCCATCAGATGGCTTATGTATTTTTAGCTTACCCAACAGTTTTGCGACCCCCTTGGGGTCAACTGTTATGTCCCCCATAGTAGGGAACGGACTATTACCTTTGGCTGGTAGCTCAACGTCAGTTTCCCGCGTAAATGCAGATTGAAGCTGTTTGTTGCACATGTTAGCCTTATCGCGCGAGTCTGTTTTCAGAATATTCCGTTTTCCCTTAGCGAAGTGATCCCAAACGCTTCCTTTTTAGGGACTTTATAAATGACCAAACTCTGAGGTACAACAAATACATCACGAATACAAGCCTATATAATTTTGACCCTCTTAAATATGTTCTATAAAAGGGTTATCCTTTGGAAGCAAGGAATACACCACAGAACTGAAAAATATGGAGTGTATATGTTTTCTGGGCAAGAGTAAGTAGTTTCGGCCAATTAGGCCTCATCAGTGACCCTCGGATATTTTCAAAATTCCACAATGGAATCAATGATCCCAAAGGACAAGAAAATATAATCTACACTATATGTAGGGCAGGGAGACGTTTTACCGCCGCCACACATTCCCACACACCACCTGTAGTGAAGTTAAATATGTTCTATAAAAGGGTTATCCTTTGGAAGCAAGGAATACACCACAGAACTGAAAAATATGGAGTGTATTTGTTTTCTGGGCCAGAGTAGGTAGTTTCGACCAATTAGGCCTCATCAGTGACCCTCTGATATTTTCAAAATTCCACAATGGAATCAATGATCCAAAAGGGCAAGAAAATATAATCTACACTATGGCCTTTATTTTATATAGAAAAATGGGGTTTACGGGGGAATATCAGTATTTTACTGATTTCTGCGCGAAAACATAGATTGTGGGTACTCGTTAGAAACGCGCCGCTGAGGCGGTTCTAACGCATTCCCACAGTCTATGTTTTGAGCAAAAATACAAGATTTTTTTCTCTAAAAACAAGCCTATATAATTTTGACCCTTTGACACTCTATTTATCTTTATCTATGTTTTGAGCAAAAATATGAAAAATATCAGAATTTTTCTCTAAAAATTGTCATTTTTTTTTTTTTTGTAGTAAAATTTTCACTATATTTGAATATGCACGTTTTCATTATGTTAACTAAACTTTCAATTAAATCTATTATTTAATACCTATGTTTGGGTTCTTTACATCCCTTCTGGCTTCTTCAGATAGTATGGTTATTTTTTAATTTTCACAGTAGGCAGTGAAGTCAAGCATCAGAAGCTACGTTTTCAATGTCTTGACGTTGTTTGAGATACTTCATCACTGGTCATAGTTCTGGGCCCAGTTGTTCAAAACTAACGACGTCGTTAGTTAACGTATCGTTAAAACTTTGATCATTAAATATGGCAAATATGCTGAAATTTTTGCTGAAAAAATGTGAGCACATTTTTTCAGCAAAAATACCAAAATTTTCAATATTGTAATTGCTAGAAGAGTTAACAATATGACCACTAACGAGCTCGTTAAGCTAACGATGCTTTGAACAACTGGCCCCTGGGTTTTAAAATAATTTTGATATTCAAGGAAGGAGTTGTCCATACAATTTCCCTAAATATTAATATAAATCCAAGGAGCCAATTTATTGCTAAGATGAGCAGACAATGTTATGGGTCCTGCTCATAGATTTCAAAAATCCTAACACACGTTGGTGTTTTCTATCTTCTTATACTGAGTAGTTCATTAGGTGGGGTGTCAAAAGCCTTCTCGAAGTCCAGAATAAATGTGTCCACCTACACACCCCCCCCCCCCCTTTGTCCCAGATTTTAGCCCAATCATTAATAACCTTGGTCAACTGAGTTTCGCAACTATGCCTTTTCCTATATGTATGTCGTCTGTCTGACAAAAGTTTATGTTCATCCAAGTGGGCCATGATGTTTGAGCAGACTATGTGTTCAAGCAATTTACGTAGAATACAGGTCAGTGACACCGGGCGATATATTACGAGCAAGTGCACTGTCTCCTGTAATGCTTACTATCCTAGGACGCCTGATTACACTCTTCTGGAGTCCATGTATGTTGATCTGATCATTGATATTTGCCATTTGTCTATGGATTAATGATTTTGGATTAACGCTTTGGTATTACGACCTAAACTACTTTTTTGAAAAGTGGGCAGATGTTTGCTAGGAGCCATTTTGGGGAGGGGGGGATTTCGCCCGTATCGAGAGATTGTTGGAAAAGATGAGCAAAAACTGGACCTAACTCATTTGTATTTCCTTCAGAACTCTAGGACGAAGTATCATCAGGTCCTAAAGCTTTAGACGGGTTCAAGCCTTTAAGTAACATTTGGCCATTATCTCAGTTTGGTGGGTCGCTAAATCGCTAAATTTAGAATTTAGCCCCCACCCCCAAAAAATAAATAATAAATGAAAATATAAAAAGTCACTGGATGAGCTCTTAAAACTATTTACAATCCGTTTACAGAGGTATTCTAAAATGCATACCTCCCAATCTATACCACACGGACTTTAAACCCCTCTGTCGTATTGGCATCTACTATAGTGGAGGGGATACTATTCCACTGAGGAATACTTCTAGGGAAGAAAGAATTGTTTATGGCATCAGTATAGGTCTGGTACCCACGATACTGTGCGCTGTTTAATTTCGACGCCGTTGTTCGAGTTGAAGTTTCAAGTGTGACATGATTCATGCTGAAGTTGAGTTGAGCATGACAGTAAGTAACAGTTTACAACCTTAGCAGTAACATTTTTCTTTGACTCAAAATTGATCCAGGCGCAGGAGATAATTTGTGTAGAGATTTAGTCCGGCATTGCACGACCTAATCAAAGATTGTACTCAAAGCTCGTTAATAGAGCGAGCGAGGGGAAGTAACTCCCATACTAAAAGAGATTAACACGAGCTTCGTACATTGAACGGTTACTATAATGATAGTTTTTTTTTTTATTATTATTATTAATAATTACTTTTAGTTTATTCCTTAAGACAGTTTCATTGTTTGTTTCATTTTTTCAATAACATGCCTATGAACTCAGTCATACCTATCAGACATAAATTCATAAAAAATAATCAAAACCAAGTAACGCTAAACGAAAAAAAATATTTATCACTTATTAAATGCATCGTAAAAGCATGTGTGGCTCGTTGGTCTAGGGGTATGATTCTCGCTTTGGGTGCGAGAGGTCCCGGGTTCAAATCCCGGACGAGCCCATGTTTTTTTTTCAAATTTATATTTTTCGAGAATATATTTTGTGAAAATTGGGAAAATATGGCAATTATCAAATTTGCCAGCTGAAACTGAGACCAGAAAAGCAAAACAGGTAACATTTTTTTTTTTCATTTTTTCAGCAAACCTTCTGGAGGTTTTCATTATTTTTCAGCAAAAATTAGGCATGTCATTTCATGTGAATCATCTGCCCATCGGGACTTGGAGAAATAGATTAAGCTGCATGATACTTCCTCAAAGTACTGAGACCGACCGAACATAAGTGGGCCTACTGGAAGGTCTAAGCCTGCCCAAGCAAAGTGATACGAATCGGACCGGTCCTAGTTATTGTAAACCCTAGCGGTTTCGTTGAGCGGCAGGTCTTTAGATATAATTTCAACTCAATGTTGGGTAAAAGTCCCACAAAATCGAAAATAAAAATGACCTGAACTGTGTTAAGAGGGATGTAAAACCTCAACTCAAACAAACAAAAGATGATTCACATGATTTTGCTGAAAAATATTAATCATCACGTTAACAAGGTCGTGAAATGAATACCTCTCTAAACACTACCTGAAATTTATGGTGAAAACTGGGGTTTACAGGGGCATACGTTGGTTTGCTTATTTCTGTTCAAAGACATAGGCTGTGGGTGCTCGTTAGAACCGTCTCAATGAGACGGTTCTAACGAGCACTCACAGCCTATGTTTGGAGTATAAATAAGACAAATATAATTTTTCATGACAAAAGTAACCACTTTGGAGATATCATCACGAAAAACTCGCCTCTATAATTTTGTCCCAGTTGAACCCCACTTTTATACAGTAAAACTGGGGTTTACAGGGGTAAACCTTATTTTTCGTATTTCTGCTCTAAAATATAGAATGTTGGTACCCGTTAGAACCGCCTTGATGAGGCGGTTCTAACGAGTACCAACAATCTATATTTTGAGCAGAAATAAGAAAAATATAATAATATTTCTTCTTAAAATTTTCATTTTTTCGGCGATAAAGGTTGCAATTGTTAATGCACTAAGCTACCATAATGAGGGAGGAAGGACCCACTTTCGATAACACACCCGTGCAATAAAGTGCATCAAACGGTTGAACTTTGATATTACGCGTATTCTTTTTAAAACTCAAAACATATGCTGTAGGTGCTCGTTAGAACCGCCTTATTGAGGCAGTTCTAGCGAGTACCTACAACCTGTGTCTTGGAGCAGATGTATGTCCCCGTAAATCCCAGTTTCCTCTATAGAAAGTGGGGTACACGGGGGTGTTTATTTCACGGACTTGTTAACGTGATGAGGTGAAACATGCTTCTTCCAAAATAAGTTAATTTCTATAGTAAGTCATATTGCTAATAATACATGATAACATGCTCTTAAGAAAGCATTTTATATTATTTATGTATACAATGTACTTCTACCCCAAGCGTTTTCCAACAATCTGCATGTAGTATGTTTGCGAGACCCAGCCAGCACGCAACGCAACGGCGGGCCAACGACGTATCGCCCGTCATTCTTTGCTGCCTGGGATCTGACTTTAACATAAAGGGACGCAAATATTGACGTCTCGATGAACGAACGGACAAACTTGCGATGGAAATAATCGAATCCCTATATGTTAGGCACCCGCCCATCGAGGCTTGAAGAAATAGATGGGCTGCATGATACTTCCACACAGAGCTGAAACCGACCCGCACAACCGCTTAGAGAATCTAAGCCGGTGCGAGTCGGACCATCCATGCTTATAAACTCTATTGGTTTCATTGGGCGACAGGGCTTGAGATGTCATTTCATCCCAATGTCGGGTAAAGTTCCACAAAATTGGAAGCAACGTCTCCGAAATGACCTATAAAGTGTTAACGGGGACGTTAAACGTCAAATCGTACAAACAAACAAAACAATCTACATGTAGTATGTTTGCTGCAACGGCGCCAACGGCGTATCGCTGTCGACCCGACGTTGGCCCGTCATTCTTTGCTGCTTGGGATCTGACTTTAACACAAGGGTTGACGCAAATATTGACGGCTCGATGAACGAACGGACAAACTTGTGATAGAAATAATAGAATCCCTACATCGCGACAAAACTTGATATGAATCCCAGCAGGCACGCCGCCCATAGGGGCTTGAAGAAATATATGGGCTGCATGATGCTTCCACGCAGAGCTGAATCCGGCCCGCACACTAGTACTGGTAAACCACTTAGAGGATCTAAGCCTGTCCAGGAACCGCGGTGCGAGGCGGACCGTCCATGCAAAATTGCTAATAAACCTATTGGTTTCATTGGGCGACAGGGCTTGAGATGTCATTTCATCTCAGTGTCGGGTAAAAGTCCCACAAAATTGAAAGCAACGTCTCCAAAATGACCTTTACAGTGTTGACGGGGACGTTAAACCTCAAATCAAACAAACAAAGCAGGCACACGTCGTTAGGGGCAACGTCAAATCAACGTCGGTGCAACGTTTCACCGGCGTAGATGTGACGTTGCAAAAACGTCATGACGTTGCACCGACGTTGATGTGACGTCAAAATTACGTCATGTGCCTGCTGGGCGAAATGACCACTTCCTAATATTTAAACGAATATGTTGAGTTATGGTTAGACAAGACTTAACAGATGCGAGATGAATCCGGAATTTGTAGTACTGTCAAGTAGATCTACCCAGATCAGCCACGCGTCAATGAGCATTGTAGCTAATCTGATATGCATAAGTCGGCCTCGGTAGTTGAGTCGGATGCGCGTCTGACTGGTGACCATTATGCTAAAAATTATTTTTCCAAATCGCCTGAGGTTGTCTCCCATTATTTCACAATACGAGCTACAATCAGACCCCAGCATCGGATCATGGTTCCCAGTTCCGGATCACGCGATATCGAATAGTGTCCGGGACTATTTGAAAAATATCCAAACATATCAGTTTCTTTTCAGTGCATTGATAAACACTAAATATCAACGTCTGATCCTGCTCCCCTCCCCCCCCCCCCCCCCCACTCCCCCGATACCCAGTAGGCACACGTCGCAAGGACAACGTCGGTGCAACGTCACGTTGAACCGACGTAGATGTGACGTTGCATAAAAGTCATGACGTTGCACCGACGTTATGTGACTCACAATTACGTCATGTGCCTGCTGGGTAGGGGACCTATTGTTTTCCCCAAGCCTGTCGATCCGTCTGTCTGTCTGCATGTCGGTCTGTGCGTCGTCACGTTTTCGTGTCCGCTTGGAAGCCATTTGAGGAATTTTCTTGAAACTTTATAAAGAAAAATAATTTCAGTAAAAAGGAAAATTCTGATTTTTTACCCTAACATATCAATTCAATGTTTCAGACAGAAGCCAGTCCATGTCACAAAGAAATAGAGATCAAAGTCAACTACGAAAGCTTGAACCCAGATCATCATAAAGTTTACAAGTCCGTAAAATGAGCACCCCTCGAAATCTCACTTTACAGAGAAAATTGGGGTTTACAGGGATATACGTTATTTTCCTTATTTCTGCTGAAAGACATAATAGGTTGGAGGAGGCGCCTCTGATTTTCATTGGTCGCGGGCCGTTCATAGCTGCAAAAGCAGGTTATTACGTATAATTCACATTATAAAAACACGCTTATTCAAATACATTGCAAATTTTACCGCCGAAAGAAGAATAATTTCAGTTAAAATTTAGATATTTTTCTTATTTCTGCTCAAAATAAAGATTGTTGAAACACGTTAGAACTGCCTCATCGGTCTGTGTGTGTGTGTGTGTGTGTGTGTGTGTGTGTGTGTGTGTGTGTTGTGTGTGTGTGTGTGTGTGTGTGTGTGTGTGTATGTGTGTGTGTGTGTGAATTCGGGTTTAACGTCGCTTTCAACAATTTTTCAGTCATATCACGACGGTGTCTCTGGTTGCGACAGGGAGCTCAATGCTCACTTTTATAGTGCTGCCTCACTGAAGTATCATGTCCTAGACACATTACATGATACCACACCCAGTCACATTATCCTGACACTGGGTCGACCAGTCCTAGCTCTACCCCGTAAATCTGAGTGCCAAGCGAGGAGCAGCTAGTACCATTTTTAACGACTTTGGTATGTCGCGGCCCGGGATCGAACCCGTGACCTCCCGTTCACCGGAGCGGACACTCTACCAACTGAGCTATCGGAGCCGGTCCGCCTCATCGGTTCTAACGAGTACCCACAACCTATATTTTAGAGCAGGAATAACAAAAATAAGATTTACCTCTGTAAACCCCAGTTTTACTATATAAATGGGTGGTCAAGGGGGTCAGAATTATATAGGCGTGTTTTCGTGATGAAATGTAAATAAAATTCTATTTTATTCACAGTCTGATGAGTCCAGAGAGCGTGGTAAAATTTTAAAAAATTGTTTATATGCTGTATGTTATAGCATTCTCTCTCTCTCTCTCTCTCTCTCTCTCTCTCTCTCTCTCTCTCTCTCATCTCTCTCTCTCTCTCTCTCTCTGTTGTGTTTTTGTTTTGACAAGTAAGCCAAGCTAATTTAGCGGCTGTCTTAAGCCATTTCTCAATAGGTTCTCTCTTTTCTCTCTCTCTCTCTCTCATCTCTCTCTCTCTCTCTCTCTCTCTCTCTCTCATCTCTCTCTCTCTCTCTCTCTCTCTCTCTCTGTTGTGATAGTAAGCCAAGCCAATTTAGCGGCTATCTTAAGCCATTTCTCAATAGGTTCTCTCTCTCTCTCTCTCTCTCTCTCTCTCTCTCTCTCTCTCTCTCTCTCTCTCTCTGTTGTTGTTGTTTTGTTTGACAAGAAAGCCAAGTCAATTTAGCGGCTAGGTTCTCTCTCTCCTTCTCTCCTCTCTCTCTCTCTCTCTCTCTCTCTCTCTCTCATCTCTCTCTCTCTCTCTCTCTCTCTCTCTCTCTCTCTCTCTCTCTCTCTCTGTTGTGCTTTTGTTTTGACAAGAAAGCCAAGCCAATTTAGCGACTATCTTAAGCCATTTCTCAATTGGTTCTTATGATAGCAGATGCAACCATATACAATGTATTACCAAACTTATTCAATACATCCCAGATTAACCCATTTAGTACCAGAAACTCTGAAACGGGTACCCTGGCAAACCGTGCAGGCCCAGATAAGACGCGGCGTCTGATCAGGGCCTACACTGTTTACAAAATATTCAGCCATTTTCCAAATCAATTTTGAAGACAACACAACCTGACGCCCCCAGATTTTGAAATGGACTCCTGCCATATTATAAAAGGAAGAAGATTCCATTTGGTACAAAAAGGGTAAAAAGAGTTGAGACCATCAACAGTCTTAATAACTCTAAACATCTGCTTTTTGCTACTTTGGGGAATCAGCTTATCCATTTTAATACATGTATTATATTATTATGTCTGACCTGTTTTCAGAATTGATATATTAATTGAAAATTCAAACTTATGCAAAGCTAGAAAACAAAGGTGTTCAGAGCCTCCTAATGTGTTTGTTTTGTTTTGTTTGATTTAAGAAATAGATCAGCTCTAACTGTGATTTGTTAGAGCTACGCGCTCGTGATTTGATCTACTTTACAACTGACCTCCAAACTCTGATTTATTACTTAACAAATCACAATTGGCTAACCAAAAAAAAAAAAAAAAAAAAAAAAAAACAAGCGATACACACTCAAAGACAAGCCGTAACAAAAAATAAACTGCGACAGAAGAACCGCCTTGGAAGGTCAATGAAACGTTTTCCACTGGGGTGGAGTGGGGTGGGGGTTGCTTAAATCGATTTAATGCGGCCGTAAGCCTCGCCCTTACTTCTATCACGGTTTAGACAAATACAGCTCGAAACAACTGAAATAATCAAAGCATTGAGAGTACTGATGGGTCGATTGTCTCTGGGTGTAGATAGGGAAAATGGGCCTAAACGGGGATTTAGACTGTTTCGTTTAACCCTTAAATTCCTATACTGTAAGCAAGCAGTGTAGACCCTGATCAGACGCCGCATTCTGCGGCGTCTGATCTGGATCTACACAGTTTGCCTAGCTCAACCCATGATTCCAGCCCCAAATTTTACAGTTAACCTTTTACGTAAACACGCTGACCTCAATGCGATAAAATTCTATTAATAATCTGCGTGGATTTCCTACAAATCAGTGATAGTCACGTGGACTCCAGCACTAATAGTGGTTTTGTCCTTTATAACTTTGGGTCGATTGATAAACAATCGACCAAAAAAACCAACAGACGGATCCGGTGAACAAGGCTAATCGGCTATTTAAAACCAAAAGACACCAACAACACACACATGCTGACGAAGTATAAGAACTAAATAATCGACAACAGAAGAACCGCCTTGGAACGGTCAGTGGAAACTTCTCCCACTGGGGGATGGGGCGAGTGCTTAAATCGATTTTACGCGGCCACAATCCTCGCCCTTTCTTCCGTCGCGATTTAGACAAATAATTTGTTCAGTCCGCATGAAGGCCTTCTAATTCATCTCCGAGAAAACAAAAGTCAAACACCCACAGAGTTGAAACAACAATGAGGACTCGACAGCAAGAAACCACTGAAATGCTGGATCAAAAGAAAATCAACAGTTAGACTCCGATGGGCCCAATCAGAGACAGAGCATCAGGCACTAACCAACATTAAACCTTGAATTTGAAATTTAAATAATAAATTAAAATAATTTGAATTCCAGTTCTGTATTTGTAAGTGGTTGAAACAATGTACAAAACTTAGTGACCTGTTTTAAAGGCAAATAAAACACCAACCGCAAGTAGTCTAAAAGAAATTTGAATTAAATGGTAGCTTTAAACATTTAACAAATACTTTAGATTTAAATTTAAGTTTGAATTTAGAAATCAAATTTCTCCTAAATTATGAACAACATACAAAGTAATCAAAGGGTATGAGAAAAAAGAATTATGCAACTGCAAAATGGAATACATGATAGCTTAAAACTGTTTTAAAAAAGTTTAAAAGCACTATGGCATCACAGAATATTTCATTGTAGATTTAAATCAAAGAAAATTCAAGGGAGGTTACTCTTAGAGGAAAATAAGTATATATCAAATATAAATGAGCATAACCAGAATATATGAGAATTTTTGAGGCAGTTTTCAATGAAATGACCATCTTTGTGTCTGCTTTCACCTTGCTTAATACTAAGAATATTTAAAATTTCTTTGCAATTGTTCTTTAAATACACTTTTTTTGGATTGTATAACACCCTAGTGACCGGTTATTGAAGAATGCAGTTTTGGGACAAGACAAACTTGCGGTATTCCGGCTGTCATACGTATGGGACCAGTTACCTAGGGATATGAGTTTGACCGGTTACACTTATTTATTTAAAAGTTTGTTTACTAATAATATAGAAGTAGGGGGCAATGATCAGGAATCGATACAATTAACAATATGTAAATCTTGTAAGCAGTAGGTCGGATAGGTCTGTTTTGGCTAAACTACGATTAAGTGCACACAATCTTGCTATAGAAACAGGAAGGCATAGGGACATCCCCCGGTCTGATAGAAAATGCACTCTTTGTAGTACAGAATCAGTAGAGGATGAGAACCACTTTCTTTTGGAATGTGCGGCATACAGGCCCTTACGGGAGGCTTTCTTTTTGAAATTAAGCAAATTAAATACGAACATTTCATCTACGATCTGCATGAGTAGTAGAAAGCAGCTGTATTCTTTGCTGAATAATAAAAATGTGACCTGTTTGAAACTACACATAAAATACATTAAAACCTTTTTTGAAAAGCGTACAATGTTGCTAATGTCGTAACCTATGTAACTCCGGTTTTTTTTATCACCGTTGCCCTGTTATAACAGTCAATTTTTGTTGATATGTTAATTGCATTCAGTGTTATTATATGTATGTCATTACCATTCATTGTGAATGTGTTCAGTGCAAATAAAACCATTGTCATTGTCCCACAGCTCCCATCAGAGACACAAAAGGGAAAGAAACACACAAACATGAAACAACAGACCCTAATGGAAACATCAATAGCGGAAAGCCAAAAGGACAGTTACTTTCCCACAAAATGGCTAATAGGCTATCCAAAATAAAATAATTTAAGCGACACAAACACCCAAAGACACACCATAACAAAAATAAATCGCGACAGAAGAACCGCCTTGGAACGGTCAGCGTAAACGAATTCCACCGGGGTGGGGGGGGGGGGGGGGTCCATATATCAAATGAAAAACAATACCACATAATACACCACTGCTCAAACATATTAATTATGCAAACAACAGTATACCAGTATGTTAATAGATTGATATACCACCATATCAAGATCGTCAGTATGCAAAAATATTTTTAAAGGCATTTATCCTTGATTGTTGAGGACTATCATTTCATTACAGAATATTATGTAGCCCTCAGTGCTGAATGAAGGGAAGTCTTCTGTCTGCAACAGGTAAGGGACCTCCTTGGGGAAAATCAATAATTGACTAACTGTTAACTAGAGTGTACCTTATTCATTTTCCCCTTTAGTGCCTCAGTCAGGGGATTCATCAGGAGCTACTAATCTCCCTATTTAGGGCTGCCTTTGATCTGCTATAGACAGTATATCACAGGGGACAATAAAACAATTATGAACACACGGTGTGTCCTACTGTCTAAATGCCTTTAAGTTAATAATTACAAAAAATAAAGAAAAGAAATTCTTTAACATTATTTTTTGTCAGACGCCGAGTGAAATAAAAAATAATGATAATAATCAAAAGGATAATGATAATAATAATAATGAAAATTATAATAATAATGACAGTGAATAGGAATAATCATAGTTAGATATATGAAACATGGAGTATCCGGCAGATTCATATTAAAATGTAGTTCAAAAGATTTAACGAGACTCCCCCTATCTATCTATCTTCTCATCTTCTCATACATCGGGAAGTGGTAAACTCAGAGCAAAATTTGAAAACTTGAGACGAGAAATTAAAAAGGACATCAAAAATCAGCATGGTCAGTATGTAAATAACTTGGTAGGTGATGTAAAGGCGAATCCCAGAGACTTCCACAGATATATCAATAGCCAGAAGAAAGATAGGCAAGGTATCCCACCCCTTAACAAGAGGGCCCAGAGGGCCCTGATTCGCTCACCTGAATGTCACTGTCTCTAGTACATTCTATTTTTAGCTCTGGTGGCCATCTTGTTGATCAGAGTGGAACGATCTTAGCTATTTTGGTAGGGTGTCACCTAGGCAACATTCCTTTGAAGTTTGAATCAAATTGACCCAAGGGTTTAGGAAGAGTTCACATTTGAAGCAAATTTACAATGTTTTTCTATTTTTAGCCCTGGCGGCCATATTGTTCATCGGAGCGAGACCATTTTAGCTATTTTGGTAGAGAGTCATCTAAGCAACATTCCTATGAAGCTTGAATGTAATTGGCCCAATGGTACAGGAGGAGTTGTCGTTTGAAGATTTTTTTCTATTTTTAGCCCTGGTGGCCATCTTGTTTATCAGAGTGGAATGATTTTAACTATTTTGGTAGAGAGTCACCTGGGCAACATTCCTGTGAAGTTTGAAGCAAATTTACAATGTTTTTCTATTTTTAGCTCTGGTGGCCATTTTGGTCATCGGAGCGGGATCATTTTAGCTAATATGGTAGAGGGTCAACGACATAATATTCCTGTGAAGTTTGAATCAAATTGGCCAAAGGGGTAAGGAGGAAGTGTCGTTTGAAGAATTTTTCTATTTTTAGCTCTGGTGGCCATTTTGTTCATCGGAGCGGGATCATTTTAGCTAATATGGTAGAGGGTCAACGACATAATATTCCTGTGAAGTTTAAATCAAATTGGCCCAAGGGGTAAGGAGGAATTGTCGTTTGAAGAATTTTTCTATTTTTAGCTCTGGCGGCCATGTTGTTAGTCAGAGCAGAACAATTTTAGCTATTTTGGTAGGGAGTCAATCACATAATAGTTCTGTGAAGTTTGAATCATATTGACCCAAGGGGTAAGGAGGAGTTGTCGTTTGAAGATTTTTTCTATTTTTAGCTCTGGCGGCCATCTTGTTCGCCGCATTGAACGATTTTAGCTATTTTGGTAGGGAGTCACTCAACTAACATTCCTGTGAAGTTTGAATCAAATTGGCCCAAGGGTTGAGGAGGAGTTGCGTTTTGACGTAAATTTACAAAGTTTTTCTGTTTTTAGCTATGGCGGCCATTTTGCTCATCAGAGCAAAAACGTTTTAGCCATTTTGGTAGTGGGTCATCTAAGCAACATTCCTATGAAGTTTGAATGAAATTGGCCCAAGGGTAAAGGAGGAGTAGTAGTTTGAAGATTTTTTCTATTTTTACCTCTGGCGGCCATCTTGTTAGTCAGAGCGGAATGATTTTAACTATTTCTTTAGGGAATCACCTACATAACATTCCTGTGAAGTTTGAATCAAATTGGCCCAAGGGTTAAGGAGGAGTTCGTGTTTGAAGCAAATTTACGATGTTTTTCTATTTTTAGCTATGGCGGCCAGTTTGCTCATCAGAGCAGAATCTTTTCAGCTATTTTGGTAGATGGTCACCTAAGCAACATTCCTATGAAGTTTGAAAAAAAAAATGGCCCAAGGGTACAGGAGGGATTGTCGTTTAAAGATTTTTTTCTATTTTTGGCTCTGGCGGCCATCTTGTTTGTCAGAGCATAACGATTTTAGCTATTTTGGTAGGGAGTCATTTGGGCAACATTCCTGTGAAGTTTGAATCAAATTGGCCCAAGGGTTGGGGAGGAGTTTGTGTTTGAAGCAAATTTACGATGTTTTTCTATTTTTAGCTATGGCGGCCATTTTGCTCATCAGAGCAATACCGTTTTAGCTATTTTAGTAGAGGGTCACCTAAGCAACATTCCTATGAAGTTTGAATAAATTTGGCCAAAGGGTAAAGGCGGAGTTGTCGTTTAAAGAATTTTCTATTTTTAGCTCTGGCGGCCATTTTGTTCACCGGAGCGGAAACGTTTTAGCTATTTTGGTAGAGGGTCACCTAAGCAACATTCCTATAAAGTTTGAATGAAATTGGCCTTAAGGTACAGGAGAAGTTGTCGTTTAAAGATTTTTCTATTTTTAGCTCTGGCGGCCATCTTGTTCAGCGGAGCGGAACAATTTTGGCTATTTTTGTAGAGGGTCACCTCAGCAATATTCCTATGAAGTTTCATTTAAATTGGCTCAAGGATTTAGGAGGAGTTAGCATTTAAAGCAAATTGTTGACGCCGCACGAAACACGACGCACGACGCACGACGGACGACGGACATTGACCGATCACAAAAGCTCACCATGAGCACTTCGTGCTCAGGTAAGCTAATAAAAGAGGAGGGAACGGGGTCGCTGAATCGGACTCTGAAAGGGCAGAGGAATTGGTTGGTCAATTCAATGATGCATTTAATAAAACTGAGTTCAACGAGGTTCCATTGACTGGAAGATCGGCCCCTTTCATGGAAAATATTGTTGTATCCTCTGCGGGAGTGATCAAGTTACTTAAAGGCTTGAACCCTTCTAAAGCTTTAGGGCCTGATGAGCTTCATCCTACAGTCCTGAAGGAACTAGCAAACGAGTTAGGTCCAGTTTTTGCTCATCTTTTCCAACAATCTCTCGATACGGGTGAAATTCCCAAAGAATGGCTCCTAGCGAACATCTATCCACTTTTCAAAAAAGGGGACAGGGCTCTTGCTCGTAATTATCGCCCGGTGTCACTGACCTGTGTTCCATGTAAATTGCTTGAACACATAGTCTGCTCAAACATCATGGTCCACTTGGATGAACATAAACTTTTGTCAGACAGACAACATGCATTTAGGAAAAGGCATAGTTGCGAAACTCAGTTGAGCACGGTTATTAATGATTGGGCAAAAATCCTGGACAAAGGGGGGCAGGTGGACACATTTATTCTGGACTTTGAGAAGGCTTTTGACACCCCTCCTCATGAACTCCTTAAATCCAAATTATTTGGTTATGGAATTGGTGGGAAGACTCTTAAATGGATAGATTCCTTCCTTTGCTACAGAAAACAGCGTGTTGTTGTTAATGGTGAATCTTCAGTATGGGCGCCAGTTTTGTCTGGAGTCCCACAAGGGACTGTTCTTGGTCCTCTATTGTTCTCCCTGTACATCAATGATATTTCCACTGACATTGACTCAGAAATAAGACTGTTCGCAGATGACTGTGTTTGTTACCGGGAAATTAGAGATACAGATGACTCACTGAAACTTCAGGCTGACATAGATAGATTAGGATGTTGGGCCAGAAAATGGGGCATGAGATTTCAACCAGTTAAATGCAATATTATGCAGATAACAAGGAAGAGATCTAATAAAGTTGAGGCTCCTTACACCTTAGAGGGAACGGTCCTCGAAAATGTGAATTCCATTAAATACCTTGGTGTGACAATCACTCACGATTTGAGATGGAATACACACATTAGCAATATGTGTACAAAGGCGAATAGAACACTTGGTTTCCTGAGGCGAAATCTTCATCAGTGTCCTCAGGATGTGAAAGAGACAGCATACAGGGGACTTGTTCGCCCAATCTTGGAATATGGTAGTTGCATCTGGGACCCAAGCGGAGTGGTCCTTAATGAAGAAATTGAAAAAGTTCAGAATAGAGCGGCTAGATTTGTAACTGGAAATTATTGCTTTGAAACTAGGAGCATGACTAGAATTCTAGGAAAATTAAGATGGCAGTCTCTCAAGAAGAGGAGAAGAGACAGTAGGCTCATACTCTTATACAAAGGTCTAAAGGGTGCTGCCAGCATTCCAACAGATGACCTTGTTCCCCCGGCTAGGCACTGTAGAAAACACCATTCAATGACGTTTCAGACCCTTACTGCAAGAACGGATATTTATAAAGAATCGTTTTCCCCCGAACCATTAGAGATTGGAATGCCCTTCCCGATTCTATTATTTTGGCGGCTGAAGGTGCTGAGGATTGTGTAGCTAAGTTTACATCTTTGGTTAGAGAGCTCTAGGGACTAACTTCCCATATCACAGGTCCTGGTTAATGACAGATTCATGCTGTCATTTCTAGTTATCCTGCGTGTTGTAAAGTAGTTCCGGCTTTCTTACGACTTTCTTCCGGCTTTGACCGCCAAAGAAATATGAGTCCGCACAGAAATATAGTCCGGTTAGGCGCAGTTATCAAAATTGTACATCCTATAATCGCAATACAAACGTTTGAAGCAGACGACTTGACGTTTTATCTTACCTTTCAGAGAATAGATTCAGCATTTCATATAAATCAGCCGCATCATGCGAGACTGTTTACCTAGACCAATGCGGCACCTGCTCAGACGTCTGCTCAGGTTTTACACTGTTTTCTAACAGTGCTGTCAATATTTAATCCTTAAAGACCAGCCGGTCAGCTGCAGACCAGAATATTAATGGGTTTTCCGACATTCGAGGTCAAGTTTAGGTCAGTTACAACTAGGTGTATATCAGACTTTGCGAGAAAGGCTGTCCCTTTCAACCCTGGAATATGGTACAGATACCTATGCAGGTCCTGTGATATAATTCTAGGTGCCATATTTAGCAGAATGGACGAGCCCAACTTCAGTGGTGGACGAGTACACTCCAGAAACTCAAGGCAGTGAATAAATCAAAGCACTGACAACACTCATGCCGATTGTCTCTAAATGTAGGCTGGTCATGAACGAGGACTTGGACTGATCCGTTTAAACTTAACGGATGTTAGTGACTGATGCAAAAATGTAGAACAAGATCATCACAGTGTTCTGTGGCGTTTGATCTTTGTCTACATTGTTTGCCAGATCGAACATTTTATTCAAGTGCAGATTTTACAGATAACACTTACATGTACCCAAGAGTGACAAACGACCCGGCTATGTTTGGGTTGATTGTTTGGCATTCGACCCGAAGTTACTAATAAAAAAGCGATTCAGAGCTAACGTCTACGTGACTATCACTGACTTCTCAGAATAACCTTTTTCTTGCAGAAAATAGCCGCATTGAGATCAGGGTATTCCATAAGACTGAAGAGGGTCATCCTGGAATCATAGGGTGCGCTTGGCAAACAGTGTAGACCAAGTTCGGACGCTGCAGAACGCACTTCTTATCAAAATCTTCACTATTTGTTTGGAATTTCAGAGTTAAATTAAACAGTTTAATCTCAGCCCAGGACTACGTCCCACCAACACTTTCGGTGCTTTGATTTTGAAACCAAACAATTGCATGATTACAACACGCTTAGGCACCATGCCCTTAAGCTAAAAAGGTTAAATCAATCAACCGTGACGTATGGTTACCAGTCCGGCCACGATCCTGTGTTTTGTTTTGTTTGATTTGAGGTTTAACGTCCCCGTCAACACTGTATAGGTCATTTTGGATACGTTGCTTCCAATTTTGTGGGACTTTTACCCGACACTGAGATGAAATGACATCTCAAGCCCTGCCGCCAAATGAAACCAATATGGTTTATATGCATGGACGGTCCGACTCGCAACTCTTTTGCCTGGGCAGGCTTAGATCCTCTAAGCAGATTACCAGTACTCGTGTGCGGGTCGGTTTCAGCTCTGCGTGGAAACATCACGCAGCCCATCTATTTCTTTAAGCCCCGATGGGCGGGGGCCAACGATCCTGTGTACCACCTTCACACCAGCACTGATAGAAACCACATGTTCAGGATCAAACTTTTGATGTGTGATGTAAGGTCGTGCCTAGAAAAGAAGAAATTGTAATTTTGTTATCAAAAAGCATCAAGTGAGAACGTATTGCAACATTTTGCATTAAATCCTGGACAGTTAGAGTGAGTAAGTGTTTGAATTTTACGTCCCACCAACAGCTAAGGTCATACGGAGACGATACCCCGGTTTAAAGACACATCCGAAGGTCTGGAGAAGTCATGGATCGATCGATCCTGGTTTACAAGGCGAGAAGCATAACCACTACACTACGGAGGCTTCTAATGGACAGTTAGAAGCTGGTCGGAAAGCGGATGGCGTTGACTCTGATTTTGGGTGCCACGTGTGTGCGATCTATTTGTCTGTTGGAGCGACATCTTACTACCAACAGGAGACGCTAGTGGACGTCGACGTAGCGGAAGACCGACGTCAGTACGGCAAGATCGATTCATCCGACAGACGCATATGCAAAGCAGATTTCCGCCGGCATCTGCTACACTGCACCTGTAGATAAACAAAGGGTTTCAACTACCAACTAATAAGCACTGACACTGTTCGTCGCCCTTATGCGGTGCACTTTTGAGAGCTAGACGTCCCTGCCGTGACCAAAATTAAGACGTCGACACAGTACGGAATACTTACGCTGGTGCATGAAATACGTACATGTATATTGGCGTCTAAGCGACTCGCGTGATATGCGTTTCAGTGACACATCGCACTTCAGCGTGAATCACGCCGATTGTCGTTTCGGGATGTTTCGACATATAGGTGTAAGATATGCCGAGGCGACGCGTGCGTAATAGAGCATGACATATCGGATGGAATAAGCGAAATGGTATGTCGAGCGATTGCATGTAGCTAGCGACATTAAGAACATTCAAGATCATGGCTGAGACGTTAACTGAACAGCGAGACGTTACATCAATCAAGTGCGTCGGCCTCACGTGGTTCCATTTATTTGTTTACCCTCAGAATCCGGGATATCTAATTCAGCAGGATTACGCGCGGGTTTATAGTGCTGTTCTTACTCATAAATGTCTTCAAGCCAATGGAATTCATGCACTGGACTGACCAGCCTTTCTCCTCCGATCTCTTTGCGAAAAAATAGAGTATCTTTGGTGGGGAGGTATCCACAACCGACCAGACAAAAATGTTACTAATTGACAGTAGCATTGTTCAAACTTGAATTTTAATGTTTGGTTTTGAAAACGTAAATAGTTTCTTTCCACAATTTGAAACATCGAATGGCATTTCATGATACCAACGGTGTATAGACATCTGCAAACATATCATACAATCATGGAAATTGCAGAACTACTTTTCTAAATTTTAAGATCTTTTTAGAGGGGTTGTCTGTAAGTTTTCACAGTGTTTTGATTTTCTCATAGAATCTGTCATTTCAGTGCCTTTGGCGCTTTGATGTATGAATGTCATTTGACGTGTCACCAGTAACAATTCTGATTCTGGTCATATTTGGCCATTATCTCAGTTGGGTGGGTGGCTTAATTTAGAATTTAGCACACACAAAAAAAAATCATCTCTGGATGAGTCCTTAAAACTAGCCCCCTTTATTTCGAGGGTTGGATCCGCCCCTAAAATGTAAACATACCAATGTAAACACGCGACAAGACGTTTTTAGATTTTTTACGGTATGACACAAATTTCCAAGGACAAAGGTCATGTGTACACGCGAGGACGGAGTGATAGCTGAGAGGCCAAAACCGTTTACCCAATCAAACGAGAAGACCGAATTTTCCTGATGTGTGATTGGATAACAATGTACACAGCCCGTGTGATGGGATTTTCCATATCGAGTAGAGTTGTGAAAAGTAATTTGTGTGTACAGTCGTTTTTTCGATGTCTTCGCAAAATTACGGAATTCATTTAATAGCAGGCGGGTAAGAATAGATTAATTTCATGTGTACATGGGCTGCACGGTGTATTGAGGGCATTTGCTTCAACACAAATCTTGTCTTGCATAAGCTTTTGAAGAGGCCGCGATTTTTTTCATTCATGTTGTCTTAGATTTTACACTGGGAGGGGTACTGTTCGCTCAAGTTGTCGGGTTGTATAACAGATCAGAAAGGGTAATGGTCATTCATGGGCGCCCATTCATGTTTGTCAGATAAAGAAAACTGGATTTGACAGCAAGTTTAATGTCCCAGTCATCACCTTTAAAGTCATTTTGGAGACGTTGGTTCCAGTTTTGTTGGACTTTATCCAACATTGAGATGGAATGACATCTCAAGCCCTGCCGCCCAATGAAACCAGACAGGTTTCATCTGCCCTGTTATATAAGCCTGCCCAGGAAAATGGTGTTAATCAGACCGTCCAATGCATATAAGCCTTTTGGTTTCAGAATTTAATTGTTACTGGTGATACGTCAATTGACATTCATACACCAGGATGACAGGACATTGGGTGACAGGACTTGAGATGTCATTCATCTCAATGTCGTGTAAAAGTCCCAATAACTGGAACGGACCTGCAATCACCGGAACGGACCCTTTCCCCCCCTCCGTCCTATTTGCTATTGTTTATGGAAGCTCTCCAAAACACCATATATTACTTGTGTAATCTGTATGGCAGTGGCTAGCCGTCCGGTACCGGACGACCAGCCAACGAGTCTGCTCGTCCGGTACCGGACGGCTAGCCAAACCACGTAGGAATGGCTAGCCGTCCGGTAGTTAATTTAAGTCTATCATTTTATATAGGGTAGGCGTTCCAAATAATATTATCCCCTTTATGGTGAAATAACATTATTTCTAATTTACTCTAACTGTATTCTTATCACCTGTTTGTCGCCATTTTTTTCACTAAATTTCAGTAAGGGACAACTGATGCAATAGACTGTTGTACGGGCACTGTGACATTTATTATTGTTATTATTATTATTATTATTATTATGTCAATGTTATAATTTCTATTTTTATATTATTATTGTTATTATTAAAATCTGCAAATGTTTATCCGATGTTGAGCTTGATATTATAAATCGTGGTAGATTAACATTCAATTTGGGAAGCATATATAATTAACCTATCAGTTCAACATGGTAGATACAAAGAAATATCAATTAGGGGTAATTATCTTGTTAGCAGGGCACACATAAAGGCAATGATCCGAATCTCCATGAGTAGAGCAATTACCGTAATGATCCTTTGTATTGGGACAGATAGGCTTAAGCAAATAACGCAGTCCCAGATCAGACTGCTCCTGAAGCAGGGTCTACACTGTTTGCATTCCATTTGCACCTTTTGGACTCTTTGCCGTGAAACAAATTTGTTAAAAATTTGGGAGAATAACTGCAAGTCATGAAGACTTATTTCTTGGGGTTTTTACGGTACTGCTCAATCGCTATTAGCTGTTTTGGATCAAACGTTTTAGTACCCTCAAGCCACATTTACATAAAGACAAGAAAAGTAAAAAATATAAACTTATAAAAAAAATACTAAGTTATATTACCGGTTTGTAGTTAGTTATAAATATATTTTTGATAGTAATAATATTAGAAATAAGTAGGGCTGACTATCGATGCCAATTTTGACTATCGTGATACAGATAGTATTGCTATCGTGGAAACTACTATCACGATACTATCACTATCGCGGCATACTATCACGATACTATCGGGCACTGTTATAAATGATTCATAGATGTTATATCACTCACATAAAATAGCTACGAGTGACAGAACGAGTTAGGAAAATTGCCATGGCCTGAAATTGTATTTTGTGTGTTTCAATATCAGCATTCATTCCCTCGGGGCTATTCCAGAAAAAAAACATAATAGGGAGACGGCTCTTTACATATCCCCACGACCTGCAGAAGGACCCACCGCCTAAAAATAGCTTGCTGCTTCCAGTATATATGCTTGTAAGTGATGGTTATCATAGCTTTAATACCTTTGCATTGTTTGAGATGTTCTGCTTGTGGAAACTGACACATGCTGATCGGTGTTTAATACTTTTGCATTGTTTGAGATGTTCTGCTTGTACTGACACATGCTGATCGGTCTTCGATTGTTTGATGTTTGCCGCTTATGGTAAATTAATCTGTGTATTCAGTTAATTAGGTAACCCGATTATTTATTACATAGTATTACGTAATCACAACACGACATTTTAGCACCTCTTTAAGGGCGACATGAATCTAACTGCATTAAAACTTGAATTTACATATTTTTTATTTGAAGTTAGCATCAAAAAGCTAGATGCTTCCACGCAGAGCTGAATCCGGCCCGCACACTAGTACTGGTAAACCGCTTAGAGGATCTAAGCCTGTCCAGGAACCACGGTGCGAGGCGGACCGTCCATGCTAATAAACCCTATTGGTTTCATTGGGCGACAGGGCTTGAGATGTCATTTTCATCTCAATGTCGGGTAAAAGTCTCACAAAATTGGAAGCAACGTCTCCAAAATGATCTTTACAGTGATGACGGGGACGTTAAACCTAAAATCAACCAACCATCAAAAGCTAGAAGTAAAGCAATGATCAAGTCGGTGTTTTCGTTTAGCAATATGTACAGGGATCGACCTGGGCTCATAATACAAAAACAACCAAAAATAAAATAAGAAAGACACACGAAAAATAAAAACGTCAATTTGTCCCAGGTTGTCCAGTGTCCTCCATCAAAACATCCGGAATCACCTTTAGAAAGTACTTGATAGACAGAGACCCAAGGCATCGTGCTGCACGTTTTTTTTCCTACAGAATGACGACAAGAAAATAAAACTTTGTCAGCATAGATATTCCCCCAAGAATTCAATCCCAATCGGTCCGGCCAGCCGACTGATGACATCGTAATTGATGTATTTGTGCATACTAGTCTTATCGACTAATCTGAGTCTATCATGTACTCGCATGCACATTCTGTGCATTTCTCGAGAAACATTTCTAATGCGACCACAAAAGGGCGGTTTAACAGTCTGGCCCTCATACTCATTAGCAATCGTGTTTGTCGGACGCAAAACGAGTCACATATGCAACAAGTTAAACTGCATTATACCGTCGTTTATTATACATTTACCTATGTGAATGTGTCAGCACACAGCGAAAACAAACATTTCTTCATACATAAGATCAGCTTGTGCATCTTGCAAATGTCTTCAAAACTGAACAGGGAAATGGCGTTGGTGCCAGAAGTCATACTACGCAAAGCTAATACAAACAACAAACATTTATATATGACTGCACAGGCTGATCTGAGCCTTCACATGTCGGACAGGTTTCACTGTCATGTTTTCAAAAAGTTGCATGCAACAAATGCGTGAGCAAGCTATCGTTGACGTGTTGTTATTGAAAAACGCGGGAAAATTTCTGACTGCCTCAACTGCACGTGCAAAAATGACAGCGGGAAATTCATCGCCGCGAGAAATTCACCACACGGCAAAAAACTATGATACACAAATGCGACCAGCGAAGACTCGGATCATCATGCACATATGTGACGGCTTATCAGTCTGTCCTGATTACAACTGAATGGATATCCTAAGCAAAAATACTTGCGTTATTACACAACAGTACAGGTATATTTTCAAGAAAGTCTGTTCAAGAAAAAAAAAAACAATCGAAACTATCGATAGTTGAAAGAACTATCGGCGATAGTTATCGATAGTCCAAAGTACTATCGATGCATTGCTATCGAGGTAGTCCCTATCGCGATGCATCGAACTATCGATGCATCGTTACACCCCTAGAAATAAGTAAACTACAGCTTTTATTATCACAGGCATAATTGTTACGACAATCATGCATTACCGATACGGCTATGTTTATTTGCCTTAATTTTTAAAATGATCTCAATGAAATTTACATAGTCTCAAAGTAGGAACTATTTTGTGCTCCAGAAAATGATACAAGTGCTATTCAGCATTCATACCCTATATGAAATGAAACACTAAAATTTACTACCGGATGGCTAGCCAGTCCTACGTGGGTTGGCTAGCCGTCCGGTACCGGACGAGCAGACTCGTTGGCTGGTCGTCCGGTACCGGACGGGCAGACTCGTAGGCTGGTCGTCCGGTACCGGACGCCTAGCCACTGCCTTGTATGCCAATCTGTATTTGACATTTTTGTCAAGGAAATTAGCCCATGTTTTTATAGCAGAAAATGGTACCAGTATATAGCCTAATAGGTCTCTTAAAAGCTTTATTTATCAAAAGAGATCTGAGAACAGTGCCTAACTATTATAGCACCAGACCAGACAGCGTATAAGCTCACAGCTAATTCTACAACAGTTGAATAGTCTATACCGGTCTCCGGACGTTAGCCCCTCAGGACGTTTGCCCCCCAATGACTTAATCAAAAAATGGACATTTGCCCCCCAGTTGAAAATGCGACCCGGACATTTGCCCCCCAGAGCTTATTTTTGGAATGGACATCTGCCCCCCAGTGCTTATTTTACAGGTGGACAATTGCCCCCCACTGCTTATTTCAGAAAGAGACATTTGCCCCCCAACCTGGCTAGACAAGGATATTCATTAAACAGACTTGTATATGGCAGATTTCACGAGTTTTAAAAAATGCTAGTGTTACTAAGACGGAAAGCATAAAAATGCATTTTCTTGATATTTTACTATTTTTTTCACTTTTGTTTTGTGAAAATATGATTCTTTGCTTAATATATTAAATTATAAAAAAAAATAATAATTGAATGTTCCATTTTGTGTCCTTGAGTTTTGTTGTTTTATGTAATAGACGAGCCCAAAATTGGACAGAATTAACTCCCACCTAAATTAGGTACCCTTTTTATAACTGATGTGGAGATAATGCAGATTTGTAAAAAAGATCGATTTCTTTAGGATTTATGAAAACATAAATTTGAAATGACAAACACTGTGTTTTCATTCTCTTTCATTTATTTATTTTCCCAAAATTTCATTTTTTGGTCCAAGATGGTCGGGGCTACAATTTTCTGTCCATTGTCTTACGCATAACGTTTGCAAACACTATGGTCCTATTATTTGCTTTGCTTTGGGAAAGGATGACAGAATTGGGACGTAAACAGTGTAAGCTTGATAAAAGAAAGTGCAGTGTCTTATTCAAAAGTCATAATAATACAGATATCTGCGGCTATGAGGGTGGTTTTTTCCCATGCTAGCGTTATGAACGTTACGGAATTTTTTTTCTGTCTTCAATTGCCGTAACGATTGCATGGAAATTTACTGGGATTGTCGGAAAACCGCGCGAAATTACCCATAAAGCGCACGCATTCCAAAACGGTGACCCAGTAACGGTAAGAGTATTACGCCTGAGGAAAAAAAGAGCATGTGTTTTGATCTTGAAATTAGCAATTAAAATTTTCGGTCCTGGTTCGTAACGATTTCATAGTGTAACGATCGCATTTGTTGTTCTCTTTAAAATGCATAAATTAAAGGATTTTATTGAAGCCATTCTCAAAGTGTCGATCGGATCATACTGGAAACTCCATCCTGATGCAACGGAACACAAAACATTACTGTTCCTTTATTCGAACGAGGCATTTGTAAGTTAAATCGCACAAAACGTTATTTTTTTGGACATGGTCAGCGATTGCGAATGTAACTGATGGACAAAAATAAAATTTGCGAACGTTACATACGGACCGTTAGTGGTACATACGATTTCCGGTTAGCTCCCCTGCCTAAATACTCTTCAATTGGAATAGAACGGGGCAGTGTATTATCGCTTGGTTTTCCTTTTATATACCTATTTATGCGTTATACAGGTATTAAATCATGACCGCACAAAGTGTATCCATGCTTCGAACAAAATAGCATGCAATTCGGAATTAATTTAAAACAGAATTTTCACGTGTTGTTTACTTGTCACTAGTTTTCGCGACACACCGTATTCGGGCGTGTATTACCCGCAGTTTTTTTCCCTCAAATTACAGGCCCAAGTTCTGGATGCGGGTAATCCGCCCGAATTATTTTTGGACCATTTTATTTTTACTTTTTACAGCTGAAAATACGATGCATCTCATGTTATGCTCTATCCTTGTACGATTCCCGACATAAATAACGTTTAATTGTCCACTCAATTTTACTTACACATGAGTAATATAACAATCTCTATTACTAGCAAGCCCGAATTTGTGAGTATTATTCCTAAAACTTGGATTTTAAACAAAATAAACAAGCAAGTTCAATGCGAACATCAAAGTTTTCCGGCATCCAAACTGCCGCCCACAAATCACCACTAGTTTTTTTTCTGCACGCGATCGGTAAATGATGTCATCGTACCCCAGCAACCCCACACGTGTCTATTGTTTTAGCTTAATGGGGCGTATCTGTCTCATAAAAAAAGTTTGGAAACGGTAAAAGTATTCTCGCTAGCAAAACAGCGCTTTCCGTAAGCTCCGTGTCAATAACCAACAACAGAGTACAGATGTGTTAACACAAAGAGTTCAACTTTTCTCGCCAAGCGTCTGCTATTTGGCGCCAAAACATAACCATTCACGAGATAGCAGAATAGTCGTAGCAACTCGTCTTAGGAGCAATTAAATAATTTTCATACTGATTGCGGATTAAATTTTATGATTAGGGAATAAACACAAATTAGAGACATAACTTGACCATATTTTCACACCTTATCGACACGCACCGCAGGGTGGCAATTATATGACAGGGATTAACAATAGTGTCATAATTGAACCGTTATAAATCAATAAACAGTGTAAATCCAAATCAGACATCTGCGGCGTCTTTCTGAGGTGTCTGACCTGGGACTGCACTGTTTGCCGATGTCCCAAAAAAGAAACGTCTGCGGCGTCTTTCTGAGGCATCTGATCCGGGACTGCACTGTTTGCCGATGTCCCAAAAAAGGGCCGCGGGCATATGTGGGTTAATAAATTAATAACACTGGTGAACAGGTAAAGTTTTTTCAACATTTTAATCAAAATACATGCTTTCTGGTGATACTCGCACACACGTGCATTTTCCCGCCTTTTGGAGACGATCGCGCGTTCCGTTGTGTGCTACAAAAACTGGCCAAATTCTTACTTTTTCTCACTTACGCATCCACCAAAATTTCAGCAAATGTTCCATGCGGGTAATACAACAGTATAACAGTTTTCCCCAAGATTTTGGCAACAAAAGGGGATGCGGGTAGTACGCAAATGCGGGTAATACACTCCCGAATACGGCACCATCACGTGAACATGTCCGTGTAATGAAGACCCCCCCTAAACCCCACATTATATAGAGAAAACTGGGGTTTACGGGGGTAAACATTATTTTCCTTATTTCTGTCCCAATACATAGGTTGTGGGTACTCGTTAGAACCGCCTCAATGAGGCGGTTCTAACGGGCACTCACAACCTATGTTTGCAGTATTTATAAGAAAAATATCACGGATTTTCATCAGGAAAATGGCCATTTTGGATATTTGAATAATTGCACTATGTTGCACGGGTGTGTTTTCGTAATGCAATTAAATTGTTTATTTTCATCATATTGATTTTAATTGTTTTGTCAGTAACTTAAAAAGGTGAACCCCATAAAAACGTTTTGCATGTATCAGTAACACCTCTTTGGTTTCATTCACTGGCTCGCATTACTGCATATAGATTCCTTGAACCTGCACAGGGTGTGACATGCAAGGAATCTATCAACTTACAAGGCTATGCAACAAAGGCCCCCTGATGCCCCACTTCTATATACAATGTAGTAAAGTTGGGGTTTTCAAGAATATACACAATTTGTCTTATGTCTGCTCTCAAATATATACAGATCTCGGGCAGTTCTAACAAGTACCCACAATCTATATTTTGATCAGAAAAGAGAAAAAATAACACACATTGTCTTCTGGAAATTGTTGTTTTTTTCCAGTCTTAGTAATCACATTATAATGCATTAAAATATTAAAATAATGTTATTTTCTTTGGCTTTTTATAGACTACATGACTGCCCCTGCCCATCTGGGCTTGGAGAAATAGATGGGCTGTTCGATGCTTCCATGCAGAGTTGAAACCGACCGCACATTAGTACTGGTAATCTGCTTAGGTCTAAGCCTGGCCATGAAAACTGCTGTAAGTTGGCCCGTCCATGCATATAAACCCTTTTGGTGTTATTGGGCAGCAGGGATTGAGATGTCATTTCATCTCAATGTCAGGTAAAAGTCCCACAAAATTGGAAGCAACGTCTCCAAAATGACCTCGATTGTGTTGACAGGAACGTTAAACCTCATATCAAACAAAACAAATAATAGACATTTTTAACTTTTTAAGCATGGACGGTCCATCTCCCACTGCTCTGCCCGGGTGGGCCTAGGTCATCTAAGCGGTTTATCAGTACTTGTATTACTGGGTAGTAGCCAATCTTTTTCAAGCCCCGATGTGCAGGGGCTTACCATAATTTTGTTTTGGTTTGGGTTTTATGACCCTTTCAAGATTATTTCACTCATATCGAGCTGACCGTTAATCAGAGGTGGGCGAAAACCGGAGTACCCAGAGAAAAACCACCTGACCTTCCGTTGCAGAACTTTGCGTCAGACTAGAACCCACGGCAGTGAGAGACCTTACCCTTGATTTTGTAAGACTTGCACTTGTTAATGAGAATCATATTAAGTTATGTAAGACTGGCACTAGTGCCAACTTAGTTAATGTCTGAAAATAAAAATTATTACAATAGAATGTATATTCCATTATTAACTGGGCCACGTTGCTCAGTATGCACATTCAACAAGATCAGGAGGATGGGGGTTCGATCCTTCAGTCTGGCACAGCTTTTCACTCATGCCACCGATTCAAGTAGGGCAGCTGTCGGCGATGTCAGAAAGATAAGTGCTTAGTACTAGTTAACTGCTGACCATGTCTAAACTTATCCAGGAAAAGTGTGGGTTGGGTCACTGGGGATCTCCAAATTTTAATGTCAGACCTAAAATGTGTTGATGAGTCATAAAACCCCATTACAGACATACACCCAACCCCTTTATAAGTTATAACACTATTGTTGGGATCCAAAGCAGAGACCCTGATAGTTAAACAACCATGTTATATCCAAACAAAAATGTGTAGATTACATAGAAAAATGACCATTCATGGTCATTTTTCTATATAGTCAATACATTTTTGGGATCCATCAGGAAACAGTGTTATATACAAAACAGTGTTATAATGAACCATGTTATAATGAGGTTATTGTGTATTATCAATTGCAGCTGCAAAATCTGCTGCACTGTGTAACAGAAATTCTGCGGGTGCAAAATGTTTGAACTCGGGCACTGAGGTGACAATAAACAAATTATTGCCTGCACCTTAGCCCTGCTATGCTAGCCTGTGCAAGTCAGACATGCTACCATTGCAAACCGTGCCACAACTTACTGCAAGCTGCACAAGCCAAAGATTTACTGCAAGACACATAAAAATTTTGGTATTTTGTCACTCACAAACTTCACATAAAGCTCACCTGGCTCTACTCAGTTAGGTTTTCACAAAAAATAAAATTCATTCTTATTATAATACCTTATTTTTTGTGGCTTGCAGTCATTCTGGCTTTCATGCCAGCTGTTCCAAATGGTATAAATTGCTGATTTTTCAAGATGTCATTTTATACTTAACCTGCTGAATAGTTAAGATACCACACCAATTTTGAATTTATGACCAGTTTGATGGCCTGGTGCACTATCTTTCTTTAAACTTATAGACAGAAATACAAATAGTGTAGCCTTGATCAGACAGCTTCTTTAGAAACCATCTGATCTGGATCTGCACTGTTTGCAAGATAGTTTTTATGCCCCCACCTATTCGGAGAATAGCGGAAGGGCATTAAGTTTTACCCCTGTCCGTCCGTTCGTCCGTCCCGACATTGTGTCCGAGCCATAACTCCTAAACCGTATGGGATATATTCATGAAACTTGACAGGTGCATCCATCATACTTACCTACCTTACACCACCTCACCCAACCCTACCCTACCCCACCTCCCTACCCACTGAACCCCAAAACATCATGCACACACATGCTCAAAACACCCCACCCCACTCACCATACCCACCCCCACTCACCCTACCCAAACCACACCTCCACCCTACCCCACCCCACAACACCCACCCCTACTCCTACCCTACGTTACCCTACCCACCCACCCACACTTCACCCCCCTAACGCCCCCGCCCATAGGGGCTTGAAGAAATATATAGGCTGCACGATGCTTCCACGCAGAGTTGATACCGACCACACATTAGTACTGGTTATCTGCTTTGAAGGTCTAAGCTTGTCCAGGAAAACTGATGCGAGTCGGCCCGCCCATGCATATAAACCCTATTGGTTCTATTGGGCGGCAGGGATTGAGGTGTCGCTTCATCTCAATGTCGGGTAAAAGTCCCACGAAATTGGAAGCAGCGTCTCCAAAATGACCTAAATAGTGTTGACGGGGACGTTAAACCTCAAATCAATCAAAAACCCACTTCACCCAACCCACACCTCCACCCTACCCCACCCCACCCCACAATACCCACCCATCCTACTTACCCCACCCACACGTTCTATCCATGTAGTAACACAATCAATATTTTTTGTGTCCAATTCGTAACATTAGCACAATTTTTTCTGTCCGTGTAACATTAGCATCTGTCCATTTGTAACATTAGCAGAGAATTTCAGAAAAAAGATTTAGAAAAGTTGATTAAATATTTATTTACTATAAAAAGTGTGTGTTTTATAATTAATACATATATACTCATAATTTTTCTTTATGCAGACAAAAATATTGCATGTTTTAAAGACTGTAGAAACAAAAAAGCGACCCATATCTAGACAAATTGAGGTGGCATCAAAAAGATGCATTTTTTCAAATATATGTTTTAGATATCTATAACAGTAAAGTGAATAAAAGTTAAATAACGATTAATCAAGCAATTAACATTATTGGCAGCACTTATTCAAATGTCAAAAGTAAAAAAAATAATAAAAAAAATGTCCATGAAAAATGGCACACTTTGTATGTTCAGTTTTTATTGATCAATTTTATGACATTTAAGTAGAAATTTGTATCAAAAATGAAATTTCTACTGAATTTCATGTTCAGTTTCAATGTTCCATCAGAAAAAATCCAGAAAATGAGAAGTTTATTTTTCTAAAATCAGTGGGACATGAAATTACATTTTCCGTCCATGTAACACTAGCACCCGTGAAATCTGCCATATAGCTACATAATTTACATGATAACATTTTGGTTAAAGTTTTACAGCCCATTCAAGATCATTTCAATCTCTTCAAGAATTAACCATCAGTGTATCCAGTGTAAAAACCACTTGAGTATAGGCGTCTGACATTGGACTCTCAGTGAGGCACAAACTCAATATATGGTTCTGTAGCTGACTTGCTTAACCCTTATCCTGCTGAATAAATTAAGCATCTCCAATTGTTGACTATTAACCATCACATTCTTGGTATATTTTTGTTAACTTAACAAATTGCATGACAAACAGTATAGATCCCCATCTGATATGGCATCTGATCGGGATCCATACTGCTTTCTAAGGTAGGGGTTGTCCATAACAGCAGGTTATTATGGGATTCATATTTATATAGATGGAGTAATTTATTGCTTAACATTTTGTATTTCTGATGATAATAAACCAATAAATACATTGTTTTCCTCCTTTGTGTTAGGCCTGGTCTATCTGGGGGGCAAATGTCCCTTTCTGAAATAAACAGTGGGGGGCAAATGTCCACCTGTTAAATAAGCACTGGGGGGCAGATGTCCATACCAAAAATAAGCTCTGGGGGGCAAATGTCCGAGTCGCATTTTCAACTGGGGGGCAAATGTCCATTTTTAGATTAATTCATTGGGGGGCAAATGTCCTGGAATCGTCTATACCATTTTTAAGCTTTAATGTTTAATTTATACGACACTATTATACCTGCTGCGATATATTATACCTGCTGCGATATTTACTCTATCAATGGTATGGTATGTCGCATCATCACGAACACACACCTATGTAGTTTTTACCCACTTAAGCCCCACTTTTAAATAGTAAAACTGGGGATCCAGGTGGTAAACGATATTTTTCTAATTATGCCCCCAACTTTGAAAAAGTTGGAGGGGCATATTGCTTCTGGTTCGTTCGTCCGTTCGTCTGTTCGTCCGTCCGTTACGCTTTTGATGCATAGCATAACTAAAGAACCGTGTATGCTAGGGTTTTGAAATTTCATATATGGATTCCTCATGGAAAATTAGCCGACGCGTATTTTTTTTCTCGTCCGGATTATGCCCCCTTCAAGAGTTATTGCCCTTTGAAATTTTTTTAATAAAATCTTGTCAGCAAGATATCTCAAAAACTATTGGAGCTAGAGCCTTGAAAGTTGTTGATTATATTGGTGGTGATGAGTAGATGAACTGATTAACTTTTGACAAAATTCCGAAAAATACTTTGAGAGTTATGGCCCTTTGTCATTTTGGTAATTTGTGCCCATTGTAATGTATGCTAAAAGTGATGCATAGCATATCTTTAGAACCGTGTATGCTAGGGTTTTGAAATTTCATATATGGATTCCTCATGGAAAATTAGCCGACGCGTATTTTTTTTCTCGTCCAGATTATGCCCCCTTCAAGAGTTATTGCCCTTTGAAATTTTTTTAATAAAATCTTGTCAGCAAGATATCTCAGAAACTATTGGAGCTAGAGCCTTGAAAGTTGGTGATTATATCGGTGGTGATGAGTAGATGAACTGATTAACTTTTGACAAAATTCCGAAAAATACTTTGAGAGTTATGGCCCTTTGTCATTTTGGTAATTTGTGCCCATTGTAATGTATGCTAAAAGTGATGCATAGCATATCTTTAGAACCGTGTATGCTAGGGTTTTGAAATTTCATATATGGATTCCTCATGGAAAATTAGCTGACGCGTATTTTTTTTCTCGTCCGGATTATGCCCCTTTTAAGAGTTATTGCCCTTTGAAATTTTTTTAATAAAATCTTGTCAGCAAGATATCTCAAAAACTATTGGAGCTAGAGCCTTGAAAGTTGGTGAATAGATTGGGGGTGATGAGTAGATGAACTGATTAACTTTTGACAAAATTCCGAAAAATACTTTGTGAGTTATGGCCCTTTGTCATTTTGGTAATTTGTGCCCATTGTAATGTATGCTAAAAGTGATGCATAGCATAACTCTAGAACCGTGTATTCTAGGGTTTTGAAATTTCATATATGGATTCCTCATGGAAAATTAGCTGACGCGTATTTTTTTTCTTGTCCGGATTATGCCCCTTTTAAGAGTTATTGCCCTTTGAAATTTTTTTAATAAAATCTTGTCAGCAAGATATCTCAAAAACTATTGGAGCTAGAGCCTTGAAAGTTGGTGAATATATTGGTGGTGATGAGTAGATGAACTGATTAACTTTTGACAAAATTCCGAAAAATACTTTGTGAGTTATGGCCCTTTGTCATTTTGGTAATTTGTGCCCATTGTAATGTATGCTAAAAGTGATGCATAGTATATCTTTAGAACCGTGTATGCTAGGGTTTTGAAATTTCATATATGGATTCCTCATGGAAAATTAGCTGACGCATATTTTTTTTCTCATCTGGATTATGCCCCTTTTAAGAGTTATTGCCCTTTGAGTTTTTTTTTTAATAAAATCTTGCCAGCAAGATATCTCAAAAACTATTGGAGCTAGAGCCTTGAAAGTTGGTGAATAGATTGGTGGTGATGAGTAGATGAACTGATTAACTTATGACAAAATTCCGAAAAATACTTTGTGAGTTATGGCCCTTTGTCATTTTGGTAATTTGTGAAAAACTTTGTCATCGTTCTAGCGCCTACATTTCTTCACCAATTTCAATATAACTTCACACAAATGTTCCTTATTAAAAAATCTCGAGCGAGTTCGACTTTCAAGGTCATGACCTCAAGGTCAAGGTCACTGTGGCTATTTTTAGAAAAACTTTGTCATCACTCTAGCGCCTACATTTCTTCACCAATTTCAATATAACTTCACACTAATGTTCCTTATAAAAAAATCTCGAGCGAGTTCGACTTCAAGGTCATGACCTCAAGGTCAAGGTCACTGTGGCTATTTTTAGAAAAACTTTGTCATCGCTCTAGCGCCTACATTTCTTCACCAATTTCAATATAACTTCACACAAATGTTTCTTATGACAATATCTCAGCGAGTTCGACTTTCAAGGTCATGACCTCAAGGTCAAGGTCACTGTGGCTATTTTAAGAAAAACTTTGTCATTACTCTAGCGCCTACATTTCTTCTCTGATTTCAATATAACTTCACACAAATGTGCCTTATGACTATATCTTGAGCGAGGTTGACTTTCAAGGTCATGACATCAAGGTCAAGGTCACTGTGGCTATTTTTAGAAAAACTTTGTCATTGCTCTAGCGCCTACATTTCTTCACTGATTTCAATATAACTTCACACAAATGTTCCTTATGACAATATCTGGAGTGTGTTCGACTTTCAGGGTCAGGACCTCAAGGTCAAGGTCACTGTAGCTATTTTTAGAAAAATTTTGTCATCGCTCTAGCGCCTACATTTCTTCACCGATTTCAATATAACTTCACACAAATGTTCCTTATGACAATATCTTGAGTGTGTTCGACTTTCAGGGTCATGACCTCAAGGTCAAGGTCACTGTAGCTATTTTTAGAAAAATTTTGTCATCGCTCTAGCGCCTACATTTCTTCACCAATTTCAATATAACTTCACACAAATGTTCCTTATGACAATATCTCTAGCGAGTTCCACTTTCAAGGTCAAGGTCACTGTGGCTATTTTTAGAAAAACTTTGTCAACGCTCTAGCGCTTACATTTCTTCACTGATTTCAATACAACTTCACACAAATGTTCCTTATGACAATATCTCAAGCCATTTCAACTTTCAAGGTCAAGGTCACAATGGCTATTTTTAGAAAAACTTTGTCATCGCTCCAGCGGCTACATTTCTTCACTGATTTTAATATAACTTCACACAAATGATCCTTATGACAATACCTCGAAAGAGTTCGACTTTCAAGGTCAAGGTCACTGTGGCTATTTTTAGAAAAACTTTTTCATTGCTCTAGCGCTTACATTTTTTCACCAATTTCAAAATCGATTCACACAAATGTTTCTTATGACAATATCTGTAGCGAGTTCCACTTTCAAGGTCAAGGTCACTGTGGCTATTTTTAGAAAAACTTGGTCAATGCTCTAGCGCTTACATTTCTTCACTAATTTCAATATAACTTCACACAAATGTTCCTTAAGACAATATCTCAAGCGATTTCGACTTTCAAGGTCAAGGTCACTGTGGCTATTTTTAGAAAAACTTTGTCATTGCCCTAGCGACTACATTTCTTCACTGATTTCAATATAACTTCACACAAATGTTCCTTATGACAATACCTCGAGTCAGTTTGACTTTCAAGGTCAAGGTCACTGTTGCTATTTTTAGAAAAACTTTGACATGGTTCTAGCGCTTACATTTCTTCACCGATTTCAGTATAACTTCACACAAATGTTCCTTATGACAATATCTCGAACTATTTCGACTTTCAAGGTCAAGGTCACTGTGGCTATTTTTAGAAAATATTTGTCATCATTTATTTGCCTACATTTATTGATGGATGTTAATAGAACTTCACACAAATGTTTCTTATGGTAATATCTCGAATTGCTTTGACTTTCAAGGTCATGACCTCAAGGTCAAGGTCACTATGGCTATTTTTAGAAAAACTTTGTCATTGCTCTACCGCCTACATTTATGATTTTAATCTAACTTCACACAAAAGATGCTTATGATAATATCATGAGCAAGATCTACTTCGCGGCCATGGCCTCAAGTCAAGGTCCCTTTGACTATTTTTAGAGAATTATTGTCATCACTCTAGAACCTACATTTATGGATATATTTTTAAACAAACTTTACACAAATGTTGCATATGATAATATCTCAAGCAAGTTGGACTTTTGCCATTTTAGTGTTTTCCTCACACGAAGTTGTCTTGTGCGAGGGGATTTGTATCGCATGCGATGCCTTGTTTTTTTTAATAAAATCTTGTCATTAAGTCCATATCTTGAGAACTATTTGAGCTTCATTAATCATTCTTGGTACAAACTTGCATCCAGGCATTGCAACTTCAACGCAAGCATTCATTTCTGACCTTGACCTATATTTCATGGTTCACTGACTTCGTGAATTATTGCGACCACCCTGACTTTCACCATTTCTCAAAAACTATTAAAGCTTTTTAAATTATAATTGGCACAAACTTGCATCTAGGAATTGCAATTGCAACGCAAGCATTCATATTTGACTTTTACCCATATTTCATGGTTCACTGACTTTGTGAATTATTGCGACCACCCTAACTTTCTATCTAATGTAAGAGTCCATTTCTCAAGATCTATTACAGCTTCATTAATTGTATTTGGTACAAGCTTGCATTTAGGAATTGAAACTTCAATGCAAGTATCCATTTCTGACCTTGACCTACATTTTATGGTTCACTGACTTTGTAAAATAGTTTGACAACCCTAACTTTCACCCTGATGTAAGAGTCTGTTTTTAAGAGTTTCATTGATGATACTTGGTACATGCTTGCAACTAGGAGTGAAATTTCTATGTAGGCATCTATGTTTGACCTTGACCTAGATTTCATGGTTTGGTGACTTTGCGCCCCCACAGGCGCGACATAGCCTTCGGGGGAATTCTTGTTGTATGTTTTTGAGTCTTTAACAATATTTGTTGAATATTTTGCCATCTAAGGACAAGCAGAGGTTGGGGGCATTGTGTTTTACAAACACCATTTCTAGTTTCTGTTTAAAATCATAGATTGTGAGTTCTCGCCGAGGCGGTTCTAACGAGTAGCAACAATCTATGTTTTGACCAGAAAAAAAAAACATTCAAGTCGTTCTTAAATCTTTTCAGGATTGGTGGCACAGTTGGAGCCGTGTTAACATGTCCACTGGAAGTAGTGAAAACCCGTCTTCAGTCATCAGTGGCCTCATTCCAACCTGTATATGTACAATCTAACGTTGCACAAGTGAACTTGATACCCAACTCATATTTAAACATTCACGGACAAGTGCATGTGCATACGGACGCTTGTAGTGCTTGTCGAGCCGCTCAGTCCGCCGTGTCGGCATCAGCAGAGCGGGCACTGCTGGCTGCAAGAAGACAGTCTTTCGGACTTTTCTACTGTCTCAGGTAATTATAAACAGGGACCACCAAAACAGATAAGATGGGTATTTAAAGGTAATTCTTGTCAAATCTTCACAGAAACCTATGGAGTGGGTATCCATTTGAACCGCCTTGCTGAGGTGGTTCAAATGATTACCCACAACATACAAATTTATGTATAGAAATCAGGAAAATTATTCTTCAGTTATAGCTATTCAGTTATCACCGAATACCCACGTGTCAAATGTTATGAGAGATAAGGAGGTTGTTTTATTTGATTTGATGTTTAACGTCCCCATCAACACTGCAAAGGCCATTTTGAAGACATTGCTTCCAATTTTGTGTGACTTTAACCTGACATTGAGATGAAATGACATCTCAAGCCCTGTCGCCCAATGAAACCAGTAGGGTTTATAAACTTTATAAGTATGTTCGGGCCGACTCACACCGCTTTGCCTGGGCAGGCTTAGATCCTCTAAACAGTTTACCAGTACTAGTGTGCGGGTCAGTTTCAGCTCTGCATGGAAGCATCATGCAGCCCATATATTTCTTCAAGCCCCTGTGGGTGGGGAGTAATAAGGATACCATAAAAGTCCTACAAATTCGGACACCCTGAGCTGTAATTCACCTACAGTTTAGATAAATTTGCTTTTTTTTAGGAAGTGTCTGCTGACAGCCGGCTGGCACCAGACTTTTAGGTCTAGTGACAGCCGGCTGTCACCAGACCTAAAAGTCTGCTGACAGCCAGCTATAATATTTACTCAATAATCAGCATATTCTTTTTAACTAATAAACTTATCCTGTTTCATGACATACCATACCGCTTACAGAACTTTGTGGAACAGTGAAGGATGCAATAATTTCTAATGGGGACTTGTATTTTTGTTTAAACCTTGTGTAACAATGCTGGTATTATTGTAGCTCCAGTGTTATTGATAAGCTTTTGCCCGAGGAGTACTGTTACTCCTTCAACCAAAGACATAGGCGTATCCTGTGATTCTTTGAGAGTATCGGTACTCCTAAATTCAAAACTAGGGTCGTATCTTCATCTGTCATCACAGGATGACTGCTTAGTGCACATATAATAATGTCAGACGTGGCAATGGTCATATGTAAAAGACGTTAAACACATATTCTATCATCGTAACATACCGATATACATTTTCATGTTAATAAGCTGGCGGACAGCAAAATGAAAATTACTATTTCTTCTAAAGAATGTAAATCCAGCCAATGTGGTCGTCTAATTCGCATGTGTTTTTGGAATTTCCCAGACGCCATTGAAGGCTCGTTTTGATCAGACTGTGCAGGATGGTCGGGGTCTTCAGCCGTCACACAGATAATATTGTCATCAAAACGTTTTCAAACCCATGTTTTGTGTCTGCAGCGGCCTTATGTGCTGCGCGTTCAAAGGTGGGAATTCTTGAATTGTAGCAACTGCATGCGATTGGTAAAAGGCGAGAAATTCAGCGCTCAGCAAAAATACAATAAAACGTGCGACCGGTGAATACTCAGATCAGCAAGCGCATATGCGAAAGCTAATCAGTCTGTCCCGGTTGCTGTGTTTGCGTTCTTTTATGATGAGCTGCCAGTCATTCTGCTTAATGTTCAAAGACGCCGGCGAGACATCTTAGGGTGTTAATTTAATCGGCTACTTGATAGATAGCGGTAAATAAACATGCACTGCATGCTGACCACCTGTGATTCACAATTAGATATATGAGTACCCAAGTATTACAGGTTAATCCTGCCATTGTGACTCAATAAATATAATTTTAGTCAAATGTATACGGAACACGGCAGACAAAGATATCAGTCTGTGCAGCGGTGGTTCTATCTCAGAAGTTCATTGACGACAATGTTTCGAGAAAAAAAATACGTCGGGATAATAAAAGTATGAAAAATAGAAGTGGAGTCAAAAGTAAACAACCACCATGATGCAATAATCAAAGGCCCCGACATACACATGTCGGAAAACGGCAATAAACAAGGTTTTTAAGCCTCCGGTTAAGAGTTTTCGCCAATGGCCAAAGGACGCGAAAAAAATGAGTCATGGACGCAAATTTTCTTGCATCTGCGGCCTGCGGGCGCTAAGCAGAAAGAGCTAGCGCTAACGCTGCCTGGTCGGATATATATTCGATGTGACATTAATTATAACTTTCCTAGCCCAGCTGTTGTTGCTTCTGATTTGTTTTCCACAAAATACGGAGTAATCCATTTCAACGTGAATTTCTGCGATTTGGGAGAAATAGCCGCCAGAAATTTCTCATGCATCTGATTCTTTTTCTTGCGTTTTTCCGGAGAAACTTTGTCAGGTTCTCCACAAAAAGAAAAAATGGTCTTAACTTGATATCGTCTGCGCGTCTGTTTTGATATTTAATTCCTAACTACACGACAATGTGAATCTGTAGATCTGTCGAACCCATTTTTTTTTCTCGAAGATGACACTCTGTAGAAGTCAATGTGGTTGCCAAACAATATTCAGGATCGTATTTTTATGCACGCTTGTCATAAAGTTACTGTTCATGCTTCAGGCGTTGTTAATAAAGTTAATAATGCGGGTGGCTTTCCATTAGATAATAAATACCGTTTTGTAATCACACATCAATAATCGGTTTCCTAATCATGTTGATAGTTGTCATAACTTGAGGCTGATTAAATATAAGCGGGTCGGTATTCAATATATAGTCGTCAAAAGGTAAGGTTGAAGTCACAATTTAGTGTTTCAGCGTAATTAAAACAAATGCCATCATTCATGAATGGATGAATTTCGAATCGTTCTTGAAGATTGGAACAGTTTTTGTTGAAGACTATGATGCGGCGAAAATTACCGCGATTTCGGTTGCTTTTTGTCTGGCGTCACGTTTTTTTTTTTTTCATTGCCGATACGACTGCAATGGAACGACCTTGGCGTATCGCCAATTTGACAGTCGTATTTGGTACGACTTCATTTTCATTTCTAGGCGTATTTGCTCAATTTTAGAGTCGTATTTACGACGATACGACCCTTATCAATTACTCTGTAGCTCAATTCTAAATCATAAATCATAAGGTTATTTCTAGGCATACCATCAGCAGAACTTACATGTACAAACTTGAGAAGAGTGTGTGGGCACACACTACATCTGGGTTTGAACAGCACTGACAGAACTAGAAATGTGTCAATATGGCACAGATGCCCCTGCCTAGGGGCTCATCTCACCCCGTAAAACTCATGTAACAAGAGCTGTCATCAGACAGCATATCTCACCTGGAATGGTGTCTTTGAGGCTATCGGCATAGGTGTGTTTGTGTGTGGTGGTCAGGTGTATTGCTGATTAAACTTTATAAAAATAACTATGATCATGCCAAATATGGACCTGCCCCTGCCCATCGGGGCTTGGAGAAATAGATTGGGCTGCATGGTGCTTCCACTCAGAGCTGAAACTGACCACACACGAGTACTGGTAAACAGCTTCGAAGGACTTAACCTGCCAAGGTAAAGTGAAATGAGTCAGACTGTCCAATGCATATAAGCCTTTTGGTTTCATTGGGCGACAGGGCTTGAGATGTCATTTCATTTCATTGTCAGGTAAAAGTCCCACAAAATTGGAAGCAACGTCTCCAAAATGACCTAAATAAGTATTGACAGGGATGTTAAACCTCAATTCAAACAAACACATTCCAAATATGGACCCAATCTATCAAAGTGACTATTGGGTCCCCTCGGCTAGCGCCACCGGGTCACACCCGGCAAGCGCCAGCCTTTGTGTCACCCCCGGCTAGCGCCACCGGGTCACCCCAGGCTAGCGCCACCCTTTGATATATCTTTCGAGCTTGTATGTAATATGAATGAAGAAGTCAAGAAGCTGTAAGAATCTATAAATGTGCTTGTAAAAGCAAAACTAAACATAAAATTTCTAAATGGACCAAGGGAATGAGGGCATCAAAGTTACTGAAGGGGTGGGGGCATCAATGTTACTGAAGGGGTGGGGGCATCAATGTTACTGAAGCAGCATGATGAGGTTTGCAACTATGATCAATGAAACCTTTGAACTCAATGAAACCTTTGAACTGGTATGCAACATTGGTGCAAGTATCAATTGAATTTCTCTTAGAGTTTAGAACATACAGGCATCTATAAACTTTGTCATAAAACTTTAACCAAATGTAAACTTTCTAAGTCTGTGACCTTGAGGTCAAGGTCACCATGGGTGGGGGTAAGGGACATACATCACAAAATCTTTGGCCTGGTATGCAACATTGCTGCAAGCATCCAATGAGTCTGTCTTAGAGTTTAGAACATACAAGCATCAATAAACTTTGTCATAAAACTTTAACCAAATGTTAAGTCTATGACCTTGACCTCGAGGTCACTGTAGGGGTGGGACATGCATCATTGAAATTTTGAGATCAGTATGTAACTTCAATGTAACTATCAACTAAATCTATCAAAGGGTTTAGAACTAAGAGGATACAATCTCTTAGAAACTTTGACGCAAAACTTCAACCAAGTGCCCTCGCCCATCGGGGCCTGGAGAAATAGATTGGGCTGCACAGTGCTTCCGCACAGAGCTGAAACAGACCGAACTTGAATACTTTAAACAGCTTAGGTCTAAGCCTGCCCAAGAAAAGTGATGCAAATCAGACCACTCCTTAAACCCTTACGGTTTCTATGGGCGTTAGGGCTTGAGAAGTCATTTCATCTCAGTGTCGGGTAAAAGTCCCACAAAATCGGGAAGCGATGTCTCAAAAATGATCTTAATAGTGTTGATGGGGATGTAAAACCTCAACTCAAACAAAACAAAAACTTTAACAAAAAAGTTACCGGACGGACAAACAGATGAATGGACGAATGGCAGGCTAAAACTATATACTCCTACTTTACACTTCAGAATATAACCCCAGATTTCTCGATTTTTGCGAGTTTCTGGCTTCCCCAAGTAGATTATTTATTTAACAGTATATGGATTACCTAGTTACTGATCCTGCAGAGATAAATTCTCTGAGTGAGCAATTTGAAATGTTTGAAACCTTTCTAACACTGACCAGGTCAATTATATGTCACAAACAAGGGTTTTGGTGTTGGTTGGTTCTAGATGGACAGGGTGATTGCGGTCCCTGCCTCTCTTTAGCCCCAGGCCTTGTATGTGCGCACTCGCTTGGCAAAGTGGGGAATTAAGCTCAAGACGGTAGCATACAAGACCAGGGGTTTCCGAGCCCAAATACCCTGGGTGACATATAATCACACCAGACACAAAGTCTGATGTGATGTAGGTTAGAGTCAACACAACACAGTTCACTTTTCCCAAATTTGTATATTTAAATATTTTTCTATCAAAATTTAGTTAAAAGTTCCAAAACTTACTAAACGCGATTGATGCCGACTTTCCTTTATTTCAATGTCCTATTTTTCACTAGAATGTCCTAAATGTCTTTATTCAATTTACCACAATTTTCCTTAGAATTCACATGAAATGTCAAGTCCTAAACAAGTCCTGAAATGTCAAGTTCCTAACACAATTTGTCACAGTTGTAATGTCGACCAGCATATAATTTTCCCAAAATTTAATGTTCATCAATTCACTTAAATCAAATGTCTTGCAAATTTCCTAAAGTTATCTCCCTTACTTAGCTATTTAATTTTCCTATTTTCCTTATATTGCAAATCACTTCTTACACAAGTCCGTTACTAAGTTTTAACAAAGATTTGTAAGTCTCTACACAGAACTTTGAGTCAAACAGTCTGTGCAGGGTCTACGATGCAAAACCAAGTTAACAGTTCAATTTCGTTCACTATGTATTCTCTGTATTGTATCTGTGTATTGTATCTCTGTCTCAGTTTCCAAAACTTGTCTCTTATAACTGCTTGTGTGGGCTTATCAGCCCCATCTCAAATGAGCCAATGAACAGGCTTCTATCATCCAACCAATAGTTGCACATTTTTGAAGTGTCAGTTTGACCAATCAAAAGTCAGACCCAAAAGGGTGTTAAAAGATTTTTCTGAAGATAGACAATTTCACCTGAGAAAACAAACCAATTATCTAAAGATTGCAATTTCCTGTGAACAATAAAAGTTACTTTTCTCAAAGTGACAACTGTTTCAATTATTTGATCAATTTTCAATTAAGTTGTCTACCAAGTTCCAGTTTGAAACCCAAAGAGTGACTTGTGTTTCCTTAGTTGATTAATCTTATTGTTTTGCTTGATGACCTCCCAGCTCAAGCGTTTCAAACTACCTTTGTTGGCTCATAGGTGCTAAAACACTTCTCAAGCCATGGTGCTTAACTTGTTTGTTTGTCAAAACAATGCCTCTAGACCCATTTTACAAAGATTAAGCTTGATGAACAAAATCCTGGGAAAATATGAAATTATGCAATTTAAACTAAAATGAAAAATTAACTTTTTTTTGAAATTATGATTTTCTCATTCACCCATTCTCTCTTACTTTGACCTAAAAAAATAAAACCATTCATTCAACTTTCATCCCACATCGAGATACCCTTTCTCACTTATTTATTCATTTATTTTTCTGAAATGTAAATGCCCTAAAATTTTGACTGGTGACATTTTCCCCCACGGTCAATTTAGTTTGTCCCCAAACTAATAAGCATGTATTTTTATTGCTTTCTTTGCTGTAAATTTTTATTCTTCTTCTTCCTCCTCTTCTTCTTCTTCTTCATTTTTTTTTCTTTTTCTCATTTTTCATATTTACAACACCAGAATATGTACAAGATCGTTAACCATGCAATATACTATTTACAAGCTCGAGCTTACTGAAAAAAAAAAAAATGATATGAATGAGTCGTCTGCATCTCAGTTCATTGTATTTCTGTATGATTATCACTTTATTAATTCGCGAAGCATGTAACATTGTCCTTATAACATTGTGGATTGAAGATGGATCTGTTCAGCTGTCCTCATTGACTGGTCCTTGGTAGTGGACTGTGGGTAGTGGGTAGAGTCATACATTTGCAGGGCTGAACTGGTCTATGGCTCCACTCCATTGAATCATCAGGTCTGCAACTTGAACAACAAGATTAGTATTATGATCATTTTAACTTGCATCATGTCAAATAATGTTAAGGCAGGGGTGACATAATGTGTGGTACCTCACAATTATGCTCTAGCACTATAAACATCTTTACACATTAACAGGTCTGTAAATGTATAAAGACAAAATTCTATGCCTTAACATGATTTGAGACTGAAATTTACCGGTACTGAAAGATGGCAACTGCATTGAAATTTTAATTCTGTATATACTGTGAGTTTTTAAGTTCTGGAATTTCAGTTTGCACCATTGTATAGCCTTAGTACCTTATTCTTTTTCCAAGTGCTCTGTAATAATCTTCCTTAAGTGATTCTATTAATCTAAACATACTTCCAGGGGGCACATAATCAAAGGGAGACCACTCAGGTGCCAAATCAAGACTTCTGTATGTCAAAAGAAATTGCCAAGCTCCATCCGGAGCTGCTCGTACCTCATGAATAATATCACACAAAACGGATTTGAGTGGGTCAAATGGGCGTGGTTGATTTCTCTCTTTAAGAGACTCGATTTTACACTCAATAATGTCTTTTCTATACATTTCAATCAGGTTGCTAATGAAATCTCGAGCATGTATATGGGCCATATTGACAGGTTGTAATTCAGGTTCCTGATTCCCATATTGTAACATGTAGTATGACCTGCCTTTAATGAGTTTAACTCCTACAAGTTTTGGATTATTACATATATTTTCTTTCCCTGTTTCTTCCTTTACATTGCAAGGTGATGCAGACGATACACTGCTTACCTGCTGTTTGTTTTCATTGTTTTGCTGTTTCTCAGCATCCTGTGTATTACCATCCAACTTACCATTGTTTTCTGCCTCTTTACCTGAGGGTTCAATCTGACTTTCAGCCTTATCAAAGAACTTATGTTTACCCTTCAAGGGACGCCTTCTTTTCTTACCAGACATTGTCCGAGAAGCATGGAATTCTCTTATCAGTACTTCGGGAATGGAAGAAGCAAACTCCCAGGTGGATCCTGAACCTGGCTGCTTCCATTTTACCCTGTAGTACAGAGTTCCATTGCTTCGCCTGAAGGAAAGGAGCTTGTCAATATCTTCCACAGGAAATAATTTTCTTCCATTGACTGGCTCCTGTCTTTCCTGACCTTCCATTCTTTCACGTTTCGACACAGACTCATCTGGTTCTTGAGACGTACCAGGAAGAGGTACAGGCTTTCCTGCAGGCTGCGAGTCAGACTGTCTGAGCTGCTTAGGTGTAATTTCAGGCTGAACTGACTGCTTTTCATGCAGTGTTTTCTTACCATGTATTTTCTTACCCTTTGTAGGTTCTTCTCTTTGTGACTTCTCTAGAGTCTGTCTACTACCATTCTCAATATGTACATTTGACTTCTGCTTACTTTGTTTATTTGTACTATTCTGCACTGTATTTGACTTATTTTGCACTAACTCTGTCTGTTTCTTTGTAACATTTCTATTTTTCTTTACTGCTTTTGTATTCTGCTGTATTCTATTTGTACTACCTCTTGTATCATTTGACTGCCTATGATTTTGTACTCTATTTCTATCTCTGTTTGCCTCTACTTGGGCTTGATTCTGCACTAACTGCTCAGTACCTGTATTTCTGTCTACATTATCATTATCACTATCTATTTCTTCTGCATCTAACTCTTCCTCACCATTTTCGAGACCTGCTGGAGGGTTTGTGGGCCTATCAGTAGGGTCAAAGTATGACTTGAGCCTTACTGCATTTATCATTGACTTTACCTCCTTGTTTGTTGCACAGTTCCTTATCTTATATGTAAAGTTTGGGCCTAACTGTGTAATGTAGTATGGACCCGTCCATTTTCTATGGAGCTTAGGAGCTTTACCTGGGGCTACTTTAGTGCAATAGAGCCATACGCGCTCAGCTGGCTGAAATTTTGGCTCCTGGGACCTTTTATCATACTGATGCCTGTATTTTGCTTGGGCTGCCTTAATGTTTTCAGTAGCAATTTTACGGGTCACTTCAAGCTGTTTTAGAATATTGGCAAGGTGGATCTTGTGATCCTGGGCAAGGTTATCTTTAGGAAGGAGAGCTGTATCAATTGGGACATGCATTTCTCTGCCAAACAGTAGGAAGAAGGGTGACACCTGAGTCGACTGAGTTGAGGGTGTCATCCTGTAAGCCATCATTATGGACGGCAGAATTTCTGGCCAATCATCTTGTTTACCTTTACAGTACAGCCTAAATCCTTGTAATATTACAGAATTTGCTCTTTCGACACAGCTATTCGTTTGAGCGTGATAGGAGGAAGTGTAATGCCTTGTAATTTGAAACAGTTCACATAAAGCCTTTGTTAAGTTTGACATAAAAGTTTGGCCCCTATCAGATACCAGTGTCCTGGGTGCTCCGTACCGAGTGATTACCTCTTTATACAGAACTGCTGCAACTTCTTTCGCCTCTTGGGTTCTAAGTGGGTGTGCTTCCATCCATTTGGAGTAAGAATCTACTACTACAAGTATGTGCTTAAACGTATCCTTGGTTGTGGGTAAGCCACTGAGTATATCAATGTGCCATCGGCCAAATAAGCCTGCCACTGGGAGTGGTTGTAATGGTGGTGGTTTAGCATGCACTGGTCTTTTGACCTGCTGACAAGGCTCACATGACCTGATGTATTGCCGTATTTCATCATACATCTTAGGCCAATAGTATTTGAGTCTTATAGCAGCAAAGGTCCTTTCATGACCCTGGTGCCCGCCACCAGCTAAAGAATCATGGTATGACTTCAGAATGTCATTGCGCATGATCGTTGGGATAGCTAGCTGTTTTACAAGCCGTTCCTCCCTTGGAATACCCCGTGTCCTTGGAGTATAAAAGTGGTATAAAAGACCGTCCTCTATTTCAAACTGTGAGGCCTCTGCAACCAAAGTTTTTGCTTTCTTTTCATCATCAGGGACCTCACCTGTGGTCTTATACCTATAAATGGCCTTAAAGTCTGGACAATTCTGCTGCAGACGTTGCAGATTTGGAAACTGCTTTTCCCTGTTTGTGCTGTTGTTTTGTGGCTCAGCATTTACATTTTGCACTTTTATATCGGTCGAGTCATTTGGATAACAAAATGTAACTGCACAGCCAAAAGCACTTTCATCTGGTTCATGTGTCTCTGCCCCATCCATAGGAGGATAAGTACGTCTAGAGAGACCGTCTGCATTGGAGTTATTTTTCGTTGATTTCTGAATAATCTTAAAGTTATACCCTTGTAATAAAAGTGACCATCTACCTAGCCTACCTTGACAATCTTTGATCTGCTGTAAGAACTTTACAGAAACATTATCAGTATATACAGTGAATGGCATATTAGCAAGATATGGCCTAAACTGCCTTACAGCTTCTACTAAAGCCAGTCCTTCTTTATCTGTTATATGCCACCTTAATTCTTCATTGTGTAATGCTCTACCTCCATAGGCAATAGGATGTTCCCTATCATTTGAGTCTAACTGACTTAAAACATATCCAATTGATTCATCAGAAGCATCTACTGCTAAAATGAATGGCTTATCAAATTGAGCGAAAGCTAGCACTGGAGCGGTTATTAATGCCCATTTCAAAGTGTCAAAAGCTTCTTGACATTCTTGTGTCCACTGAAATTTTACATCTTTCCTTAACAGTTTATTAAGCGGCAAAGCTATTGTAGCAAATCCCTTAATGTATCTCCTGTAATATTGTGCCATACCGACAAAAGCTCTAACATTTTTGACTGTTTTTGGAACTGGGTAAGTTTCTATTGCACTAAACTTTCCAGGGTCTACCTTTATGCCTTCTTTACTTATAATATGGCCTAAATATTTTATTTCTTTTACTGCAAATTTACATTTTCCAGGATGCATTGTTAGATTGGCAGCTCTCAAATTTTGAAAGACTTGGTCCAAATGATGCAAGTGCTGATCAAAGTTTTTGCTGAAAATTAAAATGTCATCAATATACACCAAAGCAATCTTCCAATTTAGGTCCTTAAGGACCTTAGACATGAGATTTTGAAAGCATGCAGGCCCATTCATTATTCCAAAACTGAGGCGATTTGGGGTAAATATGCCTTGATGGGTGATAAAACTTGCCTTCTCTGCGGTCGAGGGGCAGAGTGGCACTTGATTGAACCCAGAACGAAGGTCGCAAACACTAAATATTTCCGCCTGAGCATCTGCCAGGGTGTCAAAAACATCATTAATATTTGGGATTGGGAATGATATAGGTTCTGTTACCTTATTAAGCTCCCTATAATCAATGGCAAACCTATATTCACCATTTGGTTTCTTAACAAGCACTACAGGGGAATGCCATGGGCTATCTGATTCTTCAATCAAGCCATTTTGTAGCATTTCATTGGTCAAACGTTCAGTTTCAGCACGCATTTTCGGGGTTTGTCTATAAGGGGGTTTACTAACCGGACGTGCATTGCCTGTATGAATGACATGACTATGCAAATTTGTTTTTTAGCTCACCTGAGCCTTTAGGCTCATAGGTGAGCTTATAGTATAGCCATGGTCCGTCGTCCGTCCGTCCGTCCGTCCGTCCGTCCGTCCGTCCGTCCACCATTTTCAAAGATCTTCTTCTCCTATACTGCAGGGCCAATCAAAGCCAAATTTCATATGGAGCCTCAGTGGGATGGGGGAACGAAAGTTTGTTCGCGGGGTCTGGATCACATGACCAAGATGGCCGCCATGCCCATATATGGTAAAAAGCCTTCAAAAATCTTCTTCTCCAGAACCATAAGGCCAATGGCCTTGAAACTTGGCATGTAGCATATGGTACTCGGGCCCATCATGGCTTGTACAAATGGTGACCCTGGGTTGACCTTGACCTATTTTACAGCAATGTCAAATATGCCAACTTAGGCTTTTGCATGGAGAAAAGTGAAAATAATGGATTTTTAGGAAACCATTGAAGACAGTGTCACCAAAATTTGTAGATCAGGAAAAGTAATTGAATACATGAAGATCTATGGGTTAGAAAGGTCAAGGTCATTCATTGACCTTAGACCAAGGTCATTCAGGTTCCAGATTTCAAACATTTTTTTCTCAGAAACTACCGAACCAATTGAAGTGAAATTTGATATGGAGCCTTTGTGAGTTGAACAAATGAAAAGTTGCTCATATGGTCTAGGTCACATGACCAAGATGGCGGCCACGCCTATATATGATAAAAAGCCTTCAAAATCCTTCTTCTCTAGAACTGTAAGGCCAATGGCCTTGAAACTTGGCATGTAGCATATGGTACACGGGCCCATCATGGCTTGTACAAATGGTGACCCTGGGTTGACCTTGACCTATTTTACAGCAATGTCAAATATGCCGACGTAGGCTTTTGCATGGAGAAAAGTGAAAATAATGGATTTTTAGGAAACCATTGAAGACAGTGTCACCAAAATTTGTAGATCAGGTAAAGTAATTGAATACATGAAGATCTATTGGTTAGAAAGGTCAAGGTCATTCATTGACCTTAGACCAAGGTCATTCAGGTTCCAGATTTCAAACATTTTTTTCTCAGAAACTACCAAACCAATTGAAGTGAAATTCGATATGGAGCCTTTGTGAGTTGAACAAATGAAAAGTTGCCAATATGGTCTAGGTCACATGACATAGATGGCGGCCACGCCTATATATGATAAAAAGCCTTCAAAATTCTTCTTCTCTAGAACTGTAAGGCCAATGGCCTTGAAACTTGGCATGTAGCATATGGTACTCGGGCCCATCATAGTTTGTACAAATGGTGACCCTTGGCTGACCTTGACCTATTGACCAGCAATTAAAGTTTGTTTGCGGGGTCTGGATCACATGACCAAGATGGCCACCATGCCCATATATGGTAATAAGCCTTCAAAAATCTTCTCCAGAACTGTAAGGCCAGTGGCCTTGAAATTCGGCATGTAGCATATGGTACTCAGGCCCATCAGAGCTTGTACAAATGGTGATTGTGGGTTGATCTTGACCTATTTTACAGCAAAGTCAAGTTTGCCGACTTAGGCTTTTGCATGGAGAAAAGTGAAAATAATGGATCTTTAGGAAACCATTGAAGTTAGTGTCACCAGAATTTGTAGATCAGGTAAAATAACTGAAAACATGAAGAGCTATGGGTTAGAAAGGTCAAGGTCATTCATTGACCATAGACCAAGGTCATTCAGGTTCTATATTTCAAACATTTTTTTCTCAGAAACTACCGGGCCAATTGAAGTGAAATTCAATATGGAGCCTTTGTGAGTTGAACAAATGAAAAATTGCCAATACCATCTAGATCACGTGACCAAGATGGCGGCCACGCCCAGATATGGTTAAAAGATTTCAAAATTCTTCTTCTCCAGAACCGTAAGGCCAATGGCCTTGAAACTTGGCAAGTAGCATATGGTACTCAGGCCCATCATAGTTTGTACAAATGGTGACCCTGGGTTGACATTGACCTATTTTACAGCAATGTCAAATTTGCCGACTAAGACTTTTGCATCGGAAAAAAGTGAAAATAATGGATTTTTAGAAAACCATTGAAGACAGTGTCACCAAAATTGGTAGATCAGGTAAAGTAACTGAATGCATGAAGATCTATAGGTAAGAAAGGTCTAAGGTCATTCATTGACCTTTGACCAAGGTCAATCAGGTTCCATATTTAAAAAAAAAAAAACATTTTTTTTTCTCAGAAACTACTGAGCCAATTGAAGTGGAATTCAATATGGAGCCTTCGTGTGTTGAACAAATGAAAAGTTGCCAATATGGTCTAGATCACCTGACCAAGATGGCTGCCATGCAGATATATAGTAAAAAGCCGTCATAAATCTTCTTCTCCAGAACTTCTCTAAAAATCTTCTTCGCCAATGGCCTTGAAACTTGGCGTATAGCATATGGTACTCGGGCCCATCATAGTTTGTACAAATGGTGACACTGGGTTGACCTTGACCTATTTTACGGCAATATCAAAGTCAACTTAGGCTTTTGCATGGGAAAAAGTGAAAATAATGGATTTTTTGGAAACCATTGAAGAAAGTCTCACCAAAATTTGTAGATCAGGTAAAGTTACTGAATACATGAAGATGTATAGGTAAGAATGGTCAAGGTCATTCAGTGATCTGGGACCATATTTCAAACATTTTTTTCTCAGAAACTGCTGGACCAATTCAAGTGAAATTTGATATTGATCCTTTATGTGATGAACAAATGAAAATTTGCTGATATGGTTCAGGTCACATGACCAAGATGGTGGCCATGCCCATATATGGTAAAAACCCTTTAACATTCTTCTTCGGAACCGTACGGCCAATGACCTTGAAACTTGGCACATAGCACTCAGGCCTATCATAATTTGTTCAAATGGTGATTCTGGATTGACCGTGACCTATTTTACGCCAATGTCAAATTTGCCGACTTAGGCTTTTGCATGGGAAAAAGTGAAAATAATGGATTTTTATGAAACCATTGAAGACAGTGTCACAAAAATTGGTAGATCATGTAAAGTAACTGAATACATGAAGATTTATGGGTAAGAAAGGTCTGGGACCAAGATCACTCAGGTTCCATATGTCAGAAACTACTGGGCGAACTGAAATAAAATTTGATACGGAGCCTTTATGCGATGAACTAATGAAAACTGCTAATACGGTCCAGGTCACATGACCAAGATGGCGTCCATGCCCATACAAAGTAAAAACCTTTCAAATTCTTCTTCTCTGGAACCATAAGGCCAATGACATTGAAACTTGGCAAGTAGAATTGGGTACTTGGACCATTATTGGACGGATTTTTAAAAAAAATTGGACTTATTTACTCGGACCTATCATAGTTTGTTCAAATGGTAGCCCTGGGTTGATGTCAGGTGAGCGTTTACAGGACCACTGGTCCTCTGGTTTTAATTCAGACATGTCCTTCGCAAAAATATCCCTGTTTCGGCCTAAAAATGCATAAAGTTTTTGTTTTTCTTCACTGGACAAGTCAGTATCATCTAAATTTAAGCCTAAATCTTTGGCAATGTTTTGGTAGTAAGTTTCAGATTCATTATCATCAGTCAAATTCAGCACATTTACAGAAGGAAGGTCATCATGATCTGTGACCTGTGTAATACTTTGCTCATCAACCAAATGAGATGTGGCAATAACAAAATTTTCTTTCAAAAAGACTGGATAATTTGTTGGATTTAGCACCCTGTATGCACAAGAATTGCTATCAGCACTAGTTAAACACTTTCCACCTACTAAGCCTGTTTGATTAAGACCACCAGAAGGTTCCAGAAGAACAGCACTATTAATTAAAGTTGAAGAATTTGAAGAAAATGAAATCCTGACTGGCATTGTGCATTCAGCTTGTGGTTCAACCACAACAGAAGAAACTGTACGCACAAGCCCTACACAAGTTTTCACTTCTTGACCAAAAGAAATGTTACAAACAGATGGTTCTTCGTTTTTGTTTGCTCTATTTTCTGAGCTAGAGCTACTTTGGAAACTAACAGTACCTTGTTCAAGGTCAATTTTAGCCTTATGCTGCCTTAAAAAGTCCATACCCAGAATGACGGGTTGGTGCAGTTTTTCAAACAAGTGGAATGTGTGTTCCAAAACAATTCCATCAAGCCTAAATGGTAAAGTAACTTGGCCTAAATTTCGATGGACCTCGCCACATACTCCCACAATATGAGCTAATGAGCTCCGTACAATTTCAACATTTTTGAATGAGCGCCTGTAAATATGCTCGCCTATACAAGAAATTTGAGCTCCAGTGTCTATCAGTGCTTTGCTTGTTAGTTTCCCTATATTAATTTGCACAAAATTTCCCTCTAAGGGAGCTGATAATGCTACATTGCATGTACTTCTATCAATGCCTACAGAATTTACACTACACGATTTCTTTGAACATCTCCAGTTTAGCTTATTTTTGTATAGAGCCATTTTTTTTTATCCTAATTAAGCCTAAAACAAGACAAACAAAGTAATAAAACAACAAGGAAAATACTGACAGTTTTACTTAGCTGTGTCTGTTGCAGCTGTTCTGTTAGCTGGTCATCAGTTGCACTGGCTGGTTGGTGAACATCGGAAGTTCTAGTTGTTGTCTTGAAGCGTTGAGAGGTTGTCGTACCACTTAAATTCTCACACCACACTGTCACAAACAAGGGTTTTGGTGTTGGTTGGTTCTAGATGGGCAGGGTGATTGCGGTCCCTGCCTCTCTTTAGCCCCAGGCCTTGTATGTGCGCACTCGCTTGGCAAAGTGGGGAATTAAGCTCAAGACGGTAGCATACAAGACCAGGGGTTTCCGAGCCCAAATACCCTGGGTGACATATAATCACACCAGACACAAAGTCTGATGTGATGTAGGTTAGAGTCAACACAACACAGTTCACTTTTCCCAAATTTGTATATTTAAATATTTTTCTATCAAAATTTAGTTAAAAGTTCCAAAACTTACTAAACGCGATTGATGCCGACTTTCCTTTATTTCAATGTCCTATTTTTCACTAGAATGTCCTAAATGTCTTTATTCAATTTACCACAATTTTCCTTAGAATTCACATGAAATGTCAAGTCCTAAACAAGTCCTGAAATGTCAAGTTCCTAACACAATTTGTCACAGTTGTAATGTCGACCAGCATATAATTTTCCCAAAATTTAATGTTCATCAATTCACTTAAATCAAATGTCTTGCAAATTTCCTAAAGTTATCTCCCTTACTTAGCTATTTAATTTTCCTATTTTCCTTATATTGCAAATCACTTCTTACACAAGTCCATTACTAAGTTTTAACAAAGATTTGTAAGTCTCTACACAGAACTTTGAGTCAAACAGTCTGTGCAGGGTCTACGATGCAAAACCAAGTTAACAGTTCAATTTCGTTCACTATGTATTCTCTGTATTGTATCTGTGTATTGTATCTCTGTCTCAGTTTCCAAAACTTGTCTCTTATAACTGCTTGTGTGGGCTTATCAGCCCCATCTCAAATGAGCCAATGAACAGGCTTCTATCATCCAACCAATAGTTGCACATTTTTGAAGTGTCAGTTTGACCAATCAAAAGTCAGACCCAAAAGGGTGTTAAAAGATTTTTCTGAAGATAGACAATTTCACCTGAGAAAACAAACCAATTATCTAAAGATTGCAATTTCCTGTGAACAATAAAAGTTACTTTTCTCAAAGTGACAACTGTTTCAATTATTTGATCAATTTTCAATTAAGTTGTCTACCAAGTTCCAGTTTGAAACCCAAAGAGTGACTTGTGTTTCCTTAGTTGATTAATCTTATTGTTTTGCTTGATGACCTCCCAGCTCAAGCGTTTCAAACTACCTTTGTTGGCTCATAGGTGCTAAAACACTTCTCAAGCCATGGTGCTTAACTTGTTTGTTTGTCAAAACAATGCCTCTAGACCCATTTTACAAAGATTAAGCTTGATGAACAAAATCCTGGGAAAATATGAAATTATGCAATTTAAACTAAAATGAAAAATTAACTTTTTTTTGAAATTATGATTTTCTCATTCACCCATTCTCTCTTACTTTGACCTAAAAAAATAAAACCATTCATTCAACTTTCATCCCACATCGAGATACCCTTTCTCACTTATTTATTCATTTATTTTTCTGAAATGTAAATGCCCTAAAATTTTGACTGGTGACATTTACTACCTAAAATATTGACAATGGCAAAAAGCTAAATCAAATTAAATCAAAGCACAACTGACAACACTGGTGGGTATGTAGACTGAGAAAATAGTAAAGCTGTTTTTGTTTGTCCCTTTTAATCCAGTATTTTGAGTAAACAGTGTCAACCCTGATCTGGATCTTCACTGTTTGCCCAACACAGTGATTGGTTCCAGTCCAGATTCTATATATAATGCTTTAATACAACACTCTGACCTCAAAGCAATAAGAGTAGCGCAGCTATTGTTTATAAATAACCGTTACCTGGATTTATTACAAATCAATGATAGTCAAGAAAAAGTTTCCATGCTTAGTAACTGGGTCGAATGACAAAAAAAAAATCGACCCCAAAAAACTACTTGATAAATGTAGTTTTTCTTTCTTGGTGATCAAGAGGTAGCGGGTTCGACACCTGCCGGGTCGGCAACATTCTTTCGTAGAGATTGATAATGTAATTTGTTCTATGGTCATGTCTTCCTTGTGCTGATTCAAGGAGGGCAGTTGTCAGTTTCGGGCGAAAGAATGTCCACTGTACTGGTTAACCGCATACGTATAAGCCTGCCCAGGAAAAAATGAGGATAGGTAAACTGACCAGCTTAAAATGACCTAATTAGTGTTGACTGGGTCGTTAAACTCCAATACAGACAAACAATACAGACAAACAAACAAACAAACAAAACAGGTACTTATGCAAGCAGTGTAGATCCTGATATGATGGCTCTGAGCCATGTTATCGGAATGTTTATTGCTTACCACTCAGAGATTCACCATAGATGCCATAGTAGAACGGACGTGCCCACCTTCAGTAATAGAAGAGTGCACTCCAGAAACACAAGGGTGAGAGGGGTTTGAGGGTAAATGGGCATGGTGGCCATATTAGTCATGTGACCCAATTCTTACGAACAAACTTTTGTTCCCCCTTCCCATAGAGGCACCAAGGCACCAAATGTAATTATACCCCCGGCATACGCAGTATGCCATGGGGGTATATAGTTTTCGTATTTTTATACCCCGGCATACGCAGTATGCCATGGGGGTATATAGTTTTCGTATTTTCTCTCTCTCTCTCTCTGTGTGTGTGTGTGTTTGTGTGTTAACATTTTCGTGTCCGCTCCATAACTTTTGAACCGCTTGACATATTTTCATGAAACTTCACATAAATGTTAAACACCATGAGACGACGTGCAGAACACATGAACCGCAACTCTTGCTTTTCTACTTTCAGAGTTATTGCCCTTTGTATGTTTCAACTTGCATTTTCATGTCCGCTCCATAACTTTTCAACTGCTTGATATATTTTCATGAAACTTCACATAAATGTTAAACACCATGAGACGACGTGCAGAACACATGAACCGTAACTCTTGCTGTTCTACTTTCAGAGTAATTGCCCTTTGTATGTTTTAACTTGCATTTTCGTGTCCGCTCCATTAATTTTTAACCGCTTGATATATTTTCATGAAACTTCACATAAATGTTAAACACCATGAGACGACGTGCAGAACACATGAACTGCAACTCTTGCTTTTCTACTTTCAGAGTTATTGCCCTTTGTATGTTTTAACTTGCATTTTCGTGTCCGCTCCATAACTTTTCAACCGCTTGATATATTTTCTTGAAACTTCACATAAATGTTAAACACCATGAGACGACGGGCAGAACACATGAACCGTAACACTTCCTTATCTACTTTCAGTGTTATTGCCCTTTGTATGTTTTAACTTGCATTTTCGTGTCCGCTCCATAACTTCTCAACCGCTTGATATATTTTCATGAAACTTTACATACATGTTAAACACCATGAGACAACGTGCAGAACACATGAACAGTAACTCTTGCTTTTCTACTTTCAGAGTTATGGCCCTTTGTATGTTTTAACTTGCATTTTCGTGTTCACTCCATAACTTTTCAACCACTTGATATATTTTCTTGGAACTTCACATAAATTTTAAACACCATGCGACGACGTGCAGAACACATGAACCGTAACCCTTGCTTTTCTACTTTCAGAGTTATTGCCCTTTGTATGTTTTAACTTGCATTTTCGTGTCCGCTCCATAACTTTTTCAACCGCTTGATATATTTTCATGAAACTTCACATAAATGTTAAAGACCATGAGACGACATGCAGAACACATGAACCGTAACTCTTGCTTTCCTACTCCCAGAGTTATTGCCCTTTGAATGTTATAACTTGCATTTTCGTGTCCCCCCATAACTTTTAAACTGCTTGACATATTTTCATGAAACTTCACAAAAGTGTTAAACACCATGAAAAGACGTGCAGAACACATGAACCGTAACTCTTGCTTTCCTACTTTCAGAGTTATTGCCCTTTGAATATTACGAGTTTTACCATACACTTGTGTCCGCTCTGTAACTTTAAAACCGTTTGAGATAATTTAATGAAACTTCAAACAAATGTAAAGCAAGATAATAGGATGGGCAGAACACAAGAACCATAACTCTTGTTTGCATACATTACAAATTATTTCCCTTTGAAGATTGTAAAATATGTGTCTGCTAACATCTTCGTGTCTTCTCCATTACTTTTAAACGGCTTGGCATATTTTCATGAAACTCCACACGAATGTTGAACACCATGAGACGACATGAACCAGAACTCTTGCTTTCCTACTTTCAGAGTTATTTCCCTTTGAATCTTGAAAATGGTCATTCTTTGGAATATGGCCTGTATATGCAAAGAAGCTTTTGACATTGCTATTTTCAGCTGAGGTGATGGCACTGGCCGGGGGTATACGTGCCCTACTGGGCACTTTTGTCAAGTTTGGTTTGAATCAACCCAGCAGTTTAAGTGGAGAAGAAGATAAAAAAATACTGAATCTGAGCTATCCAAGACAAATGTCAGTTAATGACCTTGACCTTTGAAATCAATTAACTTATATTTAGCTGATTACAAACATCATTTCTGATGCCAAAAGCTTCAATGTAATTTTCAATGTGCTTTTTTCCATACAAATGTCTAAGTGACCAAATTTGACCTAGAAGTAAAACTGGTCAAGGTCAACCAAAGGTCATAATTTGAACAAACTTGGTAGGGTCCGAGAGCCCGATGCTGCATACCACGTTTCAAGGTCATAGGCCGTTTGGTTCCTGAAAACAATCTTAAAGGTGTTTACCATATATGGACATGGCGGTCATAATGGTCATGTGACTCTGTCTTTACAAACAAATTTTCGTTCTCCCCTTCCCATAGAGGCTCCACGTGTAATTTGGTTTCAATCACCCTTAATCTTAGCCATCTAGGACTAAGATCAGCAAATGACCTTGACCTTTGGAATTGATATACTTGGATTCAGCTGATTGCAAATATCATTTCTGACGGGCCTCCGTGGCCTAGTGGTTAAGAGCGCTGACTCTTGATCATTAAGTCTCTCACCGCTGTGGTTCGAGCCTCGCTCGGGTCACATGTGAGACGCCAAGTTCTGCAACGGAAGGTCAGGTGGTTTTTCTCCGGGTACTCCGGTTTTCGCCCACTTCTGATTAACGATCGGCTCGATATGAGTGAAATAATCTTGAAAGGGCCGTAAAACCAAAACCAAAAAAAAAAAAAAAAAAATATCATTTCTGATGCCACACGCTACCAAGCAATCAGAAAAAAACACTGTTTTACCTTTTTTCATACAAATGTCTAAGTGACCGAATTTGACCTCGGCGTAAAATAGGTCAAGGCCAACAAAGGTCAACATTTGAACAAACTTGGTAGGACCCGAGACCCCGTTGCTGCATACCAAGTTTCAAGGTAATCGGCTATTCGGTTCCTGAGAAGAAGATTTTTAAAGGTTCTTACCAAATTTTCGTCCCCCCCCCCACCCCCTCCACACACACACACACACACACACACACATTCCCATTGAGGCTCCGCATATAACATGGTTCCAATCAATCCAGCCGTTTAAGTGAAGCAGAAGATAAAATACCTAATCTGAGCCGTCCAGGACAAAGGTCAGTAAATGACCTCGACCTTTGGAATTGATACCATGCAATTAGAAAATCCACTGTTTAGCCTTTTTCCATACAAATGTCTAAGTGACCACATTTGACCTTGCCGTAAAACAGGTCAAGATCAACCAAAGGTCATTATTTGAACAAACTTGGTAGGGCCTGATTCCCCGATGCTGCATACCACATTTCAAGTTCATCGGCCATTCTGTTCATGAGAAGAAGATGTTTAAAGGTTTTTACCATATATGGGCATGGCTGCCATATTGGTTATGTGATTCAATATTTACGAACACATTTTGTCCCCACTTCTCATAGACGCTTTTCATTTATTTGACTTCAAACAACCGAAGAAGAAGATAAAAATACTTAATCTGAGCCGTCCAGGACAAGGTCAGTATATGACCTTGACCTCTTGAATTGATGAACTTGTGATTCAGGTGATTGCAAATATCATGTCTGATGCCACAAGCTACCATGCAATCAAAAATCCACTGCTTTGACTTTTTTCCATACAAATGTCTTAGTGACCAAATTTGACCTAGCCGTAATGCAGGTCAAGCTCAACCAAAGGTCATCATTTGAACAAACTTGAAAGGGTCCCCGAGTCCCCGATGCTGAAAACCAAGTTTCAAGGTCATCGACCATTCGGTTCCTGAGAAGATTTTTAAAGGTTTTCCCCATATGGGCGGCCATATTGGTCATGTGACCCGGACCTCACGAACAAAATTTCGTTTCCCCTTCCCATAGAGGCTCCACATGCAATTGGCCATGTAGTTTCTGAGGAGATGTTGTTTGAAAATGTTGACGGTGCGGACGCAGATGCTAACGGACCACTGCCTATACTATAAGATCCCCCGGAGCCGTCGGCTCTGGTGAGCTAAAAATTGACCACCTTTCCTAATACAACAAATCTATCCAACTGCTAACCAACACTGGTCAGTATATACAGTATTTTGTAAAACTTTAAAAAAGAGAAAGAAAGTAGAAATCTGATCAGATATCCTGCTGGTTAAAATAAATATTTTGGGGTTAGTGAAATTGGTTAAATGATTATCATAACAGATAAGGCAGCTGAGTGGCTGTACAAAAATTGTACAGTTTGGTGGGGTTATATGCTAGACTGTTTAAAGAAAATCCCAGAACCAACTGGCTAGAATATAATGTCAGTGTAGGTAGAGTCGGGTAAAAGTCATACAGAATTGGAAGCATCCCAGAACCAATTGGATTGAATATAATGTCAGTGTAGGTAGAATGTCAGTGTAGGTAGAGTCGGGTAAAAGTCATACAAAATTGGAAGCATCCCAGAACCAATTGGATTGAATATAATATCAGTGTAGGTAGAATGTCAGTGTAGGTAGAGTCGGGTAAAAGTCACATAAAATTGGAAGCATCCCAGAACCAATTGGATTGAATATAATGTCAGTGTAGGTAGAATGTCAGTGTAGGCAGAGTCGGGTAAGAGTCACACAAAATTGGAAGCAACGTCTCCAAAATGACCTTTGCAGTGTTGGATGGGATGTTAAACCTCAAATCAAACAAACAGTGTACAGAGTGTAGGTAGAATCAACGCTTTGTTATGTTGTCATGATAAACTGTAGCAGGTATGACCAGAATTATGTCCCCCAACAAATAGACTTCATGGCCTAGTGGGTAAAAGCACCAGCTGTTAATCATTAGGAGGTTCTGCAAGTGACGGCCATGTTGTTTTTTATCTGGGAACTCTGGTTTTTGTCCACCTCTGATTAACAACCAGCTCAAAAAGGGGAAAATCTTGAAAGGGCCCCACAAGTTGGTGTCACTGAATATGTCTAATTATAAGGAATAAGAATACATATGATTATGGGTCTGAGACCTGAATGGCTTCTATGATATATGGCATTTTATGAAGTGGAGGGGCAGGGCAAGCCCCCAGCACATTGCTACAGAACAAAGAGACCCCCAGGTGGGTGTGACTGATTGAGTCTTGCCATAAGGAATAAGAAAATATATGGTTTAGGGTGGGATCTTAATGGTTTCAGAGATATATGGCTTTTTATGAAGTGGCGGGGTGGGTAAGGAAAAACTGTAATGTGGTTTAGGGATTGGGTTCTGAACAGCTTCGCAGATATTTCACCTTTTTTGAAGTGGAGGGTGGAGACATGGCACTCAGGCACAGCCCGGGAGACCCCTAGGTTGGTTTCACTGAATGTGATTTATAAGGAACAAGAATATATATGGTTTATGGGGTGCAGATCCGAACGGTTTCTGAGATATTAGGCCTTTAACTAAGTGCAGTGTGTGGGGCATGGCCTAGCACACCCAGGAAATCCCCAGGTTGGTGTCACTGAGTGTGTCTTATCACAGAGAACAAGAATATATATGTTTGGGGGCGGGGATCTGAATGGTTTCCAAGATACATGGCCTTTTATGTAATGGAGGGGATGGGACGTGGTCTCACACTCTGGGTGACCCCCAGATTGGCATAAAAGTGTATGACTGAAAGACATTTACTCAAGGAACATTTCTATAAATTTTTTGTCAAAAATATGCAAAGGCTTGGCAGTTAATGACATTTTTCTATTTTCCCCATGGAAACTCCAAGTTGCCAAAGCAAATAAACTATTGAGCCCATTTTCATCAATAACAAAAAGTTTCAATCCCCTAGCCCAAGGATGCTACATATTAAGTTTGGGCTGAATCGGCCCAGTGGCTTCAGAGGAGTTGTCATTTAAAAGTGTTGACGTCAGAAGCCTATCCTATAAGCTCCCCTGGAGCCTTTGGTTCTGGTGAGCTAAAAACAACAACGGGGAGAAGGATATGTTGTTTTAGGTACACGCCCTGTTTGCATCAGCGACAGTGGCTCAGCACATCCTGTTTTAGGCACTATATCTTCTGAACCTATGGATGGATTGTGGATTTGTGATCAATCCTACATGATTATATCACTAGGAGGGAGAAATCAGTCATGTTTTGATGGCCTTTACCTTGTTTTAAAAGGCACAGGCCCCTAAAAAGTGTCAACCTTGGACAAAAAATGGCTTGTCTGCACCCTATCTCATGAACAAATCAATGGATTTTAGTCAAACTTTCTAATATACCACCAACTGAAAATTTAATTAGACTTTGGTGACCTTGTCCTAATTTTTAAGGTCATAGGCTCCAGAAAACTTGATTTTCAGCTAAAGATTGCTTTTCTGCACCCTAGATCATGCCAAATTGATGAATTTTGATCTAATTTGATGTTATGATTGGATCCAGACATATGGTGAAAATAAGAATATGGAAATACTCTTAGTATTGAAGAAATATTATTGCTGGCTGTCAGCAGACTTTTAGGTCTGGTGACAGCCGGCTGTCACTAGACCTTAAAGTCTGGTGCCAGCCGGCTGTCAGCAGACCTTGCCTTTTTTTTATGAGACCAAAATGTGGAAACAAAATGGCAGACAGGGAAGAACCTGCTCTTAGGCCTATTTGTCCCATTACTTAGGGTCATTACGGTATACAATGGATAATTTTCTGTACTTTATGCAGAAACTAGAGAAAAAAAAGGGGAAAATAGCCCAAAATTATCTGTAGCATTATTCAGCTGATTAAACATTGAGCACGAAAGTGATATTTGGCTAGGTGGTTCAAATGAATACCCACAACTAAGGCTGCCACGATTAATCGTATAATCTATTAATCGATCTATAAATTCCACAAAAATGATTATCATTTCTTATTTGCTTTTAATCGATTACTTGATAGGTTCAATGTACTTCTCAAAGTTATGTCTAAAATAGGTGGATGAGTGGCAAACAGTGCAGACCCTGATGAGACGCTGCATTCTGCGGCGTCTCATCTGGGTCTACACTGTTTGCTCAGGCCTGTCTGTTCAAATATACATATGGTAAAGTGCAACATACATGTATGGTAAGAGTCATACTCAAACAGAAAGCCAGACAGGTAAACTTATGACAAAAACCTCAGCGATAACTAATCGATTACCGATCACAATGACAGGACTGATAATCGATTATCTTTTCAGCTCCGATTAGCCAGTCCTAGCCACAACACATGTACATGTATATATGAAGAACTAAGGAAAATTATCCTTCAGTTATGACGGTACCCATCTTATCTGTTGCTATGTGTATTGCCTACAGGCACTGGTTCAGTGTTAGAAAATAATTTTTTTTGCAAGATGCAAGTAGTTGCCACTTGATTTGAAGATAGGTAGAAAAAGGCATCCGCTTGGCAGCAAAAAAGTGTCATTCCAGTAAGTTAGTAACAGGGATTTTCCTAACCTTCATATTCAGGGTCCAGGGGCTGCTGGGTTTGGGAAAAACAGCTCGCTAATATTTATAGTTGGGAATTTAAAGCAGCTGTAACTTTGTCAATTTTGGTTCAATTTTCATGAATTTTTTATCAAAATGTAGCACAACATCAGATATTTGGGAAATTTATTATAAAATTTGGGAATATCCGTCTCTAAATTGGGAAAAATAGGGGCCGATTACCGGCCCCAAAATTGCACAAGGAAAATCCCTGAGTAACA
>CAUZLF010000334.1:0-127649 GCA_963580285.1 Lucinisca nassula | reverse complement strand
TCAAAGATATAAAAACTCAATAGTACACATTTTTCAAGTTATAATGTATAAAATATATAGTAAACGAAGGTGCCTTGCGGTGTCCTGCAGTGTCTTGCGGTGTCTTGCAGTGATCAGAGTAACCCGGTAAAACCGGAAACCTGTGTGATCATACTAAATGCCGATATAGGCTGAATAGAATAGAATGAAATCCGTTCATAAACTTCAGCACCCTCTCTCGAGTATTATGTGGAGGTGCATCACGCGCAGGTGCAAGAAAAAAAAAAAAAATAGAAAAGTGATAGTTAGAAATAAACAGTGAAATGGAAGAAAGAAAAGTGAAACAGGGGTATTAGTAGGACGGAGATTTAAACATGAAAAAAACAGTATTTCTAGAATGAGTGAGTCATCTTACTGATTCCTTGTTTGATGAATCAGAATCTGTTAATCAGGTGATGACTGGAAATTAATTTAGAAAAGCTGTGAACATGATGATTGGAACTCATTGCCACCCATGATTACCCAGCCGAACTGAACTCACATTATTGCATATAGGTGTCTCAACATTATGTGAAGCTGCAATAGGCACGCCACAACGGACCAACCCGTAAATAATAATAATAATAATAATAAAAAAAACGGTTGCATATTCTGGCTGATACAATAGACTTAAAAAAAAAAGTATGGTTTTCGCCAGTAACAGGAAAATGCTGATAAATTAAACAGACATGTTTTGAAGATTTATTCGCCGGTCATTATAAGAAACAACTGAAATAGATGACATTTAATTGAAGAAAAAATATAATAACCAAATAAACATATGTTTTTTTTAGATATACTCCGTTAAATATTGATATAAAATTTGTCTTATTAAGTCTTATAGCCCTATTTATGTTTTTTTATGGCGAATAAACGGTTTGTATTGTTTTGCCACTATTTCACAGGTAACTTTAATTTGATTGTTTGTTTGGTTATGTAATTATCATGCCCAAGCGAACAGTAGATAATTGCCCCAATCTGCTAATTATGTACGGAGTTTGTATTGGCCGTTGGCCGTTTGCTTTGTGCGGAGTTTGCTATGTGCCGAGTTTGTCATGTGCCAAGTTTTCTATGTTCAGATCAATCATTACATTGATCAGAATCTGAATCGTTACTGGTAACACGTCAAATGACCTACGTTCACCAGGACCTGTGTTTGTTTGTTTGTTTGTTTAAGATGTCACGTCACCGTCAACACCATATAGGTCATTTTGGGCCTAGCTCTCGCTAAAGAAGTAAACTTAGCTACATTTTCCTTAGCACCTTCCGCGGATGAAATAACCAAATCTGGTAGGACTTTCCAAACTCTAATTGTCTGCCCTTGTATATGTCAGTTCTTGCAGAGCGGTGTGTTTACTGATCGGAATGGACCCAATAACCGGAAGGGGCCTGGAATAACCGGTATGGACCTTTAAAATTATTATTTCATACAATTATCTTCTTAATATGCTTAAAGTATATCTCTATAAACGTGTGGATATGGATGGTCTGCGAGACCATATGGCGCGATTTAAGGATTCGTTCCTGTCCCCTGACCTCTCGCACATGTCAGTTCATGGGTCGGTTTAAAGTCCGAATTAACCACGGTAATCGAAAGGTTTATTCCAACGAAAATGACCAAAACAAAACATAGTGCACCTTGGATCGATAACTCGATCAAGCATCTCATCAGAAGACGCAATCGAATGTATTTTCGTGCTTGTAGGTCTAGCAGCCCTGATGTTAAGAACCATTACAAACGGTTCAGAGCACATATGTGCCAAAGGTTATAAGAGATGCATATTGGAAACATGTTTCCAGCATCTTTACCTCTGAAGATAACAATACAGATCCCGATAGTCCCAAATAGAATGGTAAAGTTAAAAAGTTTTGGCCATTCATAATGTCCCTGAAAAAGGATGCGTTTGGGATCAATTCGCTAAAGGAAAATGGAATTCTAAAAACAGATTCGCGCGATAAGGCTAAAATGTAACAAACCGTTTCAATCGGCATTTGCGCGTGGAACTGACGTTGAGCTACCATCCAAAGGTACCCGTCCGTTCCCCTCTATGGGGGGCATAACAGTTGACCCCAAGGCGGTCGCTAAACTGTTGGGTAAGCCCAAGATACAAAAGGCATCTGGGCCAGACGACCTGAATGTCAGGGTGCGCAAGGGATGTAGTGGTGAAATCTCTCCTGTATTGGCCTCCCTGCAGGCACAAAACGTTGACTCAACGTTGAACTAACGTTGAAACAACGTTTTCAACGTTGTTTCAACGATAGTTCAACGTTGAGTGCCTTCTGGGCCTTGTCTCCCCGGTCTATAAAAAGGTGAAAATATGATGCAGCAAATTATAGGCCAGTGTCTCTAACATGCATCTGTTTCAAAACCTTGGAGCATATAATAAATAACAATATCAACAAGCACCTAGCCTTTGAGAGCATTCTTGTTGACTGTCAACATGGTGTACGAAATCAAAGGTCTTGCGAAACGCAACTAGTTCAATTTTACCATGACATTGCCACTTGGAGGCCGATTGGCAGATGAAAAATAGAACTGGAGGCAATGATCAGGAATCGATAAAATCAACCCACATCTCCAATCAGAGACACCAAAGGGAAACATGTTGAACTTTTTCCTTCATTCGCCGGAAATTACCGAGTTGAATATCGATTTCCGTAGGAAATCGGCAGTTAAAGTTACCTGTATATTTTGAAGGTTTTTTTATATTAAAATTATGAAGGAAAAAAATCTTAACTCCTCGTATCTTATTTATCCTTAACACTAGAAAAAAGTCACTGTTATCCTCATGTAAGAAAATTATTCAGTTTTTATTTGGTGCATTTCAAAGTGATGAATAATTAATTCTTATTGCTTCCATCTGCAATTTAATGTCATGCCTATATGCTCCATAGACGGCAATGTATTTTTTTAAAAAAAAGTTCAGATTTCCATGTTTGGTTGCCAATATTAAATAGAAATGATGTGTTTGGAATTAAGTCACTGTTATATACTGTTAGACTGTTGTTCAAAGTTTACGATGATATAAAGTTTTTTTCTACTGAAAAATGATAAATTGCTTCCCCGAGAGCTTAAAAAGCGTTTATAAGCTGTTTTTCAGTACTGCAGTTCATGATGCGAAAATCGCTAAGTCCACATTATATGTACCAGAAATCGTATCAAACCTGTAAAGCTTTTTTTGTGTTAAATTTTGTAATTACTAGTAATAAACAACATGCGGATAATGTACTTGATACAGTGGTTATATTTCTCGGATTTCTTTATTTTATTTTGTCTCAGTTTTGTTACATTTATGTTTTCATTCATTATGTATGGGCGGCAAATATGTCAAAAAGGACACAAATTGTCGAAATCATTAACTGTGAAATGGCGATTAAATGGCGATTAAAACCACCATGAAAAGTTAATTGGCAGTCTGAAGCCAGTGATTGATTTTGTTTGTATTGGAGTTTAACGGCCCAATCAACACTATTTAGGTCAGTTTTGAGCCGGTCAGTTTACCTCTCCACACTTTTGCTGAGCAAGCTTATACGTAAGCGGTTAACCAGTACAGTGCACATTCGCCTCATCGAGGGGGTTCAAACGAGCACCAACAATCTATGTTTTGTGCAGAACAAAACACTGTTTGCTATTCTGTTAATTTCTGTTAATGAGTTTCAACTCTGTCTGTCCGCACAGTTACTTTGCAAACAGTGTAGAGCATGGTGCGACTGCTCAGGATGAGCCGTCTTTTCTCCAGATCTACACTGTTTGCCATTCGGTTGATGACTTTGACTAAACCACCGTCAATAAAAATGGAATTGTCTAAATTCACATTACGAAATCACGCCTATACTGACAAATTTTACCACAAAAAAATGAAAATGTTTAGACAGAAAATTCTGCTATTTTTCATACTTCTGTTCCAAAAATAGATTATAGGAACTCGTCAGAGCCGCCTCGGTGAAGCAGTTCTAACGAGTATCCACAATCTTTGTTTTGATCAAAAATAAGAAAAAAATAATGTATACTACTGTAAACCCCAGTTTTACTGTATAAAACTTATTTATCTTCACTGCAGCTGATTTGAGGTTTTAGAGTAACAGTCAAATAAATAATGTATACCCCTATAAACCCCAGTTGTACTATATAAAAGTGGGGTACACGTGGGTCAGAATTATATAGGTGTGTTATCGTGATGACGAAGTTAACAAACGTGCTTTAATTTAACAATGAGTTGGCGCGTGCCCGTCGTCCCCCACTATGTGTTACTCTTTAAAGTGTTAATCATGTGTAACCCTTAAAGTGCCAATCATAACATTGAAGATCACAATTTGATTAATTAAATTAAATAAATAAATAAATAAATAAATAAAGTAACAGTGTCATCATTGTTCACTTTTTGTGATTGATTTGATAGACAATTTTTGTGGTGTCTTGATTTATGTACAGTTTTATTAACTCTTAAAGTGTAAATCATAACTAGTGCAGATGACATTTACCAGGTTTTGAGTTGATTAATTTCGAAAACACGTCTATTAAAAAATATTGAAAATTTTACCACCAAAAAATGAAAGTATTCAGATAAAAAAATGCTACTTTTCGTATTTCTTCTGGAAACATAAATTGATGGAATCGTTAGTTCCACCTCAGCGAGGCTGTTCTTACGACAAACAACAATACATGTATTAGCAGAAATAAGAAAAATAATGATCCATATTTTACTACATAAAAGTGGGTAATATGGGGTGTTTTTGTGATGTGATCATAAAACTATTGCAGCCCATTCACATATTAATTGCATGCCTCATTTTAATAAATAAATAAATAAATAAATAAATAAATAAATAAATAAATAAATAAATATGCCATATCTGTAATCACCTTCTGTGACCGACTTTTAAGGCACTTTTTAGATCTTTCTTGAATTCTTAAAGTGTCAACCATAGCTCGACAAACAACATTTTTCGAAATTGTGTTAAAATTGTTTAGGACAAACATTACAGCCGATTCAAATATGAGTGAAATGCACTTTATAATAAATAAATAAATAAATAAATAAATAAATAAATAAATAAATAAATAAATAAATAGGCTTATCTGTGTTTAAAAATTATGTAACTTTTATGACGCCCTTTCAATTATTCAGGGAATATCTTATACAATATACTGTATATCGGTGTAGTGTTAACTCTTAAGGTGTCAATCATGACTTGGGAAGACAACATTTTTCAAAATGTGTTTACATATAAGTTACTTTTTATGGCGTCCTTTTAATTATTCAGGAAATATCTTATACAATATACTGTATATCGGTGTAATGTTAACTCTTTAGGTGTCAATTATGACTGCGGCAGACCATCACGAAACTTTGGCCCCCTATATCCCCACTTTCATAAATTAAAACTTGGGTTTGCAGGGGTATACATTATTTTTTTTATTTCTTCTTAAAAACATAGATTGTGGGTACTCGTTAGAACCGCCTCGCCGAGGCGGTTCTAACGAGTATCCATAATCTATGTCTTGAGCAGAAATATGAAAAATATCATTTTTTTTTTTTTTCATCCGAAAATTTTCATTTTTGGTGGTAAAATTTACAATGTATATGTATAGGCGTGTTTTCGTCATGAGACAAAATTGGTTTTAATGCAAGAACTTTCTCATCTGCGGCCCCGCCCATAGGGGCTTGAAGAAATATATGGGCTGCATGATGCTTCCACGCAGAGCTGGATCCGGCCCGCACACTAGTACTGGTAAACAGCTTAGAGGATCTAAGCCTGTCCAGGAACCGCGGTGCGCGGCGGACCGTCCATGCTAATAAACCCTATTGGTTTCATTGGGCGACAGGGCTTGAGATGTCATTTCATCTCAATGTCGGGTAAAAGTTTCACAAAATTGGAAGCAACGTCTCCAAAATGACCTTTACAGTGTTGACGGGGACGTTAAACCTCAAATCAAACAAACAAAATCATCTGAGTTCATCTGGGCTCCCGCCCATAGGGGCTTGAAGAAATATATGGGCTGCATGATGCTTCCACGCAGAGCTGAATCCGGCCCGCACAATAGTACTGGTAAACCGCTTAGAGGATCTAAGCCTGCATGTCCAGGAACCGCGGTGCGAGGCGGATGCTAATAAACCCTATTGGTTTCATTTGGCGACAGGGCAATTCATCTCAATGTCGGGTAAAAGTCCCACAAAATTGTAAGCAACGTCTCCAAAATGACCTTTACCGTGTTGACGGGGACGTTAAACCTCAAATCAAACAAACAAACAAAATCTGAGTTCATCTTGATCGAGTCTTATAGGCGTGTGTTCGTGATTGGCTAACACTATTTTTCATGGCGTTATTTACTTAAATAATAAAATAAATGCACAAAAAGATCGGAGTCAAGAGATTTCACGTATCATATTTGACCTTAATCCTTATTTAAAATCACTGGACAAGAGACTGACAAGAGATATAGACCCAATATTCTACATGTCAATAATAAAAACAAACAAACAAAGAAACACTACTACTTCTACTACTACTACTACTACTAATAATAATAATAATATTGATAATTATTATTATTATTATTATTATTATTATTATTATTATTATTTTATTAAGCAATTCTACATAATGTAGCTCTTCAATATGTTAAATATGTTCGTTCATACTAGATGGCTCGAAATGAAAAGGCATGGTTGTTACTTCAAGAAGTTCTTTTTCACATTTAGATAGCCTTAATTTGAGCACTAGCGCTCCTTTGAATATCTACAAGTAGATCAAAGTGTCATATCTGCAGATATATGATTAATGATTCCCTGAGGTCAGCGACTAGAGAAAAATATTGGCTATTCTGTACCTTGATCCCAGTAGTGTACAGGGAGATAACTCGAATATCTCGCCCAGATAGGTTTTAACGGAAATGCACGACTTATACCGATCGCCGCCTATGAAGGAAAAAGTTCGGTATGGAAACACAAACATGAAACAACAGACCTAATGGAAACAACAATAGCGGAAAGTCAAAAGGACAGTTGCTTTCCCACAAAATGGCCAATTGGCTATCCAAAATAAAATAATATAAGCGACACAAACACCCAAAGAAAAACCATAAAAAAATAAACCCCGACAGAAGAACCGCCTTGGAACGGTCAGCGGAAACGAATTCCACTGGGGGTGGGGGCTGAAATCGATTTTACGTGGCCACAATCCTCGCCCTTACTTCCGTCGCGATTTAGACAAATAATTTGTTCAGTCCGCATGAAGGCCTCCTAACTCATCAGTGCAACATCTCCGTGAACACAAACAATACAAAAACACAGAGATGAATCAACGGTGAGGATTCGACAGCAAGAAATCACTGAAATGCTGGAACAAAAGAAAACCAACAGTTAGACTCCGATGGGCCCGATCAGAGATAAAGCATCAGGCACCAACCAACATTACCTTGAATTAGATCTCTCTAATTCTCAATAAGACTTTACGCTGGCACCGTCATAGAAGCTGAGGCCTGACCCACCGGCGTGCAATTAAAGAGGTAAGCTAAGTTGTCAACCGTGATTGGGTTAACTACCATGCATGCAGTCTGTCATATAACATTTATGTTGTACCCAATCTTTTTATGTCGAAGAATGATTTTACGAAATTGGGTGCTGAAGTCATTGTGGTTATATATTTTTCTGAATTTATATAATATGTCACCATAAAATTCGGGTTCCGATAGACCTTGTTGCAGAAGAGATTTAAGTCCAATATTGAATTTTGAAATTAAATCAGAATGACGTCTATAAAATTTTGAAAAGACTTATTGGTTTAGACTCATATTCTAGACAGGTTTTTAATTATTTGGACCCCATTTTGATTCATATCAGTCTTTGAATCGACTGCATATTCGAAATTCGCAAAATTGCAGTACGTTTCCTCTGGCTTTCGTTGCCGGATCATTACAGGGTCACTGATGAGGCTTTACCCCCCCCCCCCCCCCCCCCAGAACTTCAATTAAATAAAGCAAATTCTTCTGATACCGAGGCCCCGTTTTTGGATTTACACCTATCTATTGTAGATGGATTTGTTTCGTGCAAAATTTATGATAAACGCGATGACTTTGATTTTGAGATTGTAAATTTTCCTTTCCTGGATCGTGATGTTCCTCGTGCGCCATCCTATGGCGTTTATATTTCGCAATTAATTCGATTTGCTAGAGTGTGTAGTCATGTAACTGACTTCAACACTCGTAATAAATCATTAACGGCTAAACTCCTTAATTAGGGTTATCGGTACCATAAACTACGCAAAGCGTTTTCAAAATTTTATAGACGCCATTCTGATTTAATTTCAAAATTCAGTATTGGACTTAAATCTCTTCTGCAACAAGGTCTATCGGAACCCGAATTTTATGGTGACTTAGTATATAAATTCAGAAAAATATATAATCGCAATGACTTCAGCACCCAATTTCGTAAAATCATTCTTCGACATAAAAAGATTGGGTACAAAATGGATGTAATACGACAGACTGCATGCATGGTAGTTAACCCAATCACGGTTAGCAACTTTGCTTCCCTCTTTAATTGCACGCCGGTGGGTCAGACCTCAGATTCTATGACGGCTCCAACGTAAAGGCTTATTGAGAATTAGAGAGATCTAATTCTTGGTAATGATGGTTGGTGCCTGATGCTCTGTCTCTGGTCGGGCCCATCGGAATCTAACTGTTGGTTTTCTTTTGCTCCAGCATTTCAGTGGTTTCTTGCTGTCGAGTCCTCACCGTTGTCTCACCTCTGTGGTTCTTTGATTTTTTGTGTTCACGGAGATGTTGCACTGATGAGTTAGGAGGCCTTCATGCGGACTGAACAAATTATTTGTCTAAATCGCGGCGGAAGTAAGGGCGAGGATTGTGGCCACGTAAAATCGATTTAAGCCCCCCAGTGGTAATCTTTCCACTGACCGTTCCAAGGATATATATATTTAATGGGGGTACGGCGACATATTCATTGTCCGTATATCACCAATTCGAGCATAATACATATATACCACAATTTCCCGACAACGATACAAACTATATCGCCAGCATAAAAAAAAAATTATCGCCCTCTCAATAACACCTGAATCATCCTCAACACTCTATCATACTCAATCTTGCAATTTCCTGCTTAAAAGGTTTTATAGAGTTAAAATATCTCTGTTTTTCTCTAAAATTCTTTCCACCACACTTATCACAGATTTGATATTTTGCTGTAGTACCTTTATTACATTTCAGACATCACAGATCACCTAACTCCTTGGGTATTACTGTTTATAATAATATGAAATAGTAGACATTTTATGTCAAATAATTTGAAGACAGAATTGTGTACGCTACCTAGATAATCCAACAATTCACGATCATCAAAACATTTCGAATCACTTTCACTTGTACTCTGAACTGCTTGATGTAAAAAATCAATGTATTTTATCAAAGAGCAGTAGTGAGCTCTATTTGTAAAATCCTCTTTTGAAATCTTTTCACCACTGTTTGCTTTATTTTCGATAAATGTTTCTAACGACTTTATATAATCACCGAAAGACACATTCATATTTTATCCTGAGTTATATGAGTTTGAGCAGACAGACAGATAAACCGACTATTACATGTCAATTTATCTATACCTATCGCCACACTGATAGTGGACATTAAAGTCCAAAACCCCTTATCTGTTTGCGTGTCACCTACGGACTATTTCATGAGGCGTAGGAAAATGTTTTATCTTTGTTATCATTGGTGTGTAGTCAGTCACAGCCAAGTGATATAATCACCAATAAAGTATCGCTATAAACATTTACTGGTTACAAAAGGGTAATAATATGCATATCTATTTTTAAGACCACCACAAATTCAGACCACTCTTGAACAAGACCAGACAAGAGCAGAAAAGCTGAGTCTTACAGTCTTAAAGCAGATGGAGGAACAAGTTAAACAAGAAATGATGAGGTCTATTACCTCCTTTATAAACTTTGACAATAGGGGGTCATATTGGAACCGTCGCAGACTTTCAGGAACCGTCGCAGACTTTCAGGAACCAATGGTACCATATGGTTCCAACTATTCCTGAAAGTCTTTGACTTCTCCTGAATGTGGAATCTAAAAATAGAATCACCACCAGACCCATCGAGACTATTTAGATTACTACAAATAACATTCCAATAAAGTTTCATGAAGAAATTTTAAATTTTACTTTTTTAAAAAGTCTTTGACTCCTCCTGATAGTGGAATCCCATTAATCAATCACCACCAGACTTTGCACATACAACGTTCTTGTAATCCTATATATTATGTCAAAATATCAGAAAGATACACGAAGAATTGGAATATCTGGCAAACTTTGAACACCTGAAAAAGTGGAATCCCATCAACCAATCATCATCAGATTTTGTACATATAAAAATACTCTATGGTTGTATAACATATTAAAATTCCAAGTTCCTATGACAACTTTTGGAATTTCTGAAAGTCTTTGAGTCTTCCTAAAAGTGGAATCCCATCAACCGATTAGTCTCAAATTTTGCATATGTATTTGGGTTGCATATATACATATTATCACAAAATTTCAAAGTTCTAGCATCATTTTGGAATTTCCTGCAAGTCTTTGAATTGTTGTAAAATAACATTGGTTCAACTAATTACCACCAAACTTTGTACATATGTTTCAACATACAAAATGCACATTCTTATAAAATTTCAACATTGTAGGTCGGAAGTGAAGCAAAAAAAAAAAAATATTAACTTTCATATTTCGGTGGTGGGTCATTTACTATTGTAATTTTATTGAATAAAATCAAGCATTTTCTATCTTTTTTTTCATTTCATTCTTTGCTTGAGCCTTGCCTTCCTCAATAAGTTTCTTTCTCTCACTTTCACTCAATCCTGTTTGTTTTGAATGTATATTGTCTTTGAGTTTATTATATTTGTCCAACTCATCCAACACAAGTTTAAATTCATTCTCAGATATCTGTCCGTCTGTCAAAGCCTTAGAAATCAAATCCTTTATACTATTCAACTTACTATCAGCAATAGTTTTAATCTCATAATGTTTCTGTGCTTTTGAAGTCATTTTACGCCTAATTAGTTTAACACACACACCCAAACTCCCACACACAACAGCACCAATCTCTAAAGGCAACATAATTGGAACAGTTAATCCAACACCTGCCAAAATAACACTTGTTGATATCAAACCAGTATCAACTCCATCAGTAATATTTATTCCACGTTTGTATTTTTTGTATAATGCTTTTCTCACATCTCTCTCATTAATTAACGTCTTCTCTATCTCAGATATCTTCTGTAATCTATAATTTTGCCCATCTTCAATAGGCAACTCTGGATATAGTGGTGCATTAGGTTGTTTCATTTTTTTCTTGATAACATATATTTTTTTTATTCAATAAATAATTCAATTATCATCGAAGCCACAGTATTAACACATGTAGCATTATTAGTCTGACAAACAAAATCAATTGCATCACCAGCCTCAACCTTTAACGGTGTAGCAAAGTTATCGTGTTTTCTTAAAATATTATTCAATGATATATCATATCCTGCTTGTGGATTTCCATTAATTGCAATCGCCACAGACACATCGCCTTTTGTTCTTTTACTCGACAGTCCAACACCTATTATCTGGCCAGGAAAGTTCATCACATATCCAACACCTACTTCTCTACCACCATTTCCAAAGCCAAACACTTCATTCTTCTGTAAGGAACCTTTACTCTCCGCACAAATGCTTATCAATTTTCTGTCTGACATATTATCAACCTTATTATATAATAATCGATGATTGACATACATATCCCGAAATCTATCTTGAAGTCCTGTATGTCTATCATTCAATGTATTTATTTGTGTAAATGCTTGACTTCTCATATTAAATATTTCTTGTTTCAGCCCCAATGCATCTACGTGTTTTCTCTTAGCACCAAATATACTCATTTTTTTATTATAATTATATAATTTCCAAAACGCAATTAATTGGTAGATGATTAATTACCTTGTTGTTATTTTCATCCCTGATTTCTAATTTCAATTCTGCTATAGCATCATTCACCAAACACTTATATTCTGGATGCTCAAATCTCACTGTTGTTATCTCTCCAAACTCTTTATTTTCCACTGGAACAACAGCCAACACAGTACTCGGCATACCATCTAAATAATTATTTGAAGTATTAATCTGTTCCAAATGAACATACAATGATTTATAAACAGCAAAATCTACAGCTCTCTCACCATAATGAGTTTCATTAACAGCAAACTTTCGCTTATTTCCAAACCCCAACATTTGTTTTAAGCCCTTGCTTATCTTCAATTCATCCGGTGTAATTAAAGAAGCAATTCCATTTGTTTCATTTACAGATAATGTAATATTGTTACTTTGAAATAAATCTGCTATTTGTTGGAAACTATAATAACCATCTATAATCTTATGAGGTCTCTCTTTAGTCTTCTGCAAATATTCATCAACAACATTATACCATCCAACACCATATGTTATAGATTTCAAACCAATACGTTTATTCCCATCTCTGTTATCAATGTATTGTTGCAAGTTTATTGTCTTGTCAATATTCGAAATTGTATGATACATTTTTATTTTTTATATATAATCAATAATAAAAATGATACCTAGAGAATTCAAGTACAATCCCAATGCATCATATAACCCCAATACTAAATATACCGAAAAGAATATTGAACTTATAAAACAAACGATTTATGTTAATAAAGACGACCATTTTCCAGTAACGTTTCCCGACTTATTTCAAAACTATCAAAATCCAACATTACACACCAATGAACCGTGGAATACATGGCTTCATTCATCATTTGACTGGTGGCAATGTCAATTAAATTTTGCTGTCTGGTGTGCCACTGCAGGATGTGGAGTAAGTTATCAAGACCATTTGCAAAACACTTCAGGACTAACTAAAACAGTATATACATTTTATGTTTATTATTGTATTGCTCGTATTTTGAAAGAACTTCAAACACCTTTACCAAAGAAGCCTCCGTGGTGCAGTGGTTACGCTACTCGCCTTGTAAACCAGGGGTCGCAGGATCGATCCCGGGCTTCTCCAGACTTTCGGATGAGTCTTTAAACCGAGGTCCCGTCTCCCTATGACCTTAGTTGTTGATGAGACGTAAAACTCAAACACTCACTCACACCTTTACCAACAGATGCATCATTTTGTTATTACAAAAACCCATACGACAAAGCAACCTATCAAAAGTTATGCAATGAATTCAATGTTTCACCTAATACAGATTGGCGTCAAAAATTAGAAAGTAGTTCTAAATGCAGTGGTCTAGGGAGTTACACACAATATTTTAAACCAAGTGGAAAATATAGACAAGATCATAGAAGTGATGGACCATTCTTTAATCCAAATGATAAAATAGCACATACAGTAGATATAAGTGACGCCTGGACAATGTTTATATTAGACAAATCAAAAGGATAAACAAAAACAGGTATTGAACGAATTAACGAAAGTATTAGAATGTTTGTATGGGCTCTATTAGGAGCACAATCTCAAACACGTGTAGAAATACTAAAAATAGGCACAGGATTTGATGCTCAGAAACAATTTCTTGCTAACATTGAAGACGCTATTAATAGTCCAGTTGATTTACCAAGTCAAATACAAAGATATCAAAACACACTCAAATATGCAAGAAGTAAACTAGATTTTGTTTATGGTATTGGATTATATATGTCTCCCAGTAATATGATTTTACAAATTGGCACTATCGCTGGATATAATAATAAAATTGTAATTGCAACAGAAAATCAAACACTTGGTTTCAATAGTGATGTAAATGTTAAACCTGTTGCACCTACTACACAACCTGCAACTATACAAGGCACACCAACAAAGAAATCTCTACCAGAACCAAAACATCAGGAAACAAAGAAATCTCTACCAGAACCAAAAATCAAATCTCTACCAGAACCCGTTGAAAAAAAAAGAAGCAATACAACACGAAGACAACAAAACAGCATTAATAGTTGGTAGTATTGCAATTGGACTATTAATTATGTATGAAATTTATTAAGTTCTTTTTTTTCTTATAAACTCTCTTGCAGATGCATATAACAATCCAGCAACCAATACAACTAATGCCCATAGATGTTCTCCAAACCAATTAACAACTTTACCCGCAGAAGACAACAACCAAGACACAATAGAACCAATAATACCTGGTAATGTAGAAGCTACTTTTCCTGCAAGGGTAGAAAGTAATTTACCAAGATTTGATAATTGTTTCTTAACCCAATCTTTAACACCACCTTTTGGTGGAGAAGGAGGGGTTGAAGTAGTACCACCACCAGTAGGAATAACAGCCTCAACAATAACTCCAATAATCATTCCAAAAGCGGTTAAAATACTAACAATTGTAATGCCTTGTTCTCTGAATAATGTTCTAATTCTTTCACCCAATGTAGTGTCTTCTTTTAATACTTTGTTTATAGTCTCTTTGATTCTATTTACCTGACTACGTAGTTTATCTTTATTAACATTAATAACTTCCAATCTTGCACTTCTCTCACTTTCTAACTCTTTGATTCGACTACTTATCCTCTCTATTTGAAATTCATCATTGTCTGCTTTGGCTTGTTCTAATTTTGTATTTTCTTTTTTGCTAAGTCTTTATTTGTTTCATTCAGTTTTGCCAATTCATTTGCTATCTCTTCTTTGACTGTTGTCATTGCATTTGCTATTCCATCAATCTCTCTTTTTGTCCAATCTGTTTGTGTTTCTTGTTCATTAGTAAATGATGTCTCCAATGTTTTCACAGCAGTTTCTACATCAACTGTTGTATTTAATAGTTCTTGAGTTTGTTCTTGTGACGATATATCTTGTAAAGGTATTTCTTCTTCTGTTTGTGTTATTTGAGTTCTCGTTTGAAGTAATTGTGTGAATGCTTTTCTACCTTCTTTAAGTCTTGTAGCAGATGGTTTAAAATCATCTACATCTAATACATTCCTAACAAAATCAACACCATATTTCCTTTGCAAAGTATTAAATGATAAAAATGTTGCTATTTCATCTGGTGCATTGGAACGATAATATGTTAATGCAACATTATTACCATCACTATCCTTTACATATAACATTGGTCTCCCTATATCATCTTTCTTGAGAGACAAACCTTTGATTTTACGTTTAGATTCATCATTCCTTTCGTAAAATCTATCTATCATTTTTTGACCTATGCTATTACGCAGAGTTTTCCAATCATCACCGATTAAATCATTCAAACCAGCAAACTGACTATTTAATGTTCTCTGAAACTGCTCTTCATCTGTAAAAGATGTTTCTGCTTCTTCATCATAATCCTCCCTGTCATACTCAGGATTTTCATATTCAGCCATTATTTATTTATTATTTAAAAATATTTTTTATCTTTTAATAAAAACATGTCAGCTTACGGAGATAAACTAAACCCTTACAGAAAATTAAGAGAACCACGTGGTGTAAAAGGCATTCGCCAAAGTGTAGTAATAACAAATAACCCTTCAACTATTGACCAAAATCAACAATTATTAGTGAGATTTCCTTATCTAAGTAGTAATGATGTTATTGTTCCCGGAACAGTCAGATTAGCATTTGAAATTGAACTAACCTCTAAAGATGCAAATGCAACTATATTTCAAAACATAGGAAGAGCAATAATTAAGAAAACAACAATTAGAATAAGTGGAAATAAAGTTATGTCCATTGACGATAGTGACATCTATCATTGTTATATTGATTTATGGAAGACTATTACAGAACGTGTAAATATGGTATATCAAGGCGTTGGCAAAGAGAACATGTTGAAACATAGAGTGGGTGCAGGAAACGCAACAGCAGATAAAGAAGATCAAGCCATCGCAAAAGCATATGGAAACAGGTTTTGCATCCCACTTGATTTTGAATTATTGGAAACCCATATGCCTTTTTATCAAGCTGGATTAGGAGATAGACTTGAATATGAACTTACATTCAATGATTATAATAAAGTAATTAAATCAGGCGATGCAACTTCATCTTATACAATCAAAAATATTTGTTTGGAATTTGATATTGTTTCTGATACTGAATTAGCAAGACAAATAAGACAGCAAGTTGATGGTAAAATGGTTATTTTGTATGACAGAATACTAAGACACAGAAAAATAACTAAAAACAAATCTGATACACTATGGAATATCAATCTAAATGTTCCTGCAAGAAGTATGAAAGGTATTCTTATGCTATTCGAAGATCCTGAAAGGACCAGCACAGAAGAATATTATAATCCAGAAATTACAAAAGTGGAAATGACAATAGAAGGGATTCCGAATCAATTGTATAGTCAAGGAATGAAGTCCCACCAACACTGGGACGAAATAAATAAATTCTTTGCTTTGAATTCAAAAAGAAACAAAGAAACAAGTATGGTCATTAAAGATTTATATTTTACTGATACAACAATAGAGAAATATCTAACGAACAGGTATGCTTTATGGTTGGATTTACGTTCAACTGATGATAATACACTTCATGGTTCTGGAAGAAGAATTGAAAATGCATCAGAAGGTATCACAATACAAATAACGAAAGAAGCAGGAGCAGATGAACCAATCAATCTTTATTTGTTTGTTATACAAGATGCACAAATCAACTTTGAAGATGGTAGATTTAAAGAAGTCAGTTATTAATATTTTTTTTTACAAATAAAAATGGAACTACCAAAATATCCTCATTGTGCTATTATATGTGGTCAAACTGGATGCGGGAAAACAGAGTTTGTCCTTGACCTTTTGGAAGAGGAATATCGTCAAGTATTTAAACATATTGTTATACTTTGCCCAACCATTCAATGGAACAAGGCTTATAAAAATCGTGAGTGGATTGGTGATGTCAGGAAACCTAAAACAAAGAATCTTATAATTGTTAATCCTATTATTAATGATGAAGAGAAATTACAAGAACTACTAAGAATGTTCTTTAATAAATATGCTGGTCATTCTACTCTCTACATTATTGATGACTGCAGTGCAACGAAAGAACTAACAAAGAAAAAAGATATGTTATCAGAATTAGCATTTTCTGGTAGGCATGCAGAACAATCAGTGTGGGTTATTTCGCAGAGATATAATTCTGTGTTAAAAGATTTAAGAGAACAAACAAAATGGCTATGCATGTTCTACACAAAAGATAGAGATAGTTTTGAAAATTGTTTAAGAGAGAATGATGTTATTCCTACTTTGGAAGAACGACAGAGAATAAAAGAAGAACTGAAAAAAAAGAAGCATCGTAAGTTAATTTTGAAGACTGACCAGCCTACTGGTTATTGGTTGGTTGATTGATTATTTTTTTAGCAATGATTAAGTAATGCTTATTCAATGCTGTAGCAAATCTTAAGTAATGCTTATGCAATGTTTTAAGTAAAATAGCAATACTAAAAAACATTGCTGTTAGAAATATTATCAATCACTGCAATCTTATCAATAATCATAACAAACACTGCAATCTTATCAATAGTCGGATATGCGATGTTTTATTTTTTAAAAATAAAAAATAAATTACATAAAATAAAAATGAATGCTGAAGAACTATTACAAGACATTGAATGTGAAAACACAGAAAATAATGAACAAGAAACAAAACGTGAGCGATTATCAGCCATTGTTGCTGGTGGTGGTAGTAAGCAGTATCTTGGTAAAGACTTACAACTATCAGACATTGATACAATGACAGCAGAACAAATAAACAAACTTTACTGCAGATATGAAGCAAGATTGGGAGCAAGTATGACTAAGACATTAGGTAATTCTTTTATTAGCTTATATGTGATGGGTGTATCAAAGTATTTCAATGTTGTTAATCCACCTAAACTGATACAAGACTTAGAGGAAGACCCTTTTATCAATCACGCTTTGACAAGTTCGTGTTGTGAATTGTATTATAGATATGGAATGTATCTTGCTCCATTAACTGCAATGCTAACAACAGCAAGACATATTGATTTTAATAAAAAAGAAAATATCCCCTTAGAAAAAAATTAGTGATACTGAAGTTAAAACAAAAGACCCAAGACGAGTATCTGCTGGTAAGAAAGGTGCAGAAGCAAGAAAAAGAAATGCAGAATTAAGAAGAAAGGAGACTGAAACTATAAAGAAAGAAAACATGGAATTAAAATCTATAACAAGAGATGATGATGATGTGCAAACAAACAATTCACAGAATATAAATATATACAAAAATTATATACCATTATGTATAACAATTGGAGTTGTTGGAATAGGATTGTATATGTACAAGTCTAAACAAGTTGTACCACAACAACCTATGATGCAACAACCTGCACCTATTATACAACAAAAAGAAATTGACCCATTTGAATTTAATTAATTTAAAAAAATAATATTCTCATTAAAAAAAAATGACAACCTCAATAGACGGAAAACAAATTGCAAACATGTTATATCATGCCGGAGTGGAAACTGTATTAACTGTTGGATATTCAGAATTAGGAAGAAAACTATTGAAAAGACCACCACCAAAAGTAGATTTTAATATGACAGATATTGGTATGTTGTCAATTGATATATTACTTGCAATGGCAACAAAGGATATGCTTGTTAAGCAAGGTATTATTCCTGCAGATATTATGAAGTAATTTTAATATTTTTTTTTTCCATTATATAAAAATGGCAAGTGCAATAAAAATCAGTAGCATTAATGGTTGGAGGAGAAATTACAAACGCCTTAGCCTTTTCAGGTAGTAATTATTTATTTTCACATATGGGTAGTAATAGTGATGAAGAGAGAAAAAGACATGATAAGGCGATGGAACAATTAGAATCAGCAACAACTGCGTGGAATGAGAAGAGAACAGAAAGATTGGATTTTATTAATGAGCAACTGAAGAAGGAACATCATGCTGTGGATGAGTTCAGTGATGCTGACACTGCTATGAAACAATATTATTATATTACAGGAAAACAATTGCCAGATAATTTATCCACACCATTACCACCAAAACCTACATTAAGTGATTTTTACACTCCATCAGAAGACCAGAAAAATAGAGAGATTGCATTTGTTGTTGGTGGTATGGCATTGACAGGATTTGTTGCTTGGAAGTTGATGTAGGTAAAAAAAAAATTATTTTTTGACATAATCTTTCTTTGGAAAAACTAAATCATAAGCATGATATTTATTTTTTTTATTATTCTTACATGGTTTCAAACCAAGTGGTCTTACATAAAATGGTGGTTCTTTACCTTCTATCTTCTTTGTGAGATGTGCAGGACTCCATACTTCACCATTGTCTTTGAGAGTTAAAATTACACTCACACCATTTTCTGTGTTAATTTCTCTGTAGTCAGTGATTGTATAAATGTTGTTGATTTCTAAATCAGTCCATTTCTTTGTGTCAAATTGACTTTGTTCCTTTAACAGCTCTTCAAACTCTTCTTTTGTAGGTGAATAGTCATCATCAAGCAATTGTGCAATATTTTGCGTTTGTGCGTTCTTTGACATCTTTTTATATATAAATATTTTTTCTTAAATAAAAATAAATGGAGAAGATATACTATAGTCCAAAAGGTTTCTGGAAAGGACACTCAGCTGTTGGTAAGTTAGCAAAAGAAGCAAAGGTTAGTCAGAAACAAGCATTAGAGTTCTTAAAGAAACAAGCAGTATGGCAAATATATTTACCTGCACCTAAGAAAATAATAAGACCTAAATTTGATGTGTCTGCAGAGAATGAAGTTCATCAGGCTGATTTGTTGTTTTTACCTCACGATACTATTGGTAGAAAAACATACAAGTATGCATTAACAGTGGTTGATATTGGAACAAGATATAAAGAAGCCGAACCTTTGACGTCGAAAGATAGTAAAGAAGTTGCAAATGCTTTTGAGAAGATTTATAAAAGACATTTGAAGTATCCTAAACTATTGCAAGTTGATCCTGGTAGAGAATTTATGAGTTCCGTTTCAACTTTGATGGAAAAGCATAATACCAAAATAAGAAGAGGTAGAAAAGAAATACACAGAGACCAAGGAATAGTAGAAAGATTTAATAGAACCTTAGCAGAAAGATTGTTTGGTTATCAGTATGCTAAAGAGATTGATACTAAAAAAAGAAACAGAGAATGGGTTAAGAGATTATCTGATGTTATTAAAGCATTAAATAAGGAGACGAAAAAACCTCCTCCAATTATAACAAGAAAAGTTGATGCTGAAATTTGTCCTTATGCAAATGTTAGATATTTGTATCAACCTGGAGAATTAGAAGGTGGAAAGAGAAGGGCTACTGACCCAGTATGGTCTGTTGATATTCATAAGATTGACTATCATATTATAACGCAGGGAATAAGAGTTTATTATTTGAAATCTCCTGCACCTAAGAGAGGGTTTGTCAAAGAGGAATTACTTATTGTTCCGGCTGATACCCATACGCGTATGTCGTGATTCCATCTGGTGCTATGTATCTTTTTGTGTCTAAAGGAGAAAGTGTAGTCTTATTTACTTTTAATCCATATATGTTGTGATGCATTGAGCGTAGCATGTTCATTGAGTGTGTGTATTTCTTTTTGTTGAATAATGCATCTCTGTAGTTTTCAAAATTGATTTGTTTTTTGATTACATATTTTTTTGTTCCTTTCGCTTTTTTGATGACTTGTTCATCTGCTCTTAATACTGAATATAATTTAGGACGAAGACCAATATATTCTGATATTGAAACACCATCACATTCATCCTTCATCTTACCTATGACCTTCTTGTTTGTTTCATCGTATAGTGGATGTTCTTTTGGATAATCAGAGAAATCGTATTCATCTTTCATTTCAGACATATCTTTGTAAGCATCTTCAGTTTTAATGGCTACTAATAAACTATCAGTATCGGTGTATAACAAGGTGCAGTTATCACCATACTTCTTTTTCAATGTATTATAATACCAATCATACATAAGATGTTTTGATAAATCTAAAACACAGAAGCCAACATATATTGGTTTATTTAGAGTTAATCTTGTTTTATTCACTTGAATGGCAGATAACTCATCAGAGAACTTTACTCTACGATTGAAAAGTAGAAGTAAAACAAAGATCAGGAATTGATACAATTAACTTACTCCACCCACAAAAGACACCAAAGGGAAAGAAATACAAACATTAAGCGACCAGACCATAATGGAAACCCAAACAAAGGAAGGCCATAAGGACAGTTACTTTCCCACAAAATGGCCATATGGTCATCCAAAACCAAAAGACACAAGTGACACACACAGCAAGTAACAAACAACAACATAAATAAATCGCCACAGAAGAGCCGCCTTGGAACGGTCAGTGGAAGATTTCCACCGGGGGGCTTAAATCGATTTTACGTGGCCACAATCCTCGCCCTTACTTCCGTCGCGATTTAGACAAATAATTTGTTCAGTCCGCATGAAGGCCTCCTAACTCATCAGTGCAACATCTCCGTGAACACAAAAATCAAAGAACCACAGAGGTGAGACAACGGTGAGGACTCGACAGCAAGAAACCACTGAAATGCTGGAGCAAAAGAAAACCAACAGTTAGACTCCGATGAGCCCGACCAGAGACAGAGCATCAGGCACCAACCAACATTACCTTGAATTAGATCTCTCTAATTCTCAATAAGCCTTTACGTTGGCGCCGTCATAGAATCTGAGGCCTGACCCACCGGCGTGCAATTAAAGAGGGAAGCAAAGTTGCCAACCGTGATTGGGTTAACTACCATGCATGCAGTCTGTCGTATAATATCCATGTTGTACCCAATCTTTTTATATCGAAGAATGATTTTACGAAATTGGGTGCTGAAGTCATTGCGGTTATATATTTTTCTGAATTTATATGCTAAGTCACCATAAAATTCGGGTTCCGATAGACCTTGTTGCAGAAGAGATTTAAGTCCAATATTGAATTTTGAAATTAAATCAGAATGGCGTCTATAAAATTTTGAAAAGGCTTTGCGTAGTTTATGGTACCGATAACCCTGATTAAGGAGTTTAGCCGTTAATAATTTATTACGAGTGTTGAAGTCAGTTACATGACTACACACTCTAGCAAATCGAATTAATTGCGAAATATAAACGCCATAGGATGGCGCACGAGGAACATCACCATCCAAAAAAGGAAAATTTACAATCTCAAAATCAAAGTCATCGCGTTTATCATAAATTTTGCACGAAACAAATCCATCTACAATAGACAGATGTAAATCCAAAAACGGGGCCTCGGTATCAGAAGAATTTGCTTTATTTAACTGAAGTTCAAGGGGGTAAATCTGACTGATCAAACCATCAAAATAGGTATTATCAATATTTAATAAATCATCTAAATATCTAGAAGTAGAGCTAAAAGCTTCAATAATTTCAGATTGGTTATCAATGGAAAGCGACAAAATGAAGTCTCTTTCATAACAATACAAGAACAGATCAGCCACAAGAGGTGCGCAATTAGTACCCATCGGAATACCCACAATTTGTCTAAATAACTTAGTACCGAATCTAATATAAATATTGTCAAGTAGAAAGGTGAGGGCATCACACACTTTCTGACATGACCAAAGTGTATAATTCTTATGCTCTTTAGAAGTGAAAAATGCATTTCTGACATTACATGCAAGATAGAGAGAATCTTCTCTGTGAAAAGTCCATTCAATTAAATCATTAAGCTTTTCTTTTATAAGATTATGAGGAAGTGTAGTGTAAAGAGTGGAAAAATCGTAGGTAGACAGACTAGAAGCACGAAAATGTCTAGATTTCAATTTATTTAAAACCTCATTCGAATTTTTTATAGACCAAAACAGATTTCTTCCTGATCTTTCAAAGTAGAAGTAAAACAAAGATCAGGAATTGATACAATTAACTTACTCCACCCATAAAAGACACCAAAGGGAAAGAAATACAAACATTAAGCGACCAGACCATAATGGAAACCTAAACAAAGGAAGGCCATAAGGACAGTTACTTTCCCACAAAATGGCCATATGGTCATCCGAAACTAAAAGACACAAGTGATACACACAGTAAGTAACAAACAACAACATAAAATAAATCGCCACAGAAGAGCCGCCTTGGAACGGTCAGTGGAAGATTTCCACTGGGGGGCTTAAATCGATTTTACGTGGCCACAATCCTCGCCCTTACTTCCGTCGCGATTTAGACAAATAATTTGTTCAGTCCGCATGAAGGCCTCCTAACTCATCAGTGCAACATCTCCGTGAACACAAAAATCAAAGAACCACAGAGGTGAGACAACGGTGAGGACTCGACAGCAAGAAACCACTGAAATGCTGGAGCAAAAGAAAACCAACAGTTAGACTCCGATGAGCCCGACCAGAGACAGAGCATCAGGCACCAACCAACATTACCTTGAATTAGATCTCTCTAATTCTCAATAAGCCTTTACGTTGGAGCCGTCATAGAATCTGAGGCCTTTATCACAATATCTGAAGACTTTATCACAATATTTAATTACATGCGTTTTAATAGCAGTAAGACAGGAAGTTAATAATTTAGAAAGTTCAGTGGTAGTGCAAGAGCTAGAATTTGCAATAAACCGTGCTTTGTAAGGTTTTTTATGAAGTTTTGGTAACCAGTATAGCGTAGGAAGCTTGTCTTGGCCTTCGTTAACACACACAGCAAACTTGGTGGCTGAAAGACAAACATGTTTATCTACTATAGCTCTCTCTTCAGCTAAAGGCTGAAGTTCATAGGCCATAGTACCACCAAGCTCCTGCTTAAGCGTGTTAACATAGTGGAGCCGTCACACAACGACGACGTTGTTAGCGGCCTTGTCTGCAGGGGCCAAAACAAACTTTTTATGAAATTCTTGAATACCTAGTTTAAGATGAAGTTTAAGATGAAGTTTGGTTTGGCTATTATCTTGCGGATTTTTTCATTTTCACTGCCATCTGTTTTGACTAATTTAATATCAACTCTTTTACGTATGTTTTCCATTGTTTTGCCAAATACTGAGTTGTTCATAAGTTTAAAGAAATCTTTTTCAAATGTAGTCTTTGCTTTTTTACGTAATTCTGTATTCAGACGTATGTAAGGTTCCATCCAAGGTTTCTCATCAAATTCTAATATTCTGTGTATTTTTGTTATTTTCATACCAAGTTGTTTGTATAGTCTCAAGTTCTTGTAATGTACTACATATTTCTTCTTATCCATTAGATTGGGGACAAGTTTTTCTGTTTTTAACATACTATTTTCAATTAGTTCATTTTGATAGTCGGATAACCATTCTTTTTTAATTGCTAATTTTTCAGGTGCAAGTGGATAGTCGTTATGTAGTTTATGTAAATGTTTGGGATATTCTAAATCTACTTCATATATTCTTCCTCTACCTTTTTTTAGTGGTTGAAGTTCTCCATCTATTAAATCTTTATTAGTTATCCATTTGAAACCACCATATGGAAGTGGTTGGCTCATTGAATGACCATATAAATTATTTGCATCTAAATACATTATGTAATTGTCTTCTTCATCTGGATTATAATCTGCGACATATTTATTGTTTGCTTTTGCGTGTCTTTTAGAAACCATACTTATTCCACCTCTCATTCCTTTTTCAATGAAAAGATGCATATCCAAATCTGATAGAAGTTGTAATTCTATTTTTGTGTATTTTAGAAGAGCATCCCAAGATAGACCAGGTGCAGTGTAGTAATGTAGAGGGTCAAGTTTATAGTTATTCATACAGGTTTCTCTAAACTTTTGAAAAACATCTGCAAGTAAGAGAACATCTGTTTTGAGATATAAATCATGATAATCACCAAGTGTTTTACAGTTAAATTGTTTCCATACTTTTTGAGCGTGTTCATAGTCTTTTTGTTTGATACTTTTATCTGTTAGAGAACTGTAGAATTTGTCTATTGGTGGTAGTTCAGTTTCATTGAATCTTTCTTGACTGTCAATATATTCGTATGGATAGATACCTTTACGAGCAAGAAGATGTGAATTGTTTGTATATTCTGAGAGTATTGGTAATTTTTTTAGTTGTTCATATCTTGTATTGTGGCATTTTTTACATTTTGCTGTTAATAACCAATTTTCATTGATGTTTATTTCTTCTGTATCTTTACATTTTTCACATTCTATATTTACACCAATTGCTCCATCTACTAACTTTTCAAGAGAGGAAGCCATAAATTGAAAACTGTCTAAGAATTTTAGCTGTCCAATGTTGAATGAGATGAATTTCTCTGCATTATTTGCAATACAAGTAATGTTTCCACTTGCTTTGTGTATTTTCTGCATTATTAGATGACTATCATAACCTTTTAAGTTGTGGAAGATAACTGGAATTTTGGTTTTATTTGGTTTGATTGCAAGTTTGAGATTACAAGATTTGTGTGCTGGTCCTCTATATTCTCCTGTGAAATGACAGTGGTCTCTTACTTTTGGGTTGTTTTTGTTATTTCCTATTTCTTGTTCGCATATCCAACATTTGGTGGCATTTTCATAGTCTTCAGTGTTTTGCTCTGTTAATGGTTCGGGGTGAGCAAAGATGTTATTGATATTGCTAACCTCACATTTTAAGTGATTCAAAAATACTTCAACAGCATCTTTACCTCTGTAGATAACAGGTTCTTCAGCTTCACCATCATATCTGACAACTTGATAACCGAATCCACACGCTTCGTGTTCGCTTGTTATTTCTGATTTGTCTCCTTTTTGTTCTGTTTTAGGTTTGATTATGCTTTCAAAGTCGGCATAGATAACAAATGGAACAGGCATTTGATTTTGATGATTTTTAAACTTGATAGTACCGTTTGAGGGCATTTCTATTCGCATTGGAGATTTGTTGATGCCTTCACAGTCTTCTTTGTGTTTGATTAGTAGGTCTTCTCTTGTAAAACCGTGAAGACATCTATCACAGAAATGTGTTTTATCTTTGTGTTTATTGTTCTGATTGTAAAGTAATCTATTAAGGTTTTTAATAAAACAGTAGTGATATTTTGTTTCCTTTTGTGGTTTTTCATCTATTTCTCCTTCTTCATTATCATCAATTTCCTCTTCAACTTCTGTTATCAAAAGCAGGTTAATTCTTTCTTTATCATTTGATTGATTTGAAATATGATATGGAAATACAGTAAGTTTCTCTGTCTTTTTTGTGATTGTATATCCATAAACATTGATTGCTATATTGTTTTGTTTCTCAACTTTTGGTATTTGTGAGATTGGTGTGGGAAAGTCAATTCCTTCCATATTCAGATTAGGACATTTTTTATAACTATATACATTATTCAAGTGGTTTTTTGCTGGATATAGAGCAGATTTTAATGCCCATTCTAAACATCTATTATCATTGTTTTTCATATTAATTATTGCTTGTTTGTTTGCTATTACTTTTGGAAGAGGAATATATGAATCACCTTTGAGTGGTTCATATTTTGCTATGTTGAGATAGAGTCTGATACAATGGTCAATTTCTAAACCTGTTGCGGTATTTGTGAATTTTTCAATCCATGTTTGTAAATAAGACGTTTGTTTATCATAATATTCATCTAAATTATTTCCATCAAGAACTGCACATTGTTCTCCGTGTGATGCACCGATAACTTCTTTTCTTTCACCATTAAGTTCATCTTTAAAAACTTTATAGATAACCCAATTGAAAATTTAATACCATTGTATTCTTTAATGTTTTCATTAATTTTATCTATAATGACAGATTTTTTATCATTAAACAAAATATTTGGGTCTTTATATTTATAAGCATCTATTTCATACGCTTTGAAGTAATTGCATAATGGTTTATCAACCAGTTTCAGAGCATTTTTCTCTTCTTTAGTATCTTCATCATTAATTTTTTCACTTGTTTTAACAGCATTTTGTTGCTGTCGTTTTCTTATCTTTTTATTTCTACGTCTTTTACGCAGATTATCTAATGCAGAAGTTTGTTGTGGTGCATCACTCTTCTGTTTCTCAATATCTAAGGATTTAAGACCCTTGTCTAAAGCCTCATCACTGATTCTTCCTTCATTATGCAATTGTATTAGTCTCTCTACAGAACTCATTTTTTGTTTTCTTTTAAACTATAAAAAAAATTTTTAAATATAATAATAAAAATGGATATAGAAAAAGCAAAGATGCAAAATATATGTGCTATGTTGCCGTTAGGTTCAAATAAACCATGTAAAAACAAATCAGTAAAGCATTCTATATACTGCAAGGCTCATAATTTTATTATAAAACATAACAAAAGTAAAGTAGTGAAATGTTTGCAATGTGGTAAAGGTACTACAGCAAAATATCAAATCTGTGATAAGTGTGGTGGAAAGAATTTTAGAGAAAAACAGAGATATTTTAACTCTATAAAACCTTTTAAGCAGGAAATTGCAAGATTGAGTATGATAGAGTGTTGAGGATGATTCAGGTGTTATTGAGAGGGCGATAATTTTTTTTTTTATGCTGGCGATATAGTTTGTATCGTTGTCGGGAAATTGTGGAATATATGTATTATGCTCGAATTGGTGATATACGGACAATGAATATGTCGCCGTACCCCCATTAAATATATATATCAAGGCGGTTCTTCTGTGGCGATTTATTTATGTTGTTGTTTGTTACTTACTGTGTGTATCACTTGTGTCTTTTAATTTTGGATGGCCATATGGCCATTTTGTGGGAAAGTAACTGTCCTTATGGCCTTCCTTTGTTTAGGTTTCCATTATGGTCTGGTCGCTTAATGTTTGTATTTCTTTCCCTTTGGTATCTTTGATGGGTGGAGTAAGTTAAATTGTATCGATTCCTGATCTTTGTTTTACTTCTACTTTTTATTAGCCGAAACTACGTAGTATGACCCATCTTCTTTCTTATGAATGTTTTCATTGCTCTTTAAGGAACTCATTTTAGATTTTTATTTGCCTTCACTGCAGCTGGTGTTGTGCCGTGTAGCGGCCGTAAAACGTCTCCCCGTACATCAACCATAGTGCAGTTTATATTTTACTTTTGGTCCTTTGAGATCAGCGTAAATATTCTGAGAAATCAGAAATAAATTATTGGTTTAGACTCATATTCTAGACAGGTTTTTAATTATTTGGACCCCATTTTGATTTATATCAGTCTTTGAATCGACTGCATATTCGAAATTCGCAAAATTGCAGTACGTTTCCTCTGGCTTTCGTTGCCGGATCATTACAGGGTCACTGATGAGGCTTTATTAGATGAAACTACGTAGTATGACCCATCTTCTTTCTTATGAATGTTTTCATTGCTCTTTAAGGAACTCATTTTAGATTTTTATTTGCCTTTACTGCAGCTGGTGTTGTGCCGTGTGGCGGCCGTTAAACGTCTCCCCGTACATCAACCATAGTGCAGTTTATATTTTATTTTTGGTCCTTTGAGATCAGCGTTAATATTCTGAGAAATCGGTAATAAATTATTGGTTTAGACTCATATTCTAGACAGGTTTTTAATTATTTGGACCCCATTTTGATTTATATCAGTCTTTGAATCGACTGCATATTCGAAATTCGCAAAATTGCAATACGTTTCCTCTGGCTTTCGTTGCCGGATCATTACAGGGTCACTGATGAGGCTTTATTAGCCGAAACTACGTAGTATGACCCATCTTCTTTCTTATGAATGTTTTCATTGCTCTTAAAGGAACTCATTTTAGATTTTTATTTGCCTTCACTGCAGCTGGTGTTGTGCCGTGTGGCGGCCGTAAAACGTCTCCCCGTACATCAACCATAGTGCAGTTTATATTTTACTTTTGGTCCTTTGAGATCAGCGTAAATATTCTGAGAAATCAGTAATAAATTATTGGTTTAGACTCATATTCTAGACAGGTTTTTAATTATTTGGACCCCATTTTGATTTATCGACTGCATATTCGAAATTCGCAAAATTGCAATACGTTTCCTCTGGCTTTCGTTGCCGGATTATTACAGGGTCACTTTATAAGCCGAAACTACGTAGTATGACCCATCTTCTTTGTTATGAATGTTTTCATTGCTCTTAAAGGAACTCATTTTAGATTTTTATTTGCGTAGTATATGGTACCGATAATCCTGATTAAGAAGTTCAATGTGGCCAAATACCATTCAATGAGGGTGCTACGACACCCGCCGGACAAGCAAATTAAGTTTGACTATACACTTTACCAGCAAATTTTGAGCACGTTCAATACGCTAATATCTTGGTATCACCATCACTGACGATCTTGAATGGGGTCAACATATCTCAGAGATAACATCTAAAGCAACTAGGACTTAGGATTCCTTAGAAGTAATTTGGCTTTTGCACCTAGGCAGAGGATGTTGCATATAAAACATTGGTTTGGCCTCAACTTGAATATGCATCACCCGTTTGGCATCCCTATGTTAAAATTCAGATTCAGCAGCTGGAGAAGGTGCAGAGGACAGCTGCTCGATGGACCTGCCGGCAATGGCGAAATAGAAGTAGCGTCGGTGACATGGTTAATGAGCTAGTGTGGCCGTCCCTAGAGGCCGGTCGTGAGCAGTCCTCTTTAACCTTCTATAAGATACGCTCTGATACAGTGTCTTTTATTAAAGATAGGTACTTGACCCCTGTAACAGTGTCAACCCAAACAAGGGCATCAAATATAAACAACTCGCAATATCGTAGGTACCAGTCCTATAGCGATGCTCTGAAAAACTCTTTCTTTCCTAGAACTATTCCTCAGTGGAATAGTCTTCCCTTTTCTGTGGTGAATGAATGCCAAGACCGCAGAGGAGTTCAAAACCCATGCAGTGTAAGATTTAGACTCAGAGGTATGCGTTTTAGGATACCTCTGCTATTCAGATTGTAAATAGTTTTAAGGACTCATCCAGTGACCTTTTTAAGCTAAATTCTTAATTTATCCACCAATTCAACTGAGGTAATGGCTAAATGTGACCGACTCAGTATTAGAAAATAGAATATATGAGGTACTAGAGAAAGAAAGGTGAAAGAAAGACTGATTCTGAATTATATTTGCTCAAAGGGATTATAATTATGACAAATGACATGGAAAAAAGATTTAAACAGGCGTTTGTAAATAGCACCATAAACACTTATTTAATTTTACAGTTTTGGAGCTATCACTGAGTAATGCTCTAGAGCAAACATCTTGTCTTAATCAATGGTCAGGTGCAGGTAATAACTCTGGTGCACAAATGGTGAACAAGTGTCAAGTGTCATGCCCCGAAAGCGATGGTCGGGGGCCTTACATTTACCAATTTATTGATGATTAATTTATATAATGTTTCTTACGTTCACTGTCTAGTGCCCCCCCCCCGCCCCCCAAACACACACACACACACACACACACACACAAAAAACAACAACAACAACAAAAAAAAAACAAAAACAAGAGGGCCATGATGGCCCTGGATCGCTCACCTGATCCATAGAGTAACAAGTGGGCCCCGGGGAGGGCCATTATTGACCCCAAGGCTATAATGTGCATAGTGTTGAGGGAGGTCTAAAAAGGTGAAGCTTCATACCAAATATCAACAAAGGCTATAATTTGAACAATCTTGACAAAGGTCCACTAGATGAAGACAAGATGAAGCTACGCACCAAAGACCTGCGCTTTGCAGTTTCAGAGAAGATTTTCAAAGATATTCTCTATATAAGTCTAGGTAAAACCAAAGGGCCCCCGGGCAGGGGCATTTGTAGCCCGAGGGCTATAATTTAAACAATTTTGGTAGAGGTCCACTAGATGAAGCTCAATACCAAATATCAAAGACATGGGCCTTGCAGTTTCAGAGAAGATTTTTTTTTAAGATTTCCCTATATAAAACAATGTAAAACCAAAGAAACTCGGGGTGGGGGCATTTTTGGCCTCAGGGCTATAATTTGAACAATCTTGATAGAGGTCCACTAGATGAAATTTCACACCAAATATCAAAGACCTAGGACTTGTGGTTTCACAGAAGAAGATTTTTAAAGATTTTCCCAATAGAAGTCTATGTAAAACCAAAGGGCCCCCGAGGCGGGGGCATTTTTGGTCTCAGGGCTATAATTTGAACATTCTTGGTAGAAGTCCACTAGATGAAGCTTCATACCAAGTATCAAAGACATAGGCCTTGTGGTTTCAGAGAAGAATATTTTTAAGTCTATGTAAAACCAAAGGGCCCCGAGCCGGGACATTTTTGGCCCCAGCGTTATAATTTGAACATTTTTGGTAGAGGTCCACAAGATGAAGCTTCATCAAATCAAAGACCTGGGCCTTGCGGTTTTAGAGAAGAATATTTTTAAAGATTTTCCTATATAAGCCTATGTAAAACCAAAGGGCACCAGAATGGGGGCATTTTTGGCCCTAGCACTATAATTTGATCAATCTTGGTTGGGGTCCACTAGATGAAGCTTCATACCAAATATCAAAGACCTGGGCCTTGCGGTCTCAGAGAAGAATTTTTTTAAGGTTTTCCCTATATAAGCCCATGTAAAACCAAAGGGCCCCGGGGCGGGGACATTTTTGGTCCCAGCACTATAATTTGAACAATTCTGATAGGGATCCACTAGATGAAGCTTCATACCAAATATCAAAGACCTGGGCCTTGCGGTTTCAGAGAAGTAGATTTTTAAAGATTTTCCCTATATAAGCCCATGTAAAACCAAAGGGCCCCGGGCCGGGGGCATTTTTGGCCCCAGCACCATAATTTGAACAATCTTGGTAGGGGTCTTCTAGATGAAGCTTCATACCAAATATCAAAGACCTGGGCCTCGCGGTTTCAGAGAAGAAGACTTTTAAAGATTTTCCCTAGATAATCCTATATAAAACCAAAGGGACCCGGGGCGGGGGCATTTTTGGCCCCAGCACTATAATTTGAACAATCTTGGTAGGGGTACACTAGATGAAGTTTCATATCAAATATCATAGACCTGGGCCTTGTGGTTTCAGTGGAGAAGATTTTTTAAGTTTTCGGTGAAAAAAAATCTATTTTTGGCTCCTGTAACCTAGATGTGCCACGGACCGGAACCATTTGAACAATTTTGAAAGGGGATCACATAAGGATCATTCCTGTGAAGTTTGGTCAAAATCCGATCAGTGGTTTAGGAGGAGATGCCGTTTGAAGAAATTGTTTACGGACGGACGGACGCACGCACGCACGGACTGACGACGGACGACGGACGAAAAGTGATCCTAAAAGCTCACCTCGTCATTACATGAAAGGTGAGCTAAAAAAAAAACAAACCATCTAGTCGATCAAAAAATAATAATAAATAATAATAAAAATAATAAATAAATGACTCATGCGAGGATGCACGGCGTCGCAGTCTCATCTGAGCCTTTGCTGTTCGTTAGAACTGTACCGTTAATGCTGTAAAGAGGAATGTTGATTTATTTTTATATACTTAATGGATGTATTTATTTATTTTTATTTACTTTTTAATTTATTTTCTTATCACAATAACAGCTCTAAAATTATTAATGAAAACCCTTGAAAAACACACCTTATTGGGCTCTACAGGGGTATCCAAAACATACGTTGTGGGTACTCGTTAGAATCGCCTCAATGAGGCGGTTTAAATGAACACAGACAAAGTAGAAGTAAAACAAAGATCAGGAATTGATACAATTAACTTACTCCACCCATAAAAGACACCAAAGGGAAAGAAATACAAACATTAAGCGACCAGACCATAATGGAAACCTAAACAAAGGAAGGCCATAAGGACAGTTACTTTCCCACAAAATGGCCATATGGCCATCCAAAATTAAAAGACACAAGTGATACACACAGTAAGTAACAAACAACAACATAAATAAATCGCCACAGAAGAGCCGCCTTGGAACGGTCAGTGGAAGATTTCCACTGGGGGGCTTAAATCGATTTTACGTGGCCACAATCCTCGCCCTTACTTCTATCGCGATTTAGATAAATAATTTGTTCAGTCCGCATGAAGGCCTCCTAACTCATCAGTGCAACATCTCCGTGAACACAAAAAATCAAAGAACCACAGAGGTGAGACAACGGTGAGGACTCGACAGCAAGAAACCACTGAAATGCTGGAGCAAAAGAAAACCAACAGTTAGACTCCGATGAGCCCGACCAGAGACAGAGCATCAGGCACCAACCCTATTTTGGAGTACAAATAAGAAAACAATCACACAGATGTCTTTTCATATGATTCAAATAGGTTGCGGATTGATTAAATTTAACGTTTGCCACTTCTATCTACACTTTCACACACGCCGCACGTATGTTGTAGAGACCGTAAGGAATCTTCAATTGAAAAATGAGCCCCGCCAAGCGAATTTGGGTCTTCGAGCATTCCGTAATGACAAATTTTAATTGCGCATGCCCAGCCATTCAGAGGGGCCAGGGATATGGCTTTCTGTCTGAAGGTTCCTCTTGATTCACTGCTTGTATGAGCGAGCAGCGAAGGTTCTGGCGAGACTGCGCGGATGCGCAGGCTCGCCTGAACCTTCGCTGATCGCATAGGCGATAAGTACCAAAATCGCTTGACGGGCCCAAATAGAAGTGAAGGCAATGATCAGGAATCGGTGAAATTCACCCACAACTTCCATCAGAGACACCAAGGGAAAGATATACAATCTTGAAACAACTAAACCCTAATGGAAACATCACTAGCGGACAGCCAAAATGACAGTTAATTTCCCACAAAATGGCCAATTGGCAATCCAAAGCAAACTAATATAAGCGATACACACACTCAAGCACAAGCCTTAATAACAATAAACCTTGAAAGAAGAACCGTCAGTGAAACGAATTCCGTTGTTGGGTTTACCATTGAAGGGAGCTGTGGGTTATTTGTATCGGTTCCTGATCATTGTCTCCACTTCTTTTTTTAAATCGGTTTTATTTGGCCACAATCCTCGCCCTTATCCTCATCTCCGCAATCAAGGAATACCGTGCCCGAGTCTGGTCTACATTGATATATTTACATTTCCAGTGTAAAGTTTAATGTAAACCTATAGAAAACAATGTATTTCAGGCTTCCACGAACACATTGAGTCACACGATTTTCAGTCACGTCAAGTGACGCCATTCTAAACCATGGTTCTCTAAAGGCGTTGGTAACGTCAAAGCTCTTTGTAGAAAAACTGCGAGTAAATAATTTTCAGCTTTAAAAGTTTGCCCTATAACATTTTCGCCCGGTGATGAGGGGCAAATATTATATAAATAAACAATAAGCTTAATTTTTCTGCTTTTCATGAAAGTATGAACGACCAACTGCGTTCATGAACGACCCACTGCGTTCATACTTTCATGAACCGCAGACAAATAAATTTCATTTATTAATGACGTAAAAACGTTGTATCGATGTCGCCCGTAGTTTTGCGCTGGCTGGGTGGTATACGCTTGACCCAATAGTCGGTTGATAGACCTTGAAGTAGCTTCAAATAAAAATAGAATTGAAAGCCATGATTTGGAATCAATAAAGATTAAGACAAATAATTTGTTCAGTTCACATGCAGGCATCCTAACTCATCAGTGCAACATCTCCGAGAACACAAAAAATCAAACAACCACAGAGATGAAACCACGGTGAGGACTCGACAGCAAGAAACCACTGGAATGCTGGAGCAAAAGAAAACCAAGTTAGACTCCGATAGGCCTGACCAGAGACAGGGCATCAGGCACCAACCAACATAACATAAAAAATAAATTCTCTCTAATTCTCAGTAAGCCTTTTATCAGTCTAATCTCAACAAGCGATGAAGACCGTACCAACGTCGGGCCTACACTGGTAAAATCGTATCATTGTCAACCCAACACCGGCCCGTTATCACTTTACCATTGACGGTACTCGTTATAACCGATTCTAACTTTAATGTGAACACAACAAAGTTTTAACTTTCACACGCCGATTTATAAAGGGCCTATTTGTCAAAACACACATTATTGGTAATTATCAATTCGATTGCTGTTTATTTAATACAATTTGCGCAGACGACTATTGGCGTTTCCATTAGGGTCTGTTGTTTCATGTTTGTGCTTCTTTCCCTTTGGTGTCTCTGATGGGAGCTGTGGGTTAATTGTATCGGTTCCTGATTATTGCATTCAATTCTATTTTGTATGTAATTAAATTAAAAACAATATGAGAAGTCGGGCATCAAAGATTAAACAGGCGTGTGGCATACCTGTGTGAAATATTGCTTCAGCACCACATAGCCGAGCAGATCAAATTAAGAAATGCCCCAGGTCCAGATTTTAAAATCATCCTTAGCTTTACATCCTTGTTAGTGGCCCAAATTGTAACATTAATATATCGTTAACACGTTTGATTGCCCTTCCGTCACGGTCTGGATTGTTTTCTCTGTCCAAATACTGATATTTGACCGTTAATGTAACGCTAGCACACCAATATAATTCAAGCCATTTTCAGCCTCTTTCAGCACATACCCTGATAAGACTCTCCCCACGGGAGCTGTCTTGGCACGGTCTTAATTGTTTTCTCTATCCGAATACTGAAGTTAGAAGAGGTGTCACTTAATCCGTTAATGCAACGTAACAAAATGTTACGTTAATATAACGGTAACACGATAGATTGCCCTTCTGGTTTTCCTGGTTTTGGTGTTAACGCCCCTTGAACATTGAACATAGCCATTTCTATAATGTAGTGTGAAGCAGTATATGTCCTGAACTTAATGATAGATTCTGGCCAAACTTGCATGGTTACGAGTACATCACTAGGATGGGGGAAAACAGCCATTAGGTTTTGTTTCACTGTGATATGACACTTACTTGATGTTATTGTAGTGGCGGGCATCATGCAGTGCTTGCAGCTTTTAGCTCACCTGTCATGTAATGCCGAGGTGAGCTTTTAAGATCGCTTTTTTGTCCGTCGTCCGTGCGTGCGTCCGTCCGTAAGCAATTTCTTCAAACGAGATACCCTAAACCACTGATCGGATTTTGACCAAACTTCACAAGAATGATCCTTAGGTCGTCCCCCCCTTTCAGATTTGTTCAAATGGTTCCGGCCTATCGTACATCAAGGTCACGAGAGCCAAAAATAGTTTTTTTATGAGTACTTAAAAAATCTTCTTCTGAAACCGCCAGGCCCAGGCCTTCGATATTTGGTGTGTAGCTTTATCTAGTATACCTCTACCAAGACTGTTCAAATTATAGCCCTGGGGCCAAAAATGCCCCTGTCCCGGGGCCCTTTGGTATAGCCTTACATAGGGAAAAACTTTAAAACTCTTCTTGTCTGAAACCAGAAGGTCCAGGAGTTTGATATTTGGTATGAAGCTTCGTCTTGTGAACCTCTATCAAGATTGTTCAAATTATAGCCCTCAGGCCAAAAATGCCCCACCCAAGGGCCCCTTGGTTTTACATTGACTTCTAGAGGAAAAATATTGAAAAATCTTCTCCTCTGAAACCGCAAGGCCCAGGTCTTTGATATTTGGTGTGCAGCTCCATCTAGTGGACCTCTACCAAGATTGTTCAAATAAAAGGCCTGCATGAGGCCAAAAATGCCTTCGCCCAAGGGCCTTTTGGTTTTTGGATGGTGATGTTCCTCGTGCGCCATCCTATGGCATTTATATTTCGCAATTAATTCGATTTGCTAGAGTGTTTAGTCATGTAACTGACTTCAACACTCGTAATAAATTATTAACGGCTAAACTCCTTAATCAGGGTTATCGGTACCATAAACTACGCAAAGCCTTTTCAAAATTTTATAGACGCCATTCTGATTTAATTTCAAAATTCAATATTGGACTTAAATCTCTTCTGCAACAAGGTCTATCGGAACCCGAATTTTATGGTGACTTAGTATATAAATTCAGAAAAATATATAACCGCAATGACTTCAGCACCCAATTTCGTAAAATCATTCTTCGATATAAAAAGATTGGGTACAGCATGGATGTTATACGACAGACTGCATGCATGGTAGTTAACCCAATCACGGTTGGCAACTTTGCTTCCCTCTTTAATTGCACGCCGGTGGGTCAGGCCCAGATTCTATGACGGCCCCAACGTAAAGGCTTATTGAGAATTAGAGTGATCTAATTCTTGGTAATGTTGGTTGGTGCCTGATGCTCTGTCTCTGGTCGGACCCATCGGAGTCTAACTGTTGGTTTTCTTTTGCTCCAGCATTTCAGTGGTTTCTTGCTGTCGAGTCCTCACCGTTGTCTCACCTCTGTGGTTCTTTGATTTTTTGTGTTCACGGAGATGTTGCACTGATGAGTTAGGAGGCCTTCATGCGGACTGAACAAATTATTTGTCTAAATCGCGACGGAAGTAAGGGCGAGGATTGTGGCCACGTAAAATCGATTTAAGCCCCCAGTGGAAATCTTTCCACTGACCGTTCCAAGGTGGTTCTTCTGTGGCGATTTATTTATGTTGTTGTTTGTTACTTACTGTGTGTATCACTTGTGTCTTTTTATTTTTGATGGCCATATGGCCATTTTGTGGGAAAGTAACTGTCCTTATGACCTTCCTTTGTTTAGGTTTCCATTATGGTCTGGTCGCTTAATGTTTGTGTTTCTTTCCCTTCGGTGTCTTTGATGGGTGGAGTAAGTTAATTGTATCGATTCCTGATCTTTGTTTTACTTCTACTTCACATTGACTTATATAGAGAAAACATTTAAAAATCTTCTTGTCTGAAACCAGAAGTCTCATGTGTTTTATATTTTGTGTGAAGCTTCGTCTTGTGGACCTCTATCAAGATTGTTCAAATTATAGCGCAGGGGCCAAAATGTCCCCACCCCGGGCCCCTTTGGTTTTGATTTGTTTGTTTGATTGGTTTGAGGTTTAACGTCCTCGTCAACACCATAAAGGTCATTTTGGAGACGTTGCTTCCAATTTTGTGGGACTTTTACCCGACATTGAGATGAAATGACATCTCAAGCCCTGTCGCCCAATGAAACCAATAGGGTTTATTAGCATGGACGGTCCGCCTCGTGCCGCGGTTCCTGGACTGGCTTAGATCCTCTAAACGGTTTTATATTGACTTATATAGGAAAAACCTTAAAAAACAACCCTTCTTGTCTGAAACCACAAGACCCATGTATTTTATATTTGGTTCAAATTATAGCCCTTGCACCAAAAATGCCCCCGACGCGAGGCCCTTTGATTTTACATTGACGTATATAGGAAAAACCTTACAAAATCTTCTCCTCTGAAACCGCAAGGCCCAGGTCTTTGATATTTGGTGTGTAGCTTCATCTAGTGGACCTCTACCAAGATTGTTCAAATTATAGCGCTGGGGCCAAAATACCCCCGCCCTTGGGTCCTTAGGTTTTACATTGACTTTTATAGGGAAAACCTTAAAAAAAACTTCTTGTCTGAAACCCGAAGACTCAGGCTTTTTATATTTGGTATGAAGCTTCGTCTAGTGGACTTCTTTTCAAGATTGTTCAAATTGTAGCACTGGATCCAAAAATGCCCCTTCCCTGGGGCCCTTTGGTTTTACATCGACTTATTTAGGGAAAACCTTTAAAAATCTTCTTGTCTGAAACCATAAGACTCAGTTCCTTGATATTTGGTATGAAGCTTTGTCTAGTGAACCTAGACCAACATTGTGCAAATTATAGCCCTGGGGCCGAAAATGGCCCTGCCTTGGGGCCCACAGTTTTTATTTAGACTTATATAAGGAAAACCTTTAAAAATCTTATTGTTGGAAATCAGAAGGCTCCGGTCTTTGATATTTGGTATGAAGCTTCACCTTTTTGACCTCCCTCAAGATAATGCAAATTATAGTCCTGGGGCCAATAATGACCCCCGGGCCCACTTGTTACACTATGGATCAGGTGAGCGATCCAGGGCCATCATGGCCCTCTTATTTTTTTATAAGATATTTTACCCCGCAACTCAGGATAGTGGGGCGTACATTTTCAGTTTCAGGGGTGTACGTATTGAACAGTTTGGTTTTGATTTTTGCCGTGTGCGCACATGCGCACGCAAAATGTGCATGCGGATTTCCAGCTTAACTCTGTTGTAACCGTTCTGACTTCCTTCACAGTTAAAATTTTAATTCTCTGTTCTCTGTTTTCTTTCTCGATATAATCTTAGTAATGAATTGTCAGAATGCGTGGTGTAATAGGAAAACCGTTGTTATGTATTAATCCTTTATTTCAAATTGGAACAGCAAATGTTCATAGAGAAGTGGGGATGGTGGGGTGCAAGAGACTGAACCTTCACTATTCTCTCACATAACATGTGGCCTTGGGGAATCTTCAGTTCTAGTCTCGCTATGGGACTGAAAATGCACTCTGAAACGTTGACGGCACGGGCTGAATGTTAGCCAAGCATGAGACTTAAATTCACTGAAAATGAGCCTTATTTCCTTGTCGAGATCTCAAGCCCTTTATTAATTTTTTCCTCCCCCGCCTACTTTAAAGAATTGGCTTTTAATGGTAACATTCTTCTAAAGATAATGTCATAAGACTACCGAAAATTAATCTACAAAACGGTCACTTCTCAAAAATGTAACAGAGCAAATAATAATAATAAAAAGTAATAACATCCATACAGAAGATGATAAGGGGTCTTTTTCTGTCCAACTTTGGCCTCTCGTAAAACAGTGTATGCACAGGCCGATATGTGCTAATTTTTCTGGCAAGCATTAGGCTCCAGTAATAAAATTCATTCAGACGTCAATGGAGGTTCATTTCTGACCAACATAAGCCCCAAGGCGTAAAATCTGATCAGAAGCTGATATGGAGTCATTTCAAACCAATATTGGCCTCTGGTAATAATATTCATGCAGAAGCTGATTATGGGTAATTTGCTGGCCAAACATTAGCCCCCAGTAATAAAATCTAAACGGAGGTTGATATAGAGGGGTCATTTTCTGACCAGCATTTGCCTCCCGTAATACAATTTATACAGAGGTCTATATTGCGACAAATTCTGGCCAGTGTTAGCCTCCAGTAATGAAATATATACTGAGATACGGGGCCATTTTCTGATCACCATTAGCCTCCAAAAATAAAACTTTATACAGACGTCAATATGTGGGTCACTACTGACCAGCATTGGCCCATTGCATAAAATCTGAACAAAAGCTGATATGAGGTTATTTCTGACCAACATTAGCCTCTAGTAGTAAATCAATACAGATGCTGATATGGGATCATTTCCTGTCAACAATAGCCTCCAGTAATAAAATCTACACAGAGGTCGATATGGGGTCATTTTCTTGCAAACAGTAGCCTCCAGTAATAAAATCTACTTTGAGGCTGATATGGTGCCAATTTCCGACCAACATTAACATTCAGTAATAAAATCTACACTGAGGCTGATGTGGGACCTTTTTTCGGCCCAGCATTAACCTCCAGTAAAGAAACCTATACATACGTCAATAGGCGTGTCATTTCTGATCAACATTTGCATCAAGTCATAATAGTTCGTCTGGCCAGTCTTAATCACATGAGAGAAATGTTACTGATTATGTGTTTTAAGATGGCTGATTATATCATTTCTAGCTCTTAAAGAGACCTGTGCTGTGAACTGGATTATAGTGAGGAAGACGCGCGCAGAGTCAGAATAGAAGTGAAGGCAATGGTCAGGAATCAACCACACTCTCATGTCCTGACCTAGCTGGATCCTGAGGCAAGACAGTGTCAAGACATCTGGATCCGGATGCAATTGCACAGCTGGTGTAAAGGGAATTTATCATTTGACGTCGCGTATGAGAATGTATTAACGTCATGTAATAAATTCGATAATCCACTAGTGGATTAAATATGCAAACTAGTTAGATACGCCCCGTAACGTTACATGTACGACGTAGCGGAATACTGACATATTTGTTGGTTAATCGTACATAAAATGCATTTTAATGTCATATCATAAATAGAATCTTGCATTCGTGCTCATGTATTATTGAAGTTATTGAACTCGTTGAGGAAAAGGGATAAAATGCTCGGCAATGCCTCGCATTTTATCCCTTTTTCTCAACTCGTTTAATAAATTCAATAATACGTGGACACTCATGTAAGATCCTTTATATATTAAATTTCTTAAACTCGTTGAGGAAAAGGGATAAAATGCTCGGCAAAGTCTCGCAATTTAAACATTTTCCTTAACTCGTTTTACAAATTCAATAATACAGGTACACTCATATAAGATCCTCTATGTGTATTGTGGGTTATATTTTCTTGTCCTTTGGGATTATTGCTTCTACTGCGAATTTTGATAATATCTGAGGGTCACTGATGGGGCCTAATTGGCCGAAACTAGCTAGTCTGGCACAGAAAAAATGTCCACTCGACGGTTTTTAGTTCTGTGTTGTCGAACTTGCTTTCAATGGATTATCTTTCCTTATTTTCTGACCAACATTTACCCTCAGTAATAAAATCTTAACAGAAGCTGATATAGGGCCATTTTCTGACCCACATTTACCTCTCGTTATACAATTTATACAGAAGCTGATATGGGTTCATTTTCTGGCCAATGGTAGCCTCCAGTTATAAAACATATATATAGCTGATATGGGCCCATTTTCTGGCCAACATTAGCCATCCTCTAAAACAATTTTATATTGAGACCGGTATGGGGTAATTTTCTGACAACATTAGCGTCCATAAATAAAGTGTATACACACGCTGATACGGGGTAATTTTCTGATCAACATTAGCCTCCATTAAAAAAGCTACATTGAGCTGAAATGGGGTCATTTTCCGAATAAAACTAGCCTCCCGTAATACAATCAATGGCTGATAATGGGCCATTTTCTGACCAACATTAGCCTCCAGTAGTAAATTTAATACTGGGGCCACTTTGGGGCCATTTGCTGACCAACATTAGCCCCCAGTACTAAAATTGAGACGGAGGCCGATATCAGGCCATTTTCTGACCAACATTAGCCGCCAGTTACAAAGTTACACAATTGATGCTGAGGCCGAAATGGGGCCCGCATTTCTGGCCAAGAGAGCCTCCAGTAGTAAAATTGATACTGAGACCGATATGGGGCCATTTTTGGCCAACATTTACGTCTAGTTATAAAATCTAAACAGACGTCAATATGCGAATTATTTCTAACCACCAATTGCCTCACGGCATAAAATCTATACAGAAGCTGATAAGGGGTCATTTCTGATCGTCATTAGCCCCCGCCCCCACCCCAGTAAGAGACGTCAGTTTGGGTCATCTGACCAAGATTTGCCACAAGGCATGAAATCTATACAAATGCTTATATGGGGCCGTTATCTGACCGACATTAGCCTCCCATAAGACAATTTATACTACGGCCGATATGCGGTTATTTTCTAAACAACATTAGGCTCCCGTTAAAAAAGATATACAGAACCTGATATTGTACTTTTTCTGACCATCATTAGTTTCCCATAATACAATATATACAGAGGGGTCGTTTCCTGGCCAACATTATCATTATTTATTAATTGACTACCCTGTATTGAACGGAGGTCTTCTGTATTCACACCAGTTCAACCAATATTAACCGGAGGTCAAAAGATATTAGGCTGGGTAAAAAAATCAATAATAATGTGTTTTTTAATTGTGTCAATTAATAAAATTGTCATTAATCAAGTAATTTCGTATTGGCCTAGGTACAGGTCCTCGGTCAGCTGTATTGGTCCGAGGCGGAACGGGCCAATACACCAGATCTCGAACCTGTAAATGGGCCAATACGAAATTACTTGTTTATTAACATCATAGTAGTAAAATTTATATAGACGCTCATTCGGTATCATTTTCAGACCAACATTAGACTCCCGTATAAAATACAATTTATACAGAGGCCGTTATGGGGTCATTTTCTGATCAACATTAGGCCCCAGTTATAAAATTTATCTGGGTCTTTTTTCGTATCGATATTAACCTCTGGTAATGCGATGTATCCAGAGGCCGTCATGTGTTGTTTTCCTCACCAACATTAGCCTCGGGTATAGGAATAAAAACAGGCCGAAATGGGGCCAATCAGACCAGCATTCGCCTCCAGTATTTATATGGGGTCATTTTCTTGCCAATATTAGACTCTGGTACCAAAATATATTAAGAGACGAATATGGGGTAATTTGCTGCTCAGTAATAGCCTCCAGTGTTTAAGTCTGATTGATTGATTTGAGTTTTAACGTCCCCGTCAATACCGTATGGGACATTGCTTCCAATGCTGTGGGACTTTTACCCTACAATGAGATGAAATGACATCTCAAGCCCTATCGGCCAATAAAACCAATAGGGTTTATAAGCATGGACGGTCCGACTCCCACTGCTTTGTCTGGGCAGGCTTAGACCCTCTAAGCGGTTTACTAGTAATCGTCTGCGGCCGGTTTCAGCTCTGCGTGGAAGCATCATGCAGCCCATCTATTTCTTCAAACCCCGACGGGTGGGGTCTGTGTTAAAGTCTGTATAGACGCCCACGCGGTGGTCATTTTCTCACCAACATTAGCCGCCGCCAATAAAATCTATACAGGGACCGTTTGCAGAAAAGTTTGGCCAACATTAGTCTCGGGTACTGGAATATAAACAGATGCCGATTTTATTTTTTTTCTGGCCAACAATGGCCGGCGGAAATAAAATTTATACCGTGACTTGTAATAATATCTATGGTTTTACATGAAGGCCTTCTTCTGGTCATCCTTAGCCTCTAGAAATAAAATCCAAACAGACACCTATGCATGATTCTTTTCCTGGCTTACATTAGCCTCGGATTCTAGAATGTATAGAGAGGCTAATATGGGTTCAGTTTAGGATCAATACAAGATCATAGAAACCTCCGATAGTTGAATATATGCAGTCATGATTAGACAAACATTGGTCTCGAGAACTAGAATGTATACTCTTGTTGATATGGAGTCACCTTGGGCCCTGATTGGTACCTCCCTTTTATCGTTTCTTTCACTTCTCTGGCTAATGACAGCTCTCCCCTCCCGACAACGCCAAAGCAACCCACTTAACAGTTTGTATTTTATTTTACTCAGCTGGATTTATTGAGTATTCCATCACGGTAATAGGTCCGTGACAGAATACCCTTGAGAACTCCCATTTTATATGGAGAAAAATGGGGTTTATAAGTCTATACATTGTTTTCCTTATTTTAACGCAAAAAGAGGCGGTCCTAACGAGTGTCCACAATCTATGTTTAAAGCTGAAATAAGAAAAACATGACATTTTTAAACGCCCGTTTGAAAAACGGCCGTATTATGGTTTGTCCTCTCTCTTCGCCTTCCCCCCCCCCCCCCCCCCCGGCGTCCGTCCGCATATTATTTCGAGGTTACTGTCTACCAAATATTAATACAGTTATGCCCCTTTGAAATGTTTTGTAAACTTTTCGTTTCCGGATAACTCCTCCTACAGTTTACAAACTTCATACATAGTTAGACCATGATGTGGGACAGCGCATATTGTTTCGAGGTTGCGGTCCACCAAATATTAATAGAGTCATGCTCCTTTGAAATGTTTTGTAAACTTTTATTTTCCGGATAACTCCTCCTACAGTTTACATCCGATCAAGCTGAAACTTCATACATAGTTAGACCATGATGTGGGGCAGCGCATATTATTTCGAGGTTACGGTCCCCCAAATAATAATAGATTCCTCCTACATTTTACATCCGATTTAGCTGAAACTTCATATATAATTAGACCATGATGTTGGGCAGGGCATATTGTTTCGAGGTTATTGTCCACCAAATAATAATAGAGCTATACTCGTTTGAAAAATTCCGTTAACATTTTGTTTCTGGATAACCCCTACATTTCAGATCCGATTATGTTGAAACTTTAAATACAGTAACAACATGATATGGAACAGTGCATATTATTTTGAGGTTACAGTCTGCCAGATATTACCAGAGTTTTACCCCTTTCACAGATTTTTCTAAACATTCCGTTTCTGGATAACTCCTCTTATATTTTACATCTGATGAAGCTGAAACTTTACATATAGTAAGACCATTATGTGGAACAGGACATACTATTTTGAGGTTATAGTCCACAAAATTTTACCAGAGTTATTCCCCTTTCACATATTTTTCTAAACATATTTTGGTTCCGGATAATGCCTCCCAGATTTTACATCTAATGAAGCTGAAACTTTACGTATAGTTAGACTATGATGTGGAGCAGCACATATTATTTCATGGTTACAGTCCACCACTTATTGCCAGTGTTATGCCTATGTTATTTTGAGGTTAGGGTCCACAAAATATTACCGACCATGGCAATTTGTTGGAGACAGGTAGTTTGAGCCATTGAGGGTTATTAATAGTGCCAGAAAAGAATATATGGAGTACATATTGTTCCTTGGTTACAGTCTACAAACCCAAACTTGTACAACTGCTCCATCTTACTAATTGCCACGGGCGTATAATGCCCCGCTTGCGGAGCTCTTGTTATAATAAAAAATGCATTCACAAATATGAAAGAAAGCATTACACATTAGGCTAATGTATCTTATATATCATATCGTATTAGGATATAAGATATCTAAGTTGTATATCAGATATCTTATATCATACATAATTTATCATATCATATGTAAGATGTCTGATATAATATATAAGATATCAATTCCACATATAAGATATCTTATTTGTTAAATTAGATATCTTATATAATAAAAGATACTTGGTATGTTAAATAAGATACCTAATACACCAAATGAGATATCTTCTTTAATTGAATAAGATATCTTCTTTATCTTATATTCTTTACAACTTATATACCAAATGAGATTTCTGATATGTCAAATAAGATATCTTATATTCTAAATCAGATACCTAATATAATACAGTATAATATATCTTATTTCCTGTATAGTTATCTAATCTTATATATATAATCAATTCAGATATCTTAAATAAGAAATAAGATATCATATCAATTCGAGAGAATAGGGAGACGTCATGTTATTCAGTTTGATTAACATATAAGATAGCTGATTGAATATATTATGTATCTTATATAAATGACATGTCTTATGCTGCAATTATGATATCTTATATAAGTTATGATATATTTAAATTGACATATTAGATATCTAATTCAGCATATTAATATCTTAATTGTCAAGTAAGATATCTAACATAACATCAAATATCTTAATCAGATATCTGAATTATTCAAATATGTCAGATATCTTATATAGTATATCAGATATCTCATATACTAAATAAGACTTGTGCTGTGCCTTGTTGCGGCCGTAAAAAGTCTCCTCGTGCATCCGTCATAGTGCAGATTATATTTTCTGGTCCTTTGGGACCATTGGGTTCATTTATAATCATTTTGAAAATAGAGTTCTGCTTAAGCCGGTGCTAGAGGGCGTGGCTGGTGTTGCACATTTCACTACTGGTCATGAACAGACTCAATAAAACCGAGTCTGCTTTTTTCGTTTATTTGGTGTATTCTTTGCTTCCAAAGGATCTAACTATTCGGAACTTATTGTAATAAAGTATATCAGATATATAATATAGGAGATAAGATATCATATATATCATTTTAGATATCTGATACAATTTACAAAATCAGATATCTTATTAATTAATTGAGATATCTTATATGCTATATTAGATATCTTATATGTCAATGCTGATATCTTATATGTCATATCAGATATAAAATAAAACGTAAAAGGTATAATTTATCCATTTTCATTTAAAATAACGAATTTGATATATTTGATATCTTATTTAACATATCAGATATCTGATAAATTATAGATTTCTATTTAAGATATCTAAAATCAGATATCTTAAATGTTCTCCAAACTGAATTATATGGCGTATCCTATACTCTCCAATTAATATAAGATCTCCGATTTTCCATTTAAAATTTCTGGATTGCTTTTACATATATGATATCTAATATAGTTAATAAGATATCGTATATCCCATATCAGACATCTTACATAGAAGATAAGATATCTGATATAATGCATTACATTAGATATCTGATTTATCACATTATAACATAACCGATATAAAATATTAGATATCCTATTTAACAAATTAGATATCTGGTATATTATATTGCATATCTTACATCATATATATCTTATTACGATTTGATATGGCATATAGGATATCTGATATATAGAATTCAAGAAGATATATATTATTTCAGAAATCTAATATAGCATATAAGATATGTAATATAGGATGTAATACATATGCTGTTTGATATACTAATTCAGATATATCATACCTTATATTAAACATCTTATATTCTATATAAAATATCTTATATCCTGTATAAATATCCGTTATATCCTATATCCTATGCAAGATATCTATTTTGCATAATAAAAAGTATAATGGTTTGCCATAGAAGGTATCTAATCTCTGTTATAAGATATATGATCTATGAGATATATTATATGTTAAATAAGATATCTAATTTAGGGATATAAGATAACATAAAATATTACATATCAGATATCTGGTATATTATATATGATATCGTATATCATATATAAGAGATCTTATTTAGATTTCTATATCTGATATCTAATATATCATATCAGATATCTTATATGTTCACCAAACTGAATTATATAGCGTCTTCTATTCTCTCCAGTTTATGTAAGATATCCGATTTTTCATTTCAGATATCTTGTTTATTAATGAATATATCTCATTTAGTCAGTTAAATAAAATATCTCATTTAGTACAGTAGATATCTTATTTAGTAGACCAGATATTTGTTTTACCATTTAAGATATCTTATAAATATTGGATTTTCGCACTACTTTGTGACTTTTGTACACAATTGATCTGCTATATACAGTATATCACAGGGGGCAATAAAACAATTATGAACACACGGTGTGTCCTACTGTCTAAGAATAAATGCCTTTAAGTGCTTTAACTACTTGTCCATTTATAATATGTTATGGAATTAGCCCACTTGGCCAAAGTCATCACGAAACACAATATATTTACACCCTCTACCGCCCTAAAATCCTACTTTTATATTGTTTACAGAAGAATACGTTATTTTTCTCAATTCTATAAAAACATAGATTGTGAATACTCGTTAGAACAGTTTCGACGAGGCGTTTCTTACAAGTACCCACAATGTATTACCGAAAATCTGTGTTTCGAGCAGAAATATATAATATAAGATTTTTTTTTCCTTTTTAACTAACGCACAAAATTTCATAGGAACAAAAAAGAAGACAAACTCTTCCCTTGTAGTACCTGACAGACTGTTATGATTCGTGCAATGGGGACATCATCATTACCTGACTGTCGAGCATTTGCTCCGTCATGTCATACCTACTTGCCGGGACACTAAACCAGATGCGTTTCTCATTTTATTGGTCCAAATGACTTTTCACACTCGAACACCCCCACTCCCCAACACACAATTTTTTTTGATTGCGTATATATTAATGTATTAATGAGGGTCGCATTTGAGAATGTCCTCCCCGTGGATCAAGCATTCATTCAGTCTGAGCAGAATATGGCGGGCGGAGGTGCAAGCGATAAGTAAATAAGTATACCTGAAGCAACCTCACTGTGTATAACCGGACAGTCGCCACATCGGAAGCGGCATTAGACTGTATACCTAAAAATCACTAGCGGCATATAAACAACCGTTGCTGTTGGCTACTTTCTGTCGGGTATGAAAGCAACGGAATGTGCGATCAGACTGCGGTTTTCGGCATCGGAGGAAGAAATGAGTGTACTTTATTCAAATGATTCTCATTACTTCTGATAGTGGTGCATTTTTTGTGTAGACCTCATCTTGTACGGCTCAATCAGTGATTTTGCTGCCTCTGTCGCCCATCAACACGATGAATCCAGGTCAATATATTCGAAATTAAGGTCAACCGGCTACTTTCACCACAATGAAATCGTTTAAACACATCTCTCTTTGACATCTGATAGCTGCTAGCGTCTAAATATTTGATTTTGTAAATCACGACCACTTGAAATGCACCAGCAGTCACATTCAAATGACTGTACGACTAGCGACAACTGTACTGCATCAATAGCGCCACAAGTGCAAAAGAAAACTTCCGAATAGCGACGATAATTTAATTTACATGTGTCACAAATAAAAGTCGATGGAGTTCGTATGAATACACCAACTTATGTTTAAAGCAAAAGACACGGTTTCTCTGTTAATTGGTCATCTGGTGACGTGATTTAGCGCTCACTGTAGTTGCCAGATTTGTTAATATCACGTACAAATGTTGGATTTTCTTTTCCTGTATGTATGTTTTTGTGAGCGTGCTTGAACATTTTTTATTTAGCGGTAATGAAGGGGTGGATGGGTGAGGCGAAGGTGACGTGTGTCTTGCGTCACTGGGGCGTCCAACTGATATTGGTTTACAGTTGACAAGGCCTGTTGTCCTTGCAGCAGGTTAGGGTAGAGGGGAAATGTTGTTGTTTCTTCTGTTTCTACACGCCCATTCATTTTCCATTTTCTCCTCTGTCCTTAAATTTCATCTCATCTACTATCTCCTCTATCTCTTTTCTCCCTTTCTGCGAGAAGACAGAAAATGACCCACAAGGGTTTACTTGTCGTTAACCCAAAACAATCATTTATCGGCACTGGAAAATACAGTTTGTCAATGCTTTGGAAAGTCTTCTGCGTGAGATTGGCGGTGTAAACGAGAGAGTGTGAGAGAGAGAGAGATAGATAGAGAGAGAGAGAATGTACTATATAAAAAGCAGAGCAATGGCACGAGCACGCTTTGGTAATTTAGTTTTGCATACCATACGTGTAAATTCTGCAACGGCACTCTATGGCCTAGTGGGTAAAAGCATAAGGTCTCTCACTGTTGCGGTTCGATCCTCGCACAGGTCACATGTGAGACGCCAAGTTCCGCAACGGAAAGTAAGGTGGTTTTTCTTCGGCTACTTGCACGGCTTGGCATTGAGGACCTGGACCTCATCCTAAAAGTGAGAAAGCTCCACTGGTATGGACATGTGGAACGCTCCGACGGTGCAGTCAAGATTGCATGTCACACACAGGCAGATGGAAGGCGTGAGCCTGGGTGGCCCAAGATGACCTGGAAGCAGCTGACAGAGAGAGATCGCAGAGAGTGGAAGCTCTCTGCTATCGACCCTCATGATAGACATACCTGGAGATCTGGTGTGAGATCTGCTATGCATGCAGCAAATCAGTTACATGGAAGGGGCGCATTTATGTAAATTTGGACCCTGTACCTGCACGTTAATCAAAACTCCGATGATGATGATGATGATGACGACTTCTTCTCCGCCCACCTCTGATTAACGATTTGCTTTAAATATTGAGATTATCTTGAAACTTTTGTAAAACAAAACCAAAATGCGGGCGTGCGTGCGTGTGTGTGTATTTACGTCCCATCAACACGCACCTTAGGTCATATAGCCATGGGACCTCGGCTTAAAGACTCGTCCGATAGTGTGGAGAAGCTTGTAATGACACTCCGGGCACCTTGTTTACAAGAATAGGAGGTTTAACGCTACACCACGGGGGCTTTATATTTTGCGTGTGTTGTTGTTTTTGTCCCCGAAATCCATCTGCAACTCATTTTTGATTTTTATCTACTGATCGGTCAGTAAAGTGAAGGGTATTTGTCAGCAAAAATAAAATGCATCAGTGTAACAAGGCCTTGTTTGTTTGTTTGAATCGAGGTTTCAAGTCGGCGTCAACACTATTTAGGTCATTTTAGAGACGTTACTTGCAATTCCATGGGACTTTTACCCGCCATTGAGATAAAATGATATCTAAAACCCTGCCACCCAAACAAACTAAAAGGGTTTAAATGTAGGGACGGTCCGACTCGCACCACTATGCCTGGGTAGGATTCGACCCTCTAAGCGGTTTGCCAGTACTTATGTGTGATCGGTTTAAGCTCTGCGTGGAAGCATCATACAGCGCAATCTATTTCCCCAAGACTCGATGGGCGAAGGCCCGAGGAAAGAGGGGGTTCCTATGGTGAATACATCAGTGTCATTGTCTTTGCTCAAAAACACAGATTGTGGGTACTCGTTAGAACCGCCTCAAAAAGGCTGTTCTAACGAGCACCCACACTCTGTAATGCATGTGTAGACTTAAATAAAAGGTTACTTTTGGATATAAGAGAGATGCCATTTTAGCACACGAGTGTGAGGGAAAACTTCTGTACCTGACTAATGCAGCAACGCCACATGTGGTTTGAGTGTATATTTGAAATAATGGCGGTTGCGACATTTCCAAGTCAGCCCATCAGCCACAACACTAATTAGATGTTGTTGTTTTTGTGGTGGGGGTTGGGGAAGGGGGTTACGGCCCTTCCATTATCAGATGAACTCATATCGAGACGATCGTTAATCAGAGGTGGGCGAAAACTGGAGTACCCGGATAAAAACAACCTGATCTTCCGTTGCAGAACTTGGGGTCTCACGTGTGTATGACTCTAGACAGCGGTGAGAGACCTAATGATTAAGAGATTAAGAGTCAGCGTTCTTATCATCTAGGTCACGGAGGTCCGTTGGCGTAAACATTAGATGCAACAATAAGTATAAGCTTTCACAAGAAGAAAAAACGGTCCATAACAAGTAAAAGCTTTCACACAAAGTAATAAAAAGGGGCCCACGAGCAAAACTCTCGTTCAGAATTGCTACCACATTTGTACAAACCCAATTTTGCTGTCATTTTTATACAGGCTAATAAGAACTATACATTTACAAACTCTAGACAACGACGGACCACTGCCTATCCCAAAAATGTTTACCAGGAGCCTTCGGCTCTGGTGAGCTGAAAATTTGCCTCGCCTTTTGCCAAATGTTTGGGTTAATCTTCAATTAGTCTTCTATAACGTGTAGGAAAGTTCAAGTCTGCTTTACTTCTCCAATAGTTTTCAAGCAGTCCATTTGATAAGCTGTCGTTGCACATATGATCTTAATCGGGTTCATATCTTAAGTAAATATTGTGCACGAATTGTCTTTTAAAGTGTTTCAATCAGTTATTGATTCTAACTGTACAGCCTTTTCAGAAACGCAAGTAAAACAGAAGCCACTAATTTGCTGTTGAATATCCTTTGGTCATGTAAACTTTCGGGAAGCAACGTCTCCAAAATGACCTATAGAGTGTTGACGGGGACGTTAAACCTCAAATCAAACACAAACTTTCGGCCATATACTACGGATATGACACTACATCCTGTCACATATCACTCATTCATGCAAGTAAAACTTTAATGACTTGAACTCGGATGACCTGTTTACCATTGCTAGTTCAAACTTGTTCATGAACACCTAGATATTTCTTTCATACCTCCAAGTATCCATATATCCAGTATGGTTTGAGCGGTTCTCCGATTTTTAATTTGAAAAAAGACGTGTCGTCTGTAACTTAAGAACCGTTAAATAAGGCAATTCTAATGCTCTAATTATTAGAAACTACCTTCCTTTATGCCGGCATCGGTGGCTCAGTCGGATGCGCGTCTGAATGGTGATCAGGAGGACGCGGGCTCGATACCTGCCGGGTACAGCAACATTATTTCGTGGAGATGGATCACGAAATCTTTTCTACGGTCATTCTCTGCCATCCGCTGATTCAAGCAGGGTAGTTGTCAGTTTCTGGCGAAAGAATGTGCACTCTCCTGGTAAATCGCTTACGCTTTAGCCTGCCCAGGAAAAGTGTGGATAGGTAAACTGGCTGGCACAAAATGACCCAACTAGTGTTGACTGGGCCGTTAACTCCAATACAAACAAACAAACAAGAACCTTCCTTTATTGCAGAAGATTGTAAAAATATCTTAGTCATCCTCTGAATAGCTTCATGGCCTTGCGCTATGATAAACGATCAATATTTCGTATATCCTATCTCTCGAACAAAGCATCAGAGTCCTGAAGGTGTTTGAGTATTGAAGTTTGACTGTACAGAGAACTCTACCCATTGAAAACATATATAAGAGATTCGGAAAGGCACATTTTGAGGTAGTCTAGATAATCAAGACTCGGATTTGCCTGAATCTGCTTGGTCGGATATGTAAAAGACTCTGATCAGACTTTCAGGAACACCCACGGATTTGCCTGCATCTGCATACATGTAGTTGGATGGGACTGTTTGGATGGCGTAAACTGCTGACTTAAAAGACTGGTCAGATTTCCAGAAATATTCCAGATTGCTAAGAATTGGATTGTTGTCATTCACACAGTCAGATAGGAATATTTGCAGGTTGTATAATGCTGACTTCTAAGACTCTGATCAGACGTCCAGGAGAAGTCTAGATTGTTAAGAATTGGTTTTTGTTTGTTTGTTTGTTTGATTATTTCGAGGTTTAACGTCCCCGCCAACACCATTTAAGTCATTTTGGAGACGTTAGTTCCAATTTTGTAGGACTTCTACCCGATATTGAGTTGAAATGACATCTCAATCCCTGCCGTCCAATCAAACCAATAAAGTTTATATGCATGGACGGGCCGGCTCGCACCACTTTGCCTCGGCAGGCTCAGACCCTCTAAGTGGTTTACCAGTAATCATATGTGCGGTCGGTTTCAGTTCTGGGTGGTTAGCCCCCGCCCTTCGGGGCTTGAAAAAAATAGATGGACTGCATGATGCCTCCAAGCAGAGCTGAAACCGACCCGCACACGAGTACTGGTAACCCGCTTAGAGTATCTAAGCCTGCCCAGGCAATGTGGTGCGAGTCGGCCCGCCCATGCTTATAAACCATATTGGTTTCATTGGGCGGCAGGGCTTGAGATGTCATTTCATCTCAAGGTTTGGTAAAAGTCCCACAAAATTGGAAGCAGCGTCTACAAAATGGCATTTACAGTGTTGACGGGGACGTTAATCAAACAAATCATCTCTGGGTGGAAGCATCATGCTGCCCAATCTATTTCTTCAAGCCCCGATGGGCGGGGGCCGTGTAAAGAATTGGATTTGCTGACATTAGCACAGTCGGATAGAAGTGTTTGAATGCCCTATGCTGGCTTAAAGAATCTGAGCAGACTTCCAGGAAGAGTTTAGATTGCTAGGAACTGGATTCGCCAGCATTTTCTCAATCGGATAAGGATGTTCACAGGACTTTTAATGATAGCTTTAAGACTGATCAGACTTCCAGGAAAAGTCTAGATTGCCAAGAATGGGATTTGCCTGCGTCTGCACGTTCGAATAGGATTATTTGCAGCATGTTGTTGCTTACTAAATGCTTATATCAGACTCACAGGAACACCCTCGATTGCTAAGAATTAATTTACCGGCAGTTGCATGCTTTGATTAGAGTGTTTGGGGCACACGTAATGCTGACCAGCCTTCGTCTGAATACCAACGAACAGAGAGAGAGAGAGAGAGAGAGAGAGAGAGAGAGAGCATTAGTTAATCCGGAAGATACACATCCATATTATACGACCTTTAATATGTACACAATTTCTCCGTGCGTTACAGTACATAAATCACATGCAGCCTATGCAGTTGATAGTGTGTTTTCGTGCCAGTCGGGATATTTTACAGCTAGGCGCCTATTCCAGGTAATGATTTTTTCTATTGACAGACAGACAGACAGACAGACAGAAGGAAAGAAAGAGATGCAAATATACAGGCCATTAAAATAAAGAAAACGAAGGTTCAAGGGAGAAGAGAATGTCATTATATTAATAATGAAAAAAAAATCGTAAATAACTTGTTTGACGTGATAAAAATATAGCTTACATTTTTGTAACAACAATAACAATGATGTGTTTTCAATCGGCATCCATGTATGCAAGATTTTCGCAAATAACGCGCACACAATGTCGCATCAACGTCGATACAACGTCATGACAAAAGGTCATGTGGTCAGTAGGATTGTGTCATGTTGTCATCGCTGTTCACATTACAAACAACGGGAGAATATTTGATTACATTACGGAAACACGCCTATTCAAATTAACAGAAAAAATTTACCACCAAAAAATGAAAATTCAGATAAGAATTATGTTGGTTTCCACATTTCTGCTCGAAACATAGATTATGGGTACTCGTAAGAACCTAACGAGTACCCACAATCTATGCTTCAGAAATAAGAAAAATAATGTATATTCCTGCAAACCCCAGTTTTAGTATATAAAAGTGGGGTTTAGAGGGAACAGTGTTATATAGGCGCGTTTTCGTGATGTCAGGTTTGAACAGATTTGAAAATTTATAGCACTAAAGAGCGCCACAACTCGGCTACATCTATGCATTTACATGTATGTACATACAGTATATACATATGCGACTGTTGTCTTGGTAAAAAATCCATGGTTTATAATGCACATAATCCGCGCACACGGTGGGTGGGAGGGGAAGGAACGCGACCTGGCTTCACATAACCTACTTGACCTACTTGTAGAAAACATTTTGGATATCGAAATACTTCCCTGTTAACCCCACTTTATTTATTCAGACAATTGGATTTTACGAGGGTTCTGTACATTATATTCATTATTTTGCTTAAAATAATAGCCAATCGGGGCTTGGAGAAATACATTGGGTTGCATGATGGTTCCACGCAGAGCTGAAACCGACCGCACATGAGTACTGGTAAACCGATTAGAAGGTCTAAGACTGCCCAAGCAAAGTGGTGCGAATCGGACCGTCCATGCACATAAACCCTATTGGTTTCATTGGCAGGCAGGGATTGAGGTGTCATTTTATTTCAATATTTGGTAAAAGTCCCACAACATTGGAAGGCACGTCTCCTAAATGACCTAAATAGTGATGACGGGGATGTTAAATATCAAATCAAACAAACAAAAAAATATAACGTGTGTGTGTGTGTGTGTGTGTTGTTATGCATAAGAATTTATTTTTCTGATTCCCATTTGCACCCCACTGTTGACCTAATAGTGCTATAAATAGCTTGTTAATCTTCTTATAGAAGATTCTCGAAAACTGAGTCACAGATTAATTTCATTTTTGTAAACAACATGTTTACAAGGAAAAGTACTTCAGAACCTTCTAGAAAGTTCAGGTTTGCATTATTTTTAGAAAATTACATCATCTTATTCCACAGCCCTGTGGAACATTCTCGAGAAATCTTAGGGTCTATAAAAGAGTTGATTTTTCTCATTGAGTCAGACTTTGGAGTTTGAAGTTTTGGCTTTTAAGAAAAGTTATTTCTAAATTCTGTGTTGGATTGTGTTTTGATATTGTTCGACAAGACGGAGTGGGTTACATGATTTTATTAAGGCATAACTGAAACTCATAATATATTTACAAGCATACAATATATTTAACATAAACAATGAGATACGCCTTTGTGGGAGGAGCTTAACCAATGGAACAGTGTTTCTCCAAACACCTTTTAATGAGCATGATTAGATGTTTCAGTGAAAGAGGAAGGTGTTTGGAGAAACAGTTTAATCCTATGACTGTTCCATTGTTGGTTTTCACGATATACGTCCTGTTCTCGGAATTTCCACTTAACACTGTCCCTTCTTTCTCCCAACGTTTTTCGTGATCGAGTTTGTTTCTTACATTATCTCCCTGCGATAATGCAGGTAAGTTTCGCGCTGCATGACGTTTGTTAAAGAAATATTCTTGCGCTGTTTTAGCTTTTAAGTGAGTTTCTTTAACTTGTTCATATTTCGGCCACTTTGGTAACAGTTTCTCCGGTGAGCAAGGAACGTGTATACGCGGATTTCTACCGATCATGAGTTCTGAAGGAGTAAATCTATATCCCGTTGCAGCAGTAGGAGTGCACCGATATGTCCGTAATGCAACAAACACATCTTTCTGTCTTAGAATGTTTTTCGCGATTTTCACGCCCGATTCCGCAGCTCCGTTACTTTGCGGAAAGTGGGGACTGCTGTACGACAGATGAATGTTGTGCTCCTTTGCAAAAGTTTGAAACTGTGAAGATGTGAACACAGAACCCATGTCAATGACTATTACCTCCGGATCACCCCAGTGCGAAAACATATTTTCCAGTTTCCCAATAACACATGCACTGGTGGGTTTATTCAAAGTAGAAGTAAAACAAAGATCAGGAATTGATACAATTAACTTACTCCACCCGTAAAAGACACCAAAGGGAAAGAAATACAAACATTAAGCGACCAGACCATAATGGAAACCTAAACAAAGGAAGGCCATAAGGACAGTAACTTTCCCACATAATGGCCATATGGCCATCCAAAATTAAAAGACACAAGTGATACACACAGTAAGTAACAAACAACAACATAAATAAATCGCCACAGAAGAGCCGCCTTGGAACCGTCAGTGGAAGATTTCCACTGGGGGGGGGGGGGGGGGGGCTTAAATCGATTTTACGTGGCCGCAATCCTCGCCCTTACTTCCGTCGCGATTTAGACAAATAATTTGTTCAGTCCGCATGAAGGCCTCCTAACTCATCAGTGCAACATCTCCGTGAACACAAAAATCAAAGAACCACAGAGGTGAGACAACGGTGAGGACTCGACAGCAAGAAACCACTGAAATGCTGGAGCAAAAGAAAACCAACAGTTAGACTCCGATGAGCCCGACCAGACAAGTATCCAATTTCTATATACTTTGAATAATAATCCATGACAATCAAGTATTGTTTATTATTAAACTCACACAAGTCTGCTGCGATTTTTATCCATGGCCCGGCCGGCAAGTCTGTTGGCTTAAGCGTTTCACGCCTCTGAGTTGGCCTTGATTCCTGGCAAAACTGACAGCTTTGCACTTTGTCAGTGATATCTTTGTTCATGGTTGGCCACCAAACGCACTGTCCTGCGAATTCTCTACATTTTGTTATACCTTGATGACGAGTATGCAGTTTATTAAGAATTTCCTGGCGCTGGCTCACTGGAATTACGATACGATTCCTGTACAGTTATAAGCCATTGACAAGCGAAAATTCATTACGTGTGCTGAAATAGTTTCTCACTGAATTTGTCAAGTCTTTTTCACTGTCTGGCCACCCATTTTGTGTAAGTGAAATGACAAATTGCAGTTCTGAGTCATTTTGTATGGCTTCGTAGATTGATTTTAATCTTGAATCAGTTATTGGAATATTTGAAGTTAAACTTTCCACATACATATGTATGTCTTTTTCTAGCATGCTAATTGTTTTGCACTGTTTCACAGGTGCACGGCTAAGGCAATCGCTGACAAGCATATCTTTACCTTTGCAAAATTCTGCTACTGCATTGAACCTACGTAATCTCAAGAGCAGTCTTTGACATCGGACAGGAGTCTGATCAATATCTGATTTATTGATAAGAGGAACTAAAGGGCGGTGATCTGTGATCAATTTAAATGAGTCTAGCCCTATTTAAGGTAACGCGAAAATTTCTCGCACGCGTAGACTAGGCTTAGGCACTCTAATTCTATTTGCGCCCATTTCTTTTCTGTCTCAGTCAATGTTCGCGAAGCGAAAGCGATCGGTTTAAGCTCTGAACCGTCTTGTAGGTAAATTGCTGCGCCCAGGCCCGTGCGCGACGCGTCTCCGGACACGACTATCGGCTTACTTCTGTCATAATACGCTAGTACTGGTGCTTTTGTCAGTAAGGACTTGACATTTTCAAATGCTTTGTTTTGCAGAGGTCCCCAAAACCATACCGTGTCATTTTTCAGCAGATCCGTTATCGGACTAATGACAGTAGACAAGTTTTCTATGTACCTGCCCAGATAATTTATTAGACCTACTACTCGTTGTAGTTCTGTCTTATTCGTAGGTGGCTGTAGATTCTGCAGGGCCGCTACTTTTTGCGGACTCGGACTTACGCCCTCGGCACTAATTTTATGTCCAACATATTCTAATTTTGATTGCCTGAACAGACATTTGTCTCGGTTCAACTTAAGGCCTGCCGTTTCGATGCGCTCTAGCACCGCGTTCAAGCTCTCATCATGTTCCTGCATATCTTTGCCGTATACTAATATGTCGTCAATGATGACGTCAACGTTTTTCAGACCGGTCAAGAGGTCAGTCATTTTTTTCTGGCACACCTCTGGCGCTAAATTCAAGCCCATAGCTACACGTCGGTAAGCAAATCTACCGATTGGCGTTATGAACGTCGTTAGCTGTGCGCTTTTCCGATCTAACGGAAGCTAATAGAAACATTTTGACCCGTCCAATTTACTGAACACGGTAATGCCCGCGAGCTTTGGTGAAATGTCATCTAAATTAGGTAGCATGTATAGTTCACGTTTGATTGATTCGTTCAACTTTTTATAATCAACGCATATCCTAACGCTGCCGTCAGGTTTCTGCACTGGCACAATTGGCGCACACCAGTCTGTAGGTTCTGAAATTTTCTCGATAATTCCATCGCGAAGCATTTGCTCTAATTCCTGTTCCTGAAAAGGAACGCGGCGCGCTGTTGTGGCACTATACGGTACAGCATCATCTCTGAGTTCAATTTTAACTGGGTCACAATTGATTAGACCTGTTTTACCGAAAACACGCTCAGGAATTTCATCAATTCTGCGTACTAATTTCAGTGCAGATGAGGCTCCTCTACTCAATAAATTACATTGATCATTGCCTTTGACAACAAATATTCTGATAAGAAATTTCTGATTATTTCTATATTTTTCTGCAATGAAATAGCCCAAACAATTTTCGTTTCCCCCTGGACTTTTCAAGATGGACAAATTTCTATTTAAAGGTGGAATTTGCTTCAAGTTTTTGTAGCAGCCTTCAGATATGATTGTAACGTCTGCCCCCGTGTCAATCTTAAAAGAAACAGTAGACTTACATATTGACAGATTTACAATCCAAGGATTTTCACTATTTTTATCACAATCAACTGATCCTAAATATGTAGCACTTTCACCTCCAGAATCATTAATGGTAAAGGTATCAGCATTTTGAAAAAATTCATGCATTTGCTTGGTTTTGCAACATACAGCAAAATGATTTAATTTGTGACACTTTTTACACTCTTGACCCATGGCTGGACACTGTTTCTGTGGTCCATGGCGTCTGTTGCATCTCGAGCACTGCTGCTGGGGTTGATTCCTGGGTCTCTGTTGTTTCTTCGGTCCCGGTTTGATTTGGAAGTGAGACGTCTGTCTAGATCTCGCTGTTGCTCCCCGTACTTCGCTGACAGATGTGTGTTCAGACTGGTCTCGAACCTGAGATTTGACGAGTTCTGACGATCGAGCCATAGTCGTGGCATTCTCGAGGGTAAGGTCGTCTTTGAGCTGCAGTTTTTCAGAAAGCTCTTTGTCTAAAATTCCTATAACGATGGCATCTCTTATTCTGTCATATTTTGAAGTTCCGAAGTCGCAGTTTTCTGAAATTTCGTACAGAATTCTTATAAACTGTTCAGCAGTTTCACCAACTTTTTGTTTCCTCTGGTTAAATTTAGCTCTTTCATGGATAATGTTCCTTTTAGGTATGAAATGTTCGTCGAACCTTTCAATCACTATGTCCAAGTTCTTTGATTGCTCCCCATTCAGTCCGAATGACCTCATTATGTTTTCCGCTTCCATGCCCATTGAATATATGAGTGAAGCAACTTGTCCCTCTCCAGATTCTTTTGTCAACTTTGTTGCAAGTCTGTACCTCAAAAATCTGTTTTTCCATTTTTCCCATTTGTTCGGCGAACAAAAGTCAAACTCTGCTGGTGGCTGAAATTTTAATGCCATTTTTTCTTCTTTTTCCTGTTATCCCTTTGGACTAATTAGTGTTCATTTATTCCCTTTGGAATGTTTCAATGTTCATTTTTTCCGTTTGGAAAAATATCCACTTCTAACACCATGTTTTGATATTGTTCGACAAGACGGAGTGGGTTACATGATTTTATTAAGGCATAACTGAAACTCATAATATATTTACAAGCATACAATATATTTAACATAAACAATGAGATACGCCTTTGTGGGAGGAGCTTAACCAATGGAACAGTCATAGGATTAAACTGTTTCTCCAAACAGATTGTTAAAGGATATTACTTTTCATTTTGGACTGTGAATTCTGTGGGATCAAGGAAAATAGATTCATTCAGGATATTTCATTCAGAGCTAAGTACATTTAATTTTCTTACTTCTACAGGTTAAAATTAACTTGTAAATAAATTTTGTTAATTTTTTACAAAAGGCTTGTTTGCTTTTTCTTTCTGCTACGCCTGGCTCGTAACAGAAATTGGGCGCTCGTCCGGGATAAAACCATTTGAGCATTTTAAAACCGACATTTCATGTGACGGCAGGTAATTGTCATTTCTTATCAAAAAGACTTGGCAGTTGCTTCACAAAATTGGTATTTCCCCATAGCATATAGGGGATTGTCATTTCATGTGAACTGTCATTTCAGGTGAAATAGTACTTGTCATTTCATGTGAAATTTTTGTTGGGCTTGTCATTTCAAAAAAAAACTTTGTCAAATTAACCTCAATCTTTATTACCATAATTACTTTATAAAACAAACAAAAAGCAAACATGTCATTTGATTTGAGAAGCTTTTTGGCTCAGCCTACCCAGGAGTTGTTTAATCTGGCCAAAAGGACAGATTTGCTAGAAATTGCTTCCCATTATGGGGTCACTGCTGTCAAAACAAGCATGAAAAAACATGAAATTAAGAATATTTTTGTAGAGTTTTTTGTTGATGAAGAACTTTTCGATCCATCTGCTTTGTCTCTCATTATGGTTCCACATACTGAATTACAAATGAGACAGATTGAAATAGGAAGGCAAATTGAATTAGAAAAATTAAGATTAGAGATGGAAGAACGCATACAGAAAGAAAAAAATTGAAAAGGAAGAAAAAGAAAGGGAAATGCAGAGACAAATGCAGATGGAAAGATTAGACATGGAAGAACGAATTCGAAAAGAAAAATTGGAGCAGGAAGAATAACAAAGAGAAATGGGAGAAAGAGAGAGGGAAAAGCAAAGAGAAATTAAGATTAGAGATGGAAGAACGCATACAGAAAGAAAAAATTGAAAAGGAAGAAAAAGAAAGGGAAATGCAGAGACAAATGCAGATGGAAAGATTAGACATGGAAGAACGAATTCGAAAAGAAAAATTGGAGCAGGAAGAATAACAAAGAGAAATGGAAGAAAGAGAGAGGGAAAAGCAAAGAGAAATGGAGGAACAGATTGAGTTAGAAAAGGAAAAAATGAGATATAGTATTGAAGAAAAAGAAAGGGAAAGGCAATTTCAATTAAGGCTGAAGGAAATGGAACTCCGGGGTCAGGATAGGGTGAAACATACCCCTGTTTTTGACTCTGGCAGTTACATTGATGCCACAAAGCACATAAAGATAGTTCCGCCATTTCAGGAAAAAGAGGTAGATAAGTATTTTTTGCATTTTGAAAAAGTTGCAGAAAATTTAAAATGGCCAAAAGAGCATTGGACCTTACTTTTGCAAAGCGTTGTTGTCGGAAAGGCTAGAGACATTTACACTCAGCTAACTGTCGAGCAAAGCTCAGACTATGATTTGGTTAAGGAGCTTATTCTTAAGGCATAATATGTAAATAGGCTTAGCCTAAGAGCGAGCACAGCATAGCATACACAAACGTATGCAACTAAATAATTCCACGAAACTGATGCTGTAATAACAAAGCATAGTAGCTCATAAACAGTGATAGGGATAAAAACTTAATTTAACTTAACATATCTGAAAGATATCTGATTCTGATATCTATCAGAAACAAGTAACATCAACTGCATGACATAGCCGGGGATCGAGACCTACAACCTCATCCCAAAGCGGACACTCCACCACTGAGCCATCAAAGCTGGTAACACCACAGTTACATCAGAACTAGAATATGGTATTTTTTTTGTTTTTTTTTTGTTGTTGTTTAGGTTTTACGGCCCTTTCAAGATTATTTCACTTATATCGAGTCGATCGTTAATCAGAGGTGGGCGAAAACCGGGGTACCTGGAGAAAAACCACCCGACCTGCCGTTGCAGAACTTGGCATCTCACATGTAACCCAAGCGAGGTGCAAACCACAGCGGTGAGAGACCTAATGATCAAGAGTCAGCGCTCTTAACCACTAGGCCATGGAGGCCCATAAAGAATATGGTAGGAGACGTTGTCTTTGAATTTTTGGCTTTCTGACATTTCATTTTTTAATTCTGATTTACGTTCAGTCTCCTGTGGTAACCAAAAAAGTATGGAATATTTTGGATCAGGGCACTGATTCTAAGCCGTTACAGGCTAGAAAGAGGTAAATGAATCTCCTGTATATTCCCACAAATGGTTTGTTTTCAAATGTATTTTCTGGAAAAAAATATCAACAACAACAAACAAACAAATAAAGAACATTTATTAGATACTGGGATGCAGAAAAAAAAAATGTGCTGATTTTTAGTTTTCCTTTGTTTTGGAAGACACAAATCTCCTAGTCTCCTCAATAAAGTTTTCCAACTGCAATAATGTGCCAACAAGAGACTACCTGGCTTTCATAGACCAGGAGAAGGCATTTAATCAAGTACCCTGGAAGATTATCTGGTTGGCACTGCAAACTTGGAGTGGACAACTGGATTTTGCAACCGGTCGAGGGGGTGTACATGTAAGCTAATGCGGGGAACCGTGTTCATCAAGGCTCTGTTCTCAGCCCACTGCTTTTCATCAGTGTGCTTGAAAAACAGAAGTGAAGGCAATGACACACAAGTTCCACTCTGGAGTCCCCTGGGAGGACCTGTATGCCGATGACCTTGTCATCATAGCTGAATCGCTTGAGGAAAGTGCCAGGAGGCGCTTCACTTGGAAAGAAGCAATGGAGGAGAAAGGGCTGAGAGATAATGGCGGAAAGATGAAAATCATGGTCTATGGTACTTGCCTAGACCCCCTGCATCTGTGGTACTGGCTTAGACCCACTGCAGAGGCCAGGTGAGTTCCCATGTGTTGTATGTCACACTGGAGTGGGCAATACATTTCGCAATGGCTGCATGTTCTGGGAGCCCGAGAAATTCAGTGGGCTAATGCGCTTGACAGAGAACCCTGATTACAGGTTACACAGTGCCAAAGAACTACACGCCCCTTAGACGGCAGACCCAGGGGGGTACTATGAACGTTGCCTGCTACATAGGCTGGGACTATTTTTTTCGGTGGGGTGGGGGTGTCACAATTGTATATTTTAGCATTTTTTTTTGTGTGGGGATTTTGGGGGTAAGAAGAACCTGGTATTTTTATGGGTCTGGCCATTTAGCAGATATTTTTTGTAGGGGGACTATCAAATATCTTTGGTATTTTTGGCTTTAAATGCTTAATGCGTGTTGTTGACACATTATATCACCCATCTCAGAAGTTGATTTAATTATGTTTTTGTTTTCCTTGCTGCACAAAATTTCAGTTGCGTTATGGTTATTACAGAGCTATACTGTTAGGAACTGTTTTAAGCTCTTTTGTTACCAAATACAATCATTATAGGCAAAAATTAGTGAAAACACGTTTTCTTCACAGAAGACAAGTCTATACCTGTATACGTTGGGGATATTTTTAGGGTATGCTAAAATTTGCAGAATATTTTTTGGGTCTGATACCGTATAGGGAAGTCCAAGGTGGACCTGGCAAGCTAGAGGTGAGGTAGCTTCCTTTTGCTACCTAGGAGACATACTCTCAACAACGGATGGCTGTGATCTTTCGACCACATCACGTGAAACAGCCTGGAAGAAAATCAAGGAACGGCTACCAGTTCTCTCTTCTCATCATGTCTCGTTCAAGACACGTTGCCGTGTGTAAAGCTCTTGAGCGCAGAGTGCGGTGTTCCAAGCTAGTGACACTTGGCCATTGATAAAGCCCAACCTCCAGCGTCTCTGCAGCGGAATGACATGTCAATGATCAGACAGATCTGCAATGTCAAGCCACTGTCACCATCAGGTCCATTGAGGACCTGACCTTATCCTGAATGAGAGAAGGCTCCGCTGGTATGGACAGCAACGGTTGTTAAATGTCGCTAGTGATTTTTAGGTGTACAGTCTAATGCCGCTTCCGATGTGGCGACTGTCCGGTTATACACAGTGAACCTGTTCAATTAAAAATCAAAAATGAGTTCCTTTAAGAGCAATGAAAACATTCATAAGAAAGAAAATGGGTCATACTACGTAGTTTCGGCTAATAAAGCCTCATCAGTGGCCCTGTAATGATCCGGCAAAGAAAGCCAGAGGGAACGTACTGCAATTTTGCGAATTTCGAATAGGCAGTCGATTCAAAGACTGATATAAATCAAAATGGGGTCCAAATAATTAAAAGTAGAAGTAAAAAAAAGATCAGGAATTGATACAATTAACTTACTCCACCCATAAAAGACACCAAAGGGAAAGAAATACAAACATTAAGCGACCAGACCATAATGGAAACCTAAACAAAGGAAGGCCATAAGGACAGTTACTTTCCCACAAAATGGCCATATGGCCATCCAAAACCAAAAGACACAAGTGACACACACAGCAAGTAACAAACAACGAAATAAATAAATCGCCACAGAAGAGCCGCCTGGAACGGTCAGTGGAAGATTTCCACTGGGGGGCTTAAATCGATCTTACGTGGCCACAATCCTCGCCCTTACTTCCGTCGCGATTTAGACAAATAATTTGTTCAGTCCGCATGAATGCCTCCTAACTCATCAGTGCAACATCTCCGTGAACACAAAAATCAAAGAACCACAGAGGTGAGACAACGGTGAGGACTCGACAGCAAGAAACCACTGAAATGCTGGAGCAAAAGAAAACCAACAGTTAGACTCCGATGGGCCCGACCAGAGACAGAGCATCAGGCACCAACCAACATTATCTCTCTAATATTCAATAAGCCTTTACGTTGGAGCCGTCATAGAATCTGAGGCCTGAACCACCGGCGTGCAATTAAAGAGGGAAGCAAAGTTGCCAACCGTAATTGGGTTAACTACCATGCATGCAGTCTGTCGTATAATATCCATGTTGTACCCAATCTTTTTATATCGAAGAATGATTTTACGAAATTGGGTGCTGAAGTCATTGCGGTTATATATTTTTCTGAATTTATATACTAAGTCACCATAAAATTCGGGTTCCGATAGACCTTGTTGCAGAAGAGATTTAAGTCCAATATTGAATTTTGAAATGAAATCAGAATGGCGTCTATAAAATTTTGAAAAGGCTTTGCGTAGTTTATGGTACCGATAACCCTGATTAAGGAGTTTAGCCGTTAATAATTTATTACGAGTGTTGAAGTCAGTTACATGACTACACATTCTAGCAAATCGAATTAATTGCGAAATATAAACGCCATAGGATGGCGCACGAGGAACATCACCATCCAAAAAAGGAAAATTTACAATCTCAAAATCAAAGTCATCGCGTTTATCATAAATTTTGCACGAAACAAATCCATCTACAATAGATAGATGTAAATCCAAAAACGGGGCCTCGGTATCAGAAGAATTTGCTTTATTTAACTGAAGTTATAGGGGGTAAATCTGACTGATCAAACCATCAAAATAGGTATTATCAATATTTAATAAATCATCTAAATATCTAGAAGTAGAGCTAAAAGCTTCAATAATTTCGATTGGTTATCAAAGGAAAGCGACAAAATGAAGTCTCTTTCATAACAATACAAGAACAGATCAGCCACAAGAGGTGCGCAATTAGTACCCATCGGAATACCCACAATTTGTCTAAATAACTTAGTACCGAATCTTATATAAATATTGTCAAGTAGAAAGGTGAGGGCATCACACACTTTCTGACATGACCAAAGTGTATAATTCTTATGCTCTTTAGAAGTGAAAAATGCATTTCTGACATTACATGCAAGATAGAGAGAATCTTCTCTGTGAAAAGCCCATTCAATTAAATCATTAAGCTTTTCTTTTATAAGATTATGAGGAAGTGTAGTGTAAAGAGTGGAAAAATCGTAGGTAGACAGACTAAAAGCACGAAAATGTCTAGATTTCAATTTATTTAAAACCTCATTCGAATTTTTTATAGACCAAAACAGATTTCTTCCTGATCTTTCAAAGACTTTATCACAGTATTTAATTACATGCGTTTTAATAGCAGTAAGACAGGAAGTTAATAATTAAGAAAGTTCAGTGGTAGAGCAAGAGCTAGAATTTGCAATAAACCGTGCTTTGTAAGGTTTTTTTTTTTATGAAGTTTTGGTAACCAGTATAGCGTAGGAAGCTTGTCTTGGCCTTCGTTAACACACACAGCAAACTTGGTGGCTGAAAGACAAACATGTTTATCTACTATAGCTCTCTCTTCAGCTAAAGGCTGAAGTTCATAGGCCTTAGTACCACCAAGCTCCTGCTTAAGCGTGTTAACATAGTGGAGCCGTCACACAACGACGACGTTGTTAGCGGCCTTGTCTGCAGGGGCCAAAACAAACTTCTTATGAAATTCTTGAATACCTAGTTTAAGATGACGTAAAGACGTCTTGGGCTTAGGAGGTAATAAGTTAGTATAGTGAGAATAGAAAGAAATGCGTTTATTCACTAGTTTTAAAATGCTAAGTTTCCAGTCATTAAGGGCTTTATGCTCAACATACTCTCGCTTACACCATCGATTACCGAATTCATTCAAGGAAGCAGCGATTTCATCTCTACATTTACTGAAATCAATTTTAGAAGGAAACCGATATTTCGGTCCTTTAGAAATTATATTCCTTATCCTAGAATCAGGAATAATTTTCAAATTGCCAGTAATAGACATTTTTCAATAGAACGGAGAACGGACTTAGGAGATGGAAATGACTTTTATCAGCTGGGATCATCTCAACGTTATTTGTTCATTTTTCTAAAATGCGTATCCAGTTGAAAAGAAGCCACTGACGAAATATTTGTTTTTATCATTTCTACGGCCCTTTAAAGATTATTTACCTAATTTAGAGCCTATCGTCAACCAGAGAAGGGCGAAAACAGGACTACCCGGAGTAAAGCCGCCTGACCTTCCGTTGCAGGACTTGGCGTCTCACATGAGACTCGAGCCAGGCTCGAAACTACAACGGTAATAGACCTACTGCGATGCGAGACCTGATGATAGAGGCAGTGCTCTTACCCACTGAGGCATGTTCACAGACGGGGTATAATTACAAGAAACTAAAAAAAAAAAAAAGACGACTGACGTACAATTTAATCCCAGGTTTATAGTGATTCTGTCAAACTATCGAACTTAAAGGCGATCTTCCCGGTTTGCCTCTGACTCGAATAAAATCCCCTAAATGGCAGATTGAGAAACAGCGTTTTCAAGAATAACCGGTTGAATTTTGGTGCTTTCTAGACCGTGACCAAATTAGTTCGATCACTATCAATGCAATACGAACGTAAAGACAACGTACAATGTACGGTAACTATAGCGATTAAACTTATTTCGTGTTGATCGCTATCGGGATAAAATGCTTTCACTCTTTGATTTGATGGGTTTAATGGGTATAAGTATATAAGTATATCAGACATTTTGTTACAAATCGAGGAGACAATCATTCAAATCAGAGAGAGAGAGAGAGAGAGACAGAGAGACAGAGAGAGAGAGAGAGTTGCAGCAGTGCGGATATATTCGAAACTTTCTACAACGTGGCTACCAAGCTTATCAGAGGAGTCCTGTGACCAAAACCTAATGTGAAGCGCACTCACATAATGTGAAGCGCACTCACAATCCGTCACCAAATTTCTGTATTTATTATATTGAATGAAGAGAGAGAGAGAGAGAGAGAGAGAGAGAGAGAGAGAGAGAGAGAGAGAGAACGAGAGAGGAAAAGAGAGACAGAGAGAGAGAGAGAGGGAGGGAGAGAGAGACAGTCAACAAGTGTAGTAACGCTAGAACACACTTAAATGCGGTGTTTGATTATGGTCTTTGATTCTGTTTGTTCATGACAGTTCAGTTTAGATGGAGTTCTCAGTGTTCGTTCGAACCAGTAGTTTTGTCTGAATCCTTGCCCAGCGTCTAAGCAACGCCGCATCAACAGCGACGCGAACACGATCCTGCAAACATGTGTGCCCTCTGGGTGTACTTTGATTAAGAGATAGATCAGCTCTAGCATTGATTTGTGTTGGCCAATAAATCACAGTTTGAAGGTCAGTTGTGAAGTAGCTCAAATCACGGCCGCGTAGTGTGAATGATTTGTCTACATACAACTGACCGACAAACCATGATTTATTACTCAACAAATCACTGTTAGAGCTGATCTATTTCGATTGAAATTCTCCCAATCTGCCAACATTTTTAGAAGAAATCCCGCCGATTTTATTGACTATATCACATACATTTATGTCCTTTTGTAATTTTTGACATGGGAAAATAACGTTTCACCAGCTAACGTCAATGAATCTATACGTTACGTCATGCACTGACTGCTTTTAATGACGTCACTCGTCACCCTTTTCCGCCCAGTGATTGTTTGCATGATTAATCACAGTTCCTTTCCATTGCGCTGTGTTAGAACAGGGATTTAATACTTCTAACCATACAGACTGGTACAGATACAGTGTATACTTAGATAGCTCTTCTGGATATAATCTGTTCGCTATCCTATCAGCCCTTAAGAGAGCAGCGAAAACTGGGTAACCGTTTACGTATAAGCCTGCCCAGGAAAGTGTGGATAGGTAAAACTGACCGGTTAAAAAAAATGACCTAAAATAGTGTTGACTGGGCCGTTAAACTCCAATAGAAATCAAACAATCAACCTTTAAGATGCCGAGAAAAAGTGCATCTTAACACGCCGCCTGTTTTTGTCATCTGCTGAATATACTTGCAAACTTTTGAAACATATTCTTGCACAACGCCAAACAGTGCAGGCCCTGATCAGACTGCTCCTAGAGGAGAAGTCTGGTCTTGATCCATTCTGTTTCCAACAATGACTTTTTAAGTAACCAACGGACGACAGAGCATGACTGGCGTCTTAAGGGTACATGGGTTCGACTTAACCCCTACAAACAAGTGTCATCAGTGACCCTTAAATATGTTCGAAACGCGGCAATGAAATAACTGATCCCAGTTGACAAGAAAATAAAATCTGGGGTTTACGGGAGTAAACCTTATTTTACTTTTTTATATTCTGCTGTCAAACGTAGATTGTAGGTACTTGTGAGAACCGCTTAATCGAGGCGGTTTAAAAAAAGTACTCACAGTTTGTGTTTTGTACAAAAAAGGGTAAACATTGAATTTTTGCATCTGAAAACGTTCGGGTTTTGGCGTTAAAATTTACATTTTACTTCCATAGGTGCATTTTTCGTAATGATGGTCTGTCCGGTCGAAAAGATGAACATCATAATAAGTGCAGATTCTTCGCTGCCAGCACTTTTATTGTTATTTGTTTTAGCTGTTTATTTTCGTAAACATAAAGGAGAGAATATGCTTCCTATCATAGCGAACAAAAGTCTTTTGGAAAATCCTAGCCCGCAACTAAAGAATTTTAATAAAAACATAGCAAATAAATATTGGATATTTTGTAGCAAATATGATAAACTGGTTTATTGTACGATAGAAAATGGATTTTTCCACCGCCGTGTAAAACATGTATACATTAAACTACTTCATTCCATTTGGTCCCCGCCAATTGGTGCTTGAAGAAATAGATTGGGTTGCATGATGCGTCCACGCAGAGCTGAAACCGACCGCACATGGCTACTGGTAGACTGCTTAGAGGTTCTAAGCCTGCCCAGGAAAAGTGTTGCGAGTCGGACCGTCGATGCATATAACCCCAATTTGGCAGCAGTGCTTGAGATGTCAAATGTCATCTCAATGTCGGGTAAAAATCCCACAGCATTGGAAGAAACGCCTCGTCTCCAAAATGACCTTTAAAGTGTTGACGGGGACGTTAAACCTCTCAAATCAAACAAACAAACAAAACTCCATTCAATTCTATTTCTCTTTTTTTATATTGGTGTCACTGAGGGAAGGTTTAAGGTTTAGTCAGCATAACTGAAACAATCGAATAATAGGTCAAAGCGACCCAGGTTCATTTTTGTTTGTTTTCGCATCAGGTGTGTTCCATTGTAAAATGTTCATGCGAGTTCTCTTGAGATTCTGCTTCATTTCAGTTCCCCGGCGAATTCAAGTGAGATGAGTTACTTGCAGATTCGTCCCAGTTGAGTTCCAGGGAAACTTAGCCTTAGCCGAGTTCCCTGCGGACTTCGCCATAAATGCGTTCTTCAGAGACTTTGGCCTACTTATCCACAATTTTCCTGGGCAGGCTCGTCTTACACCGAGACTTCACCTTATGCGAGTTCCCTAGAGAATAGGCTCCGCCCGTCGGGGCTTTTAGAAACAGATTCGACTGCACGGTGCTTCAACTGACGGCAGATGAATACTAGCAAACCGTTTAGCACACAGCCTCTGCAGGCAAAGTGCTGCGAGTCGGACCGCCCAATGCATATAAGCACTTTGACAGGACTTGAGATGTCATCGAATAAAAGTTCCACAAAGTAGGAAGTAAAATCATCAAAATGACTGATATAGTGTTAACGGGGACATTAAACCTAAATTTAAACAAAAGTTCCCTGGAGACTTCGCCGGAGGTGAGTTCCCCGCGGACTACTCCTTAGTTTACCTTCCTGCAGACTCCGCCTGGAGACGTCTACTCGATAAGGAGTATGGATATTCACCTCAAGACTAGTGTAGATGAGGCTTGTGTTTCTTTCCCTTTGGTGTCTTTGATGGGTGGAGTAAGTTAATTGTATCGATTCCTGATCTATGTTTTACTTCTACTTTTCAGTTGAGTTCAGTGGAAACTTTGCCAGTGGTGAGTTCTCGGGAGACTTCGCCTTAGGCAAGTTTCCGAAGACTTTCCTCTCATGCGAATTCAAAATTGTCAGTTTTGGGCAAAAACAGTGCTTTCTCCGTTTTGCTAGATACGCCTTTTATTACAGTTACAATATAGTTAAAGGTAACGTTGAGAACATCCCAGCGTGTAACTTCTTTCTCGATCTTCGAAGTCCTAATTCGGTCTTCGAGAAAAATGTCTAATTACAGGACCAGCAGCAGGATAGCAATACTTTGAGTTTTTACAATCACATGAATCAGGAGTATTAGTATCAATATCAAGATCTGAAACAAGTTTATTGAAATTAAAAATGATAGATCTAACAGGTTTGTTATATTTATAGCAAATTATAGGTGTTTCAGTATTTTGAAAATAAACAGGAATGGAAGAAAGCACCGATCTCTCACGGAAGATACTGGGCAAATCTATAAAATTCATACCCTTATTAATGAAGGATATTTTGAAGAAATGGCTTTTATAATTAATTTCAGAATCAATGTAAGGACGGAGAGTATGCTGAGTATAGCCTCTAGTTAAGAGAGCCGCATCATATAACTGATGAGAACTATCGTAGAATTTATTCGCCTCGGTGTCCAGAAGACGTAAAACAGAAACGGGTAATGAACTTAAAAATGAAAGCATAGAGTGGCGTCCATGATTTAATAATATAATTGACAGTCACTTCAGTCTAGTATTGTTTCGTTTAAACGCACGTGATTTACGTTTAAAGTTACCATTTTTCCTGGTGCCGTGAGATCTAGTTCTGCGTTTTCGACATTCCAGGAGTGAGAAAATATCAAAGTCCGGCATTCTGTAAATATTACCCTCATGATAAATGTTGTCATTAAATCCCAGTGGAAAAGGGGTCTGTAAAAATTTAATCCATTTCAGTTCAGCTTCATGTCTTTTGATTATTTTGAATCTAGATGTAGAATTTGCATCGTAATAAAGTTTTTCCACTGGTTGTATAACAATGTTATTTACAGAATGACCTGTACGTCAAAAGTGACGGTACAAGAAAGTGTCAGTTTTCTTAGGCTTACTCATTCTACGATAATGCTCGTTCAATCTAGTTTTAAGCATGCAGTTAGTTTGACCGACGTACTGCATATTACAGTTTGCAGCACGTCAAGTAATTAGATAAATTAAATCTGTAGACTGTCATGTCAATCAGACATGTTAACTACAGAGAAGCGTCTACCGTTTACAGATGAAGTAACGGTAGACGCAGTGCTTAAATGCGAACAACATCTGCACCTCTTGGCATTGCACTTAGAAATACTAGGATACATTCCACTTCTTTTCCACGGATTAGTATATTTTCGAAGGATGGGCGATTTGAGAGGAGATAGTCTTATACGAAGACTACTCCCAAAAACATTGGTATTGCCTGCTCCTTTGAGATTAACTGAAGTTACAGAAGACAAATTTAAGGGTCTAACCAATACCGAAGGCAACATAGTATTAAAGTTCTTAATAGAATGGGGAATCCGTACAGAAGAAGCAGAGTGTAACCTAAGGGGTGATATTGATATTTTAAATGTATTTGTAATACTCATTTTGGTTAATAAGGTTGTGATACCGTCAAAACTAAAGCGATGTTCATACCGGTTATTAAATAAATAAAAAAATACTGAAGAAGATTCCTTCGAATAGAAGGAAGGCCTGTCTAGAATATGAGTCTAAACCAATAATTTATTTCTGATTTCTCAGAATATTCACCCTGATCTCAAAGGACCAAAAGTAAAATATAAACTGCACTATGGTTGATGTACGGGGAGACTTTTTACGGCCGCCACACGGCACAACACCAGCTGCAGTGAAGGCAAATAAAAATCAAAAATGAGTTCCTTTAAGAGCAATGAAAACATTCATAAGAAAGAAAATGGGTCATACTACGTGTACAAACCTGAAGCATAGTTGTAGTTGGTGTCACCAAAGTCTGCGGTATAGCACGTGTTGCACGCATACATCAGCTGTGGGTTTTGAAATATATCAAAATCTTCAGCCGAAAGATTTTCACATTCAGTATGGAACCACTGCTTACATGAGTCACAAAATATTGAGCTATGTGAACAGTTTTTCCGACAAGAGCCAAACGGCCAAAAGGCAGATTTTGCTGCTACTTTGATTTTGCGTTTTGGCATACTGACGTTCAAATATAACCTACAACTGACATAGAGACGTGTTGACAGGCAGAAATTAAATAAAACTCCGAAGAAAAATCACACCTTAAATACGAAAAATCAGCCGAGCATCTTCTTTGATCTCAAATTTAAAGACAATGCCTAAACTTTATATTTTTTAAGACCCAATCATTCTCGCTTTGATCTGGTCTGTTTATTCGCTACCAGTAGAAGGTGAGAAAATTTTAACTGCCAAACAAAGTAACTATTTTTCGCACGTTCCATCTTTAGTTTCTGGATTGGCCCGTCTTTTGTTTTATGTATTGTCCGCCTTTGTCCAATCTTTATATTCTTAATTATTTATAAAAAAATATTTCTTCGAATGGCGGACACACACACACACACACACACACACACACACACACACACACACACACACACACTAGTGCATTTTTTACATCTCTTAAATTTACTTTTCTCATGAAAAACCGTTCAAACATAAGTTGTGGCGGCGGTTCTAACGAATACCCACAACCTATGTCTTGGAGCAGAAATAAGAAAAAAAGTATACCCTCGTAAACCCCAGTTTTCTCTATTTAAAGTTGGGTTTAGAGGGGTATTCATTGTACGGACTGATTAACGTGATGAAAAAAAAAAAAAAACGTTGAATAAATTTTCGACAGTTTCAGTGCTATATTTTCATTTCAGTATACAATTGTCGGGTTTTGATAATCATTACACTGTTGAAGCTTATTAGCTTAATTCTTGATTACTAATCACTTGCCTAATCAAATAATTAGCTACTAATTAATTCTTGCACTAAGGACAATTTTCTTCTCAATATCATTTAGAGTGAGAAGTGTCAAGTCATTATGATCTCTTAAAGATTCCCATCTAGAGGGAGGAATCATCAGTAATCAGCAATGACTTTCAAGGAAACGAACCACTGGCACAACGGCGAGGCACCATACTGCGGCGTTTTTGGTCATAGCTTCATACGAAAACTTTGCGTCAAATGGAATCGACGTCGTTTCAACAAAGAACTTCCTTTCTCCGGGGAGGCCTATGGAACCGGCGGTCTTGGAGTCAAGCGCCTGCTACAGCTGTTAAGAGAAAAAAAAATATGTCAAAGTTCGACATATGTTTCGTCCAGATCGGCGAAAATGACATGATGGATCTCAGCAGCCATCAGCTGATGTACGCCTTGGTAGACATCATTAGAGCGTTTCAACGACAAGGCGTATGGCGTGTCATGTTTGGTACAATGTTTAAGCGCTTAGATCGTCAGTGCAACAAACGGGCAAAAAGACTGAACAAGATTCTGAGAAAACTGCACAACCACTACCTCTGGGATCACGATCCAGGCCTCATCAAAAATGATTTCATTGATCCGAAAGACAGGGTTCGTCTCAGAAAATCTACAGAGCGTCTTTTTGCGTACAGTATTACAGACGCACTTTCTTATCATGCCAAGCAATATTAGACAGAGGGCTTCCCCACTTAAATAAAACAACCTTTTTAGAGCTTTTAATAACCAAGAAAGGAACCTTAATAATTGCCATGTATATGCACCAGTTACCACTCACCCACATCTAATTTTAAAATAAAAGCTAAAAAAGCTTAACCCCTTCGCAACATGTATATTGCAAATGAGCCTTTTAATGTCTTAACCCTCATGTAAATTAACCATAGAAGTGCAATCCATGTATTAAATATATATAATTAAAGTGGTTTGGTGTGGTTTGGGGTGTTTTAGTTTGTTTGGGGTGGTTTGGTGTGCTTTGGGGTAATTCGATGGACCGAAGTTTCAACTGTAAGTTTTATGCTTGCTTAGATGATTATGAAAAATCATTTGATTCAGTACTTCATAGTGCTAATAAAAATCAAAAATGAGTTCCTTTAAGAGCAATGAAAACATTCATAAGAAAGAAGATGGGTCATACTACGTAGTTTCGGCTAATAAAGCCTCATCAGTGACCCTGTACTGATCCGGCAAAGAAAGCCAGAGGAAACATACTGCAATTTTGCGAATTTCGAATAGGCAGTCGATTCAAAGACTGATATAAATCAAAATGGGGTCCAAATAATTAAAAACCTGTCTAGAATGAGTCTAAACCAATAATTTATTTCTGATTTCTCAGAATATTCACACTGATCTCAAAGGACCAAAAGTAAAATATAAACTACGCTATGGTTGATGTACGGGGAGACGTTTTACGGCCGCCACACGGCACAACACCAGCTGCAGTGAAGGCAAATAAAAATAAGTTTCATAAGCTTTGTAATGCAAATATAACAGGTGTATTTTACAACGTTTTTAAGAGTATATATTCAGAGGATGACATCCATTTTATAGTAGGTGATAGTTTATCGGAAAAAGTTCGCCAAAATACTGGGTTAAGACAGGGAGATAATCCAAGTCCTAACTTGTTTAAGTTATTTCTTAATGATCTATCACAATGTTTTGAGGCATCAGATGACCAAGTTATTTTGGATAATAGCCGATTTAGCTGTCTTATGTATGCTGATGTCTTGCTCTCAACATCTGAGGCAGGCTTGCAGAAATGTTTGAATAAATTGTCAATTTATTGTAAATCGCATGGGTTAACGGTCAAAGAAAACTAATATTATCATCATTAGTTGAGGTGGGGGAAAGTCTAAAACTAGTTTCTTATACAATAGTGTGGAAATAGAGGAAGTTCAAACTTATAAATATTTGGGTATTCTCGTCATCTGGTACCTTTTCCTACTGCCAGAATGATTTGTATAAGAGAGGATTCAAAGCAAATTTCAAAATTAGCCAATGTTTTGGTGACTTGCAACAGAATGTTTTGCACACTGTTAAGCCAGTTTTATTATATGGTAGTGAACTGTGTGGTACAATTAATTCAACGGCAGCCAGTGTGAAGAAAGATTGTTTTAATTTATTTAATGCATTATTGCCGTGTGAAAAATTGCATGTTAGATATTTTAAGTATGTATTAGGCGTTAATAAGAAAGCCAGCTATATATGCCGATATTATGGGTGAAATAGGCAGATTTCCTATTGCTATGGAAGTAATTTGCAATACTACTAAATATTTTCAACGCCTGTATTTAGAAAATTCTAGTAATCTGCTTAAAAGACCCCTAAAAGGAAGTTGTCATTTATATGAAAATAAGAAAAAGAGCTGGATATCTGATATATAGTTCATCTCTTAAGATATCTTAATGTGCAGTCAAAACATCTGGTTAGAACGCGGTTTGGAGGTAGGTACATGTGTTAGTCGCGTGCCTTGGATATATATATATATATATATTATATATATATATATATATATATATATATATATATATATATATATATATATATATATATATATATATATATATATATATATATATATTATGCATACATGAGGCTTGGGGACAGGTATATTCTGGTAATGGGCTTTGGGTGGGGTGGTTTGTTCGGGATGAGAATGACTGTCCCGACCTTGTTTGGATGGATTTTGTTTGTACACAGGCATGGGTGCTGCTTGGTTGGACCTCCGTCATGGGAGGGCTGGTTGAGCCCTGGGGTGGGATGTTGTTTTGGCCCCCTGCACCGGTCTAGTTTCGGCGATGAACGTCAGTTCAGTGCCTTAATTGGGTTGGGCGTGGGGTGCAATTATACCTCACTGTGGGGCTCGGTCCGCCGGTTTTCTGTTTTTTTTTTTTTTTTTTTTTCATTTGCGGTGCCTTGCTGGTGTTAGGGGTGGAATCTGTCCGGGTATGATTGGGGTGGAAGTGGATGGTTTTTTTTTCTTCTTTTTCCTTCGAACAATTGGAATCGAGGGAGGAAGATGTATAGTGGAGACTGGAGGGATGTATGTGGGGTCTCGGAGGCGTGACTGACACCTGGGGCAGTAGATTTGTGTGTCAGGCGAACAGTGATGGCCCTGATTAGTTGCCACATTGTGTTGTTACTGGCCGTGGTTAACATTTTTTGCCTGACCGCATCCCAGTGATTCAGAAATAAGGCTCTTCGCTGATGACTGGGTTTGCTACCGAGAAATAAAAACTTCGGAAGATACAGTGAAACTTCAGTATGATATCGACAAATTGGGTAGCTCGGCTAGGAAGTGGGGAATGCGGTTCCAACCCAATAAATGTAACATGATGCAACTAACAAGAAAGCGGATCAAAAAGATCAATGCTACCTATGAATTGGAAACTCTCCTTGGAAATGTAGAAAGCATTAAATACCTTGGTGTGACAATAACGAATGATTTAAGGTGGCACGCCCACATTAGTAATGTTTGTACTAAGGCAAATAGGACCCTTGGCTTCTTGAGACGGGGGGGGGGGGGGGGGGGGGGGGGTCAGCATGCCCACAAGACGTAAAAGAAATGGCATACAAGGGACTGGTTCGCCCAGTCCTGGAATATGCAAGTACGTCCTGGGATCCACCTACTGTTACCCTCTAGGATGAACTGAAGATAGTCCAAAAACGTGCGGCCCGTTTTGTAACTGGGAATTACTCGTTTGAAACTGAGATTATGACTGGCATTCTGGAACAGTTAAAGTGGGAATCTCTTAAAGAGCGGAGAAAACAAAGTAGGCTGATACTTTTATATAAAGGTCTAAAGGGTAGAGCCAGTATGCCAATGGGTGACCTTGTTCCCCCTTCAAAGATAACACTTCGAAAAAAAAAAAAAAAAAAAAAAAGAGGGCCCAATGGCCCTATATCGCTCACCTGTGTACCAGAAAATCATTAGTGTAGGAGACCACTTGAAATTGCTACACCAAATATCTAAGCTCTCGGCCTTATGGCTTTGGAAAAGAAGATTTTTGCAGCTTTTTTCAATTATAAGTCTAAAGGAGCTGAGGGGCCCCGAGGTGTGGCCCATTTGAATCCCAGGGACAGGGTTAGCAGGATTTATGTAGTTGACTATTTTATGTTGCTAGATACTAAATATCTAAGCTCTGTGCTTCACGGTTTCAGAGAAGAAGATTTTTGAAGCTATTCTCCATTATGAGTCAATGGGAGCTCAGGGGGTCACAGGGTGAGGCCCATTTGGACCCCAGGGGCATGATTGGCTAGATTTATGTAGGTGACCACTTGCCGTTGCTACATGCTACATATCTAAACTCTGGGCCCTGTGGTTTCAGAGAAGAAGATTTTTGAAGCTTTTTTTTTTTCCATTATGAGTCTATGTGAGCTAAGGGACCCCGGGACGTAGCCCATTTGGACCCTAGGGGCATGATTGGCAGGATTTATGTAGGTGACCACTTGCCGTTGCTACATGCCAAATACCTCAGCTCTGGGCCCTGTGGTTTCAGAGAAGAAGATTTTTGAAGCTTTTTTCCATTATGAGTCTATGGGAGTTAAGGGGCCCAGGGGTGTGGCCCATTTGGACCCCAGGGGCATGATTGGCAGGATTTATGTAGGTGACCACTTGCCGTCGCTACATGCTAAATATCTAAGCTCTGGGCCCTGTGTTTCCGAGAAGAAGATTTTTGAAGCTTTTTTCCATTATGAGTCTATGGGAGCTAAGAGGCCCCGGGGCATAGCCCATTTTGACCCCAGGGGCAGGATTGGCAGGAATTATGTAGGTGACCACTTGCCATTGCTACATGCTAAATATCTAAGGTCTGGGCCCTATGGTTTCAGAGAAGAAGATTTCTGAAGTTCTTTTTGTCCATTACGAGTCTATAGGAGCTTAGGGGCCCTGGGGTGTGGCCCATTTGGACCCCAGGGGCATGATTGGCAGGAATTATGTAGGTGACCACTTGCCGTTGCTATGTGCTAAATATCTAAGCTCTGGGAGCTGTGGTTTCAGAGAAGCTGATTTTTGAAGCTTTTTTTCCATTATGGTAGCAATGGGGCCCCGGGGCGTGGCCAATTTGGACCCTAGGGGCATGATTGGCAGGAATTGTGTAGGTGACCACTTGCCAGTGCTAGGTGCTAAATATCTAAGCTCTGGGCGCTGCGTTTTCAGAGAAGAAGATTTTTGAAGCTTGTTTTCCATTACGAGTCTATGGGAGCTAAGGGGCTCCGGGGCGTGGCCCATTTGAACCCTAGTGGCATGATTGGCAGGAATTATGTAGGTGACCACTTGCCTTTGCTATGTGCTAAATATCTAAGCTCTGGGCGCTGTGGTTTCAGAGAAGAAGATTTTTGAAGCTTTTTTCCATTATGAGTCTATAGGAGCTAAAGGGCCCCGGGCGTGGCCCGTTTGGACCTCAGGGGCATGATTGGCAGGAATTATGTAGGTGACCACTTGCCGTTCCTACATGCTAAATATCTAAGCTCTCAGCCCTGTGGTTTCTGAGAAGAAGATTTTTGAAGCTTTTTTTTCCATTATGAGTCTATGGGAGCGAAGGGGCCCCGGGGCGTCGCCAATTTGGAACCCACGGGCATGATTGGCAGGAATTATGTAGGTGACCACTGGCCTTTGCTACATACTAAATATCTAAGGTCTGGGTCCTATGGTTTCAGAGAAGAAGATTTTTGAAGTTCTTTTTTTCCATTATGAGTCTATGGGAGCGAAGGGGCCCCGGGGCGTCGCCAATTTGGAACCCACGGGCATGATTGGCAGGAATTATGTAGGTGACCACTTGCCGTTGCTACATGCCAAATATCTAAGCTCTGGGCCCTATGGTTTCAGAGAATAAATTTTTGAAAGTTTTTTTTTTCCATTATGAGTCTATGGGAGCTAAGGGGCCCCGGGGTGTGGCCAATTTGGACCCCAGGGGCATGATTGGCAGGAATTATGTAGGTGACCACTTGACATTGTTACAAGCTTATTATCTAAGCTCTGGGCACTGAGGTTTCAGAGAAGAAGATTTTTGAAGCTTTTTTCCATTATGAGTCTATAGGAGCTAAAGGGCCCCGGGCGTGGCTTGTTTGGACCTCAGGGGCATGATTGGCAGGAATTATGTAGGTGACCACTTGCCGTTCCTACATGCTAAATATCTAAGCTCTCGGCCCGTGGTTTCTGAGAAGAAGATTTTTGAAGCTTTTTTTCCATTATGAGTCTATGGGAGCGAAGGGGCCCCGGGGCGTCGCCAATTTGGAACCCACGGGCATGATTGGCAGGGAATTATGTAGGTGACTACTGGCCTTTGCTACATGCTAAATATCTAAGGTCTGGGCCCTATGGTTTCAGAGAAGAAGATTTTTGAAGTTCTTTTTTTCCATTATTAGTCTATGGGAGCGAAGGGGCCCCGGGGCGTCGTCAATTTGGAACCCACGGGCATGATTGGCAGGAATTATGTAGGTGACCACTGGCCTTTGCTACATGCTAAATATCTAAGCTCTGGGCCCTGTGGTTTCAGAGAAGAAGATTTTTGAAGCTTTTTTCCATTATGAGTCTATGGGAGCTAAGGGGCCCCGGGGTGTGGCCAATTTGGACCCCAGGGGCATGATTGGCAGGAATTATGTAGGTGACCACTTGCCGTTGGTACATGCCAAATATCTCAGCTCTGGGCCCTTTGGTTTCAGAGAAGAAGATTTTTGAAGCTTTTTTTCCATTATGAGTCTATAGGAGCTAAAGGGCCCCGGGGCGTGGCTCGTTTGGACCCCAGGGGCATGATTGGCAGGAATTATGTAGATGACCACTTGCCGTTGCTACATGCTAAATATCTAAGCTCAGGGCCCTACGGTTTCAGAGAAGAAGATTTTTGAAAGTATTTTTTTCCATTATGAGTCTATGGGAGCTAAGGGGCCCCGGGGTGTGGCCAATTTGGACCCCAGGGGCATGATTGGCAGGAATTATGTAGGTGACCACTTGACATTGTTACAAGCTTATTATCTAAGCTCTGGGTCCTGTGGTTGCAGAGAAGAAGATTTTTTAAATTTTTCCCATTATAAGTCTATGGGAGCTATATGTTGCCATGGCAACCAGAATTCCAATCTGATCAGCCCAAAAACCTTATGCAGCCTTTCCCCCTACCTGATGATGCTTCGCATGAAATTTGATCAAGATTGGCCATGGGGTATTAGACATTTTTCACTAGGACGGAGAAAGGACGTAGGAGATGGAAATGGACTTTATCAGCTGGGATCATCTCAACGTTATTTGTTCCTATATCTAAAATGCGTATCCAGCTAAATAAAAGTCACTGATGATTTTTTTTATTATTATTATTTCTACGGCCCGTTCAAGATTATTTTCCTAATAAAGAGCCGATCGTCAACCTGACAAGTAACCAGCGCACGACAGAGCATACGGCAATTGTTGTGACTGGCATCTTAAGGGTTATTGTTTAGACAAACAAGTATCCTCAGTGACCCTCAAATATGTTCAAAACTCAGCAATGAAATAAATGTTCCCAGGTAACAAGAAAATATAAACTGGGGGTTTACGTGAGTATCTTTTTCTTTTTTTTCTGCTGAAGGTACACGTTAGAACCGCTTAATCGAGGCGGTTTAAAAAAAAGTACTCACAGTTTGTGTTTTGCGCCAAAATAGGGAAAACATTGAAATTTTGCATCTGAACACGTTCGGGTTTTGGGTGTTAAAATTTACGCTATATTTGCATAGGTGTATTTCGTAATGGTGACATGTCCGGTCGACAAGATGAAAGATCAGTATACTAATCACCATAATATGTTCAGAATCTTCGCTGTCAGCACTTTTACTGTGATTTGTATATGCTGTTTGTTTTCTAGGATCGTAATCATAAAGCAGAGAATATGCTTCTTTTCATAGTGAATCAAAGTCAGCCGGCGACCGAAGAATGTTAGTAAAACTCAGCAAATAATAATGGAATTTTGTTGCAAATATGATACACTGCCATGGTTTATTGCACGATAGAAAATGGATTTTCCACCGCCGTGTAAAACATGTTTACATTCGACTGCTTCAGTCTTTCATATCAGTCTTTGAATTGACTGCCTATTCGAAATTCGCAAAATTGCAGTATGTTTCCTCTGGCTTTCTTTGCCGGATCATTACAGGGTCACTGATGAGGTTTTATTAGCCGAAACTACGTAGTATGACCCATCTCTTTCTTATGAATGTTTTCATTGCTCTTAAAGGAACTCATTTTTTATTTTTATATGCCTGCACTGCAGCTGGTGTTGTGCCCTGTGGCGGCCGTAAAAAGTCTCCCCGTACATCAACCATAGTGCAGTTTATATTTTACTTTTAGTCCTTTGAGATCAGCGTGAATATTCTGAGAAATCAGAAATAAATTATTGGTTTAGACTCATATTCTAGACAGGTTTTTTATTATTTGGCCCCATTTTGATTAACTGCCTATTCGAAATTCGCAAAATTGCAGTATGTTTCCTCTGGCTTTCTTTGCCGGATCATTACAGCGTCACTGATGGGGTTTTATTAGCCGAAACTACGTAGTATGACCCATCTTCTTTCTTATGATTGTTTTCATTGCTCTTAAAGGAACTCATTTTTGATTTTTATTTGCCTTCACTGCAGCTGGTGTTGTGCCGTGTGGCGGCCGTAAAACGTCTCCCCGTACATCAACCATAGTGCAGTTTATATTTTACTTTCGGTCCTTTGAGATCAGCGTGAATATTCTGAGAAATCAGAAATAAATTATTGGTTTAGACTCATATTCTAGACAGGTTTTTTTATTATTTGGCCCCATTTTGATTTATATGATAGTCTTTGAATTGACTGCCTATTCGAAATTCGCAAAATTGCAATATGTTTCCTCTGGCTTTCTTTGACGGATCATTACAGGGTCACTGATGAGGTTTTATTAGCCGAAACTACGTAGTATGACCCATCTTCTTTCTTATGAATGTTTTCATTGCTCTTAAAGGAACTCATTTTTGATTTTTATTTTCATTCCATTTTGGCCCCCGCCCATCGGGGCTTGAAGAAATGGATTGGGCTACATAATGCTTCCACGCAGAGCTGAAATCGACCGCACATGGGTACTTGTAAACTGCTAAGAGGTTCTAAGCCTGCCTGGGAAAAGAGGTGCGAGTCGGACCGGTGATGCCTATAACACTATTGGTTCATTTGGGTGGCAGGGCTTGAAATGTCATTTCATCTCAATGTCGGGTAAAAAATCCGACAAAATTGGAATCAACGTCTCCAAAGTGACTTTTATAGTGTTGACAACCAAACAAACAAAACTCCATTCCATTCTTTCTATTTTTTCTTTTTTTTTCTCTCTCTCTCTTTTTTATTGATAGTGTTGTCACAGATAGGTATTATTGTTGAGTCAGCATAACTGAAATAAACGAAAAATAGGTCAAAGAGACCGAGGTTCATGTTTGTTTGTTTTCGCATCAGATGAGTTCCATTGTAAAACGTTCAGGCGAGTTCTCTTCAGATTCTGCTTCATTTCAGTTCCCTGGCGAATTCAAGTGAGATAAATTACCTACTTATTAAAGAACAATCTGAAAAATGAGTCACAGACTAATTTCAGTTGGAAAATAACTTTTTGACAAGAGGAAAGACTATGGCATCATCCAGAAAGTTCGGGTTTACATTATTTTTTAGAATATTACCTAATCTTACTCCACAGCCCTCTGGAATGTTCCACAGAATTCTGCGAGTGTATAAAAAGAGCTGGATTTTTTTTCTTTGGGTCAAACTGACCGGGTTTTGTCAGAAAATTTACTTCTGAATTCTGTGTTTGATTGTTTAAGGGTATTGATTTTCATTTAGGACTGAGCATTCTGTAGGGTCAAGGCAATGGTATTTCATAACAGAGCTAAATACATTTATTTTTCTTACTTCAACAGGTTAAAAATAGTTAGTAAATAAATGTTGTTATTTCTTTTTTCCAAAAGGCTTGTTTGCTTTATCTTTCTGCTACACCTGGCTCGTAACAGAAATTGGGGGCTCGCCTGGCTCGTAACAAGCTGAGTTACCATGAGATTCTACTTAGGTGAATTCCAAGGAAACTTACTTTCACGTAACTTCCGATACTGATGCTACTTTTTCAGGAGACCCCGCAAAATAAAAGTACCCTATACAAACCTCGCTCATTTGAGGTCCCTAGAGACTTCGTCCAAGATAAGATGCCTGTAGGTTTTGCTGGCTGTCAGTTTTATCATAAGGCCTCTTACCGCTGTTGCTTCGAGCCTCGCTAAGGTCAAATGTCTGACGCTAACGGAAGGTCAGGTTGCCCCCCCCCCCCCCCCCCCCCGGAAGGTCAGGTTGTCCTCCTCCCTCCCCCCCCCGAGTACTTCGGTTTTCTTTAAACTTAAACGATCGGCTCGAAATGTTTGAAATAATCTTGAAAGGGACGTAAAAAATAGATAAATAAATAAATGTCTTATGTGCATTGCTTTCAGACCTTGCATATGCGTGTTCCGGAGATACATTCGTCTTACACCGAGACTTCACCAATGTGAGTTCCCTGGAGAATATAGGTCTCGCCCGTCGGAAATAGATTCGGCTGCATGGTGCTTCCGCGCAGACGTGAAACTGACGGCACATGAATACTGGTAAACCGCTTAGCACACTGCTTCTGCAGACAAAGTGGTGCGAGTTGAACCGCTCAATGCATACAAGCCCTACGACAGGACTTGAGATGTCATTTCATCTCAATGTCGGATCAAAGTTCCAAAGCAAAAAAAAAAAAAAAAAAAAAAAGGAAGGAAGGAAGGAAGGAAGGAAGGAAGTTAAATCTCAAAATGAATTAACGGGGACATTAAATCTAAATTTAAACACAAGTTCCATGGAGACCTCGCCCATTAGACATCACGAAAACACGCCTATATAAATTTGACCCATTGAACCCCACTTTTATAAAGTAAAACTGGGGTTTATAGGGGTAAACCATAATATTCTTATTTCTAGGCGGTTCTAACGTGTACCCACAATCTATATTTTTTTCAACTGGAAAAAAAATCATTTTTCGGCGGTAACATTTGCAGTGTATTTAAATAGGCGTGTTTTCGTAATGGAGTTCCCAGTTCCCTGAAGAGGAGTCTGAATATTCACCTCAGGACTAGCTGGTGAGGCTTAAGTTGAGTCCTGTGGAAACTTTGCCTCTGCTCAGTTCTCTGGAGACTGTGCCTTAGGCAAGTATCTGGAGATTTCGTCTCATGTGAACTCAAAACTGTCAGTTTGGGCCAAATACACTGCTTTCTTCGTTTTGCTAGATACGCCTTTTATTACAGATAACTTATAGCTAAAGGTAACGTTGAGAACATCCTAGCGTGTAAACTCCGTTCTCGATCTTCGAAGTCCTAATTCGGTCTTCGTGAAAAATGTCTATTAGAGATATACTTATTTGAAATTGTTTACGGACGCACGGACGCACGCACGCACGCACGCACGCACGACGGACGACGGACAAAAAGTGATCCCAAAAGCTCACCTCGTCACTATGTGACAGGTGAGCTAAAAACATTCATTAGCCCTTCAAAAAAATCGGCACTAGGACTGACATCTACAAATTAAGCTTCATCCCTAGGACAATCTTAGATTGGAACGAGCTCCCCTCTTCTCTCTTGATGTCTGCAGAAGGTGCAGATGACTCTATCTCTAGATTCACCACCCTTGTGAGGTCTAGGGACTAGTTCTGTTGGTCAAAGGTCCTGGTGAAGGATTGTCTAAGGACGTGTCACCAGTAAACAATTCTGCTTCTGATGCTGTACTTAACTTGTGCTTTATGTAATTGTTTTTGGCAAATCAGAATCAAGCTTTAGTTGCTTTACACTATTTACAGAGTTTTTTTCTCTCCTATTACTGCTACTCGTTCACATCTGAGCATTACGAACAGGATTACCTGGGTTTATTTTGAGTTGTTGTATTACTATTATTATAAAGTGTGATTAATATGCGGCCACATGGTAGCCCATGATTGGAAATAAATATGAATTATATTGTTGTGACAGCTGCAGGAGTGATCAAGTAACTTCAAGGCTTTAATCCCAGTAAGGCCTTAGGACCTGATGAGCTTCATCCTAGAGTCCTGAAGGAACTAGCAAATGAGTTGGGTCCAGTTTTTGCACACTTGTTTCAACAGCCTCTTGATACGGGTGAAATCCCCAAAGAATGGCTCTTAGCAAACATATGTCGACTCTTCAAAAAGGGAAATAGGGATCTTGCCGGTAATTATTGCCCTGTGTCTCTGACTTGTGTTCTGTGTAAATTGCTGGAACATATAGTCTGCTCAAACACCATGGCCCAATTGGACGAACATAAACTTTTGTCAGACAGACAACATGCATTTAGGAAAAGGCACAGTTGTTAAACTCAGCTAAGCACAGTTATTAATGACTGGGTAAAAATCTTGGACAAAGAGGGACAGGTGGACACATTTATTCCGGACTTCGAGAAGGCTTTTGACACCCCTCCTCATGAACTATTTAAATTTAAGTTATTTGGTATAGAATTGGGGGAAAGACCCTTAAATGGATAGGTTCCTTTCTTTGCTACAGACCACAGCGGGTTGTTGTTAATGGTGAATCTTCAGAGTGGGCTCTAGTTTTGTCTGGAGTCTCGCAAGGGACGGTTCTTGGTCCCCTTTTGTTCTCCCTGTACATCAATGATATTTCCACTGACATTGACTCAGAAATAAGACTTTTCGCAGATGACTGTGTTTGTTACCGTGAAATTAGAGATACAGATGACTCGTTGAAACTTCAGGCTGACCTAGATAGATTAGGATGTTAGGTCCGAAAATGGGGCATGAGATTTCAACCAGTTAAATGCAATATTATGCAGATAACTAGGAAGAGACCTAATAAAGTTGAGGCTTCTTACACCTTAGAGGGAACGGTCCTCGAGAATGTGGACTCCATTAAATACCTTGGAGTGACAATCTCACACAACTTGAGATGGAATACTCATATTAGCAAATTGTGTACTAAGGCAAATAGAACGCTTGGTTTCCTGAGGCGAAATCTTCATCAGTGCCCTCGGGATGTAAAAGAGGCAGCATATAAAGGTCTTTACGTCATCTTAAACTACGTATTCAAGAATTTCATAAGAAGTTTGTTTTGGCCCCTGCAGACAAGGCCGCTAACAACGTCGTCGTTGTGTGACGGCTCCACTATGTTAACACGCTTAAGCAGGAGCTTGGTGGTACTAAGGCCTATGAACTTCAGCCTTTAGCTGAAGAGAAAGCTATAGTAGATAAACATGTTTGTCTTTCAGCCACCAAGTTTGCTGTGTGTGTTAACTAAGGCCAAGACAAGCTTCCTACGCTATACTGGTGACCAAAACTTCATAAAAAACCTTACAAAGCACGGTTTATTGCAAATTCTAGCTCTTGCACTACCACTTAACTTTCTAAATTATTAACTTCCTGTCTTACTGCTATTAAAACGCATGCAATTAAATATTGTGATAAAGTCTTTGAAAGATCAGGAAGAAATCTGTTTTGGTCTATAAAAAATTCGAATGAGGTTTTAACTAAATTGAAATCTAGACATTTTCGTGCTTCTAGTCTGTCTACCTACGATTTTTCCACTCTTTACACTACACTTCCTCATAATCTTATACAAGAAAAGCTTAATGATTTAATTGAATGGGCTTTTCACAGAGAAGATTCTCCCTATCTTGCATGTAATGTCAGAAATGCATTTTTCACTTCTAAAGAGCATAAGAATTATACACTTTGGTCATGTCAGAAAGTGTGTGATGCCCTCACCTTTCTACTTGACAATGTTTATATTAGATTCGGTACTAAGTTATTTAGACAAATTGTGGGTATTCCGATGGGTACTAATTGCGCACCTCTTGTGGCTGATCTGTTCTTGTATTGTTATGAAAGAGACTTCATTTTGTCGCTTTCCATTGATAACCAATCTGAAATTATTGAAGCTTTTAGCTCTACTTCTAGATATTTAGATGATTTATTAAATATTGGTAATACCTATTTTGATGGTTTGATCAGTCAGATTTACCCCCTAGAACTTCAGTTAAATAAAGCAAATTCTTCTGATACCGAGGCCCCGTTTTTGGATTAACATCTGTCTATTGTAGATGGATTTGTTTCGTGCAAAATTTATGATAAACGCGATGACTTTGATTTTGAGATTGTAAATTTTCCTTTTTTGGATGGTGATGTTCCTCGTGCGCCATCCTATGGCTTTTATATTTCGCAATTAATTCGATTTGCTAGAGTGTGTAGTCATGTAACTGACTTCAACACTCGTAATAAATTATTAACGGCTAAACTCCTTAATCAGGGTTATCGGTACCATAAACTACGCAAAGCCTTTTCAAAATTTTATAGACGCCATTCTGATTTAATTTCTAAATTCAATATTGGACTTGAATCTCTTCTGCAACAAGGTCTATCGGAACCCGAATTTTATGGTGACTTAGTATATAAATTCAGAAAAATATATAACCGCAATGACTTCAGTACCCAATTTCGTAAAATCATTCTTCGATATAAAAAGATTGGATACAACATGGATATTATACGACAGACTGCATGCATGGTAGTTAACCCAATCACGGTTGGCAACTTTGCTTCCCTCTTTAATTGCACGCCGGTGGGTCAGGCCTCAGATTCTATGACGGCTCCAACGTAAAGGCTTATCGAGAATTAGAGAGAAAATGTTGGTTGGTGCCTGATGCTCTGTCTCTGGTCGGGCTCATCGGAGTCTAACTGTTGGTTTTCTTTTGCTCCAGCGTTTCAGTGGTTTCTTGCTGTCGAGTCCTCAACGTTGTCTCACCTCTGTGGTTCTTTGATTTTTGTGTTCACGGAGATGTTGCACTGATGAGTTAGGAGACCGTCATGCGGACTAAACAAGTTATTTGTCTAAATCGCGACGGAAGTAAGGGCGAGGATTGTGGCCACGTAAAATCGATTTAAGCCCCCCAGTGGAAATCTTCCACTGACCGTTCCAAGGCGGCTCTTCTGTGGCGATTTATTTATGTTGTTCTTTGTTACTTACTGTGTGTATCACTTGTGTCTTTTAATTTTGGATGGCCATATGGCCATTTTGTGGGAAAGTAACTGTCCTTATGGCCTTCATTTGTTTAGGTTTCCATTATGTTCTGGTCGCTAAATGTTTTATGTCTTTCCCTTTGGTGTCTTTTATGGGTGGTATAAGTTAATTGTATCAATTCCTGATCTTTGTTTTACTTCTACTTGTTCGCCAAATCTTGGAATATGGTAGTTGTATCTGGGACCCCAGTGGAGTGGTCCTTAACGATGAAATTGAGAAAGTTCAGAATAGGGCTGCTAGATTTGTAACAGGCAATTACTGCTTTGAAACTGGGAGCATGACTGGAATACTTGGAAAATTAAAATGGGAGTCTCTCCAGAAAAGGAGAAAAGACAGTAGGCTAATGCTTTTATCAGAATCAGACAAGGGTCAAAAGGGTGCTGCAAGCATTCCAACAGATAACCTTATTCCCCCAGCTAAACACTGTAGCAATCACCATTCATTGGCGTTTTCACATCCTTACTGCAGGAACTGACATTTATAAAGTGTCGTTCTTCCCCAGAACCATTAGAGATTGGAATGCCCTTACCGATTCGATTATTTCGACAGCTGAAGGCGCTGATGATTGTGTAGCTAAATTTACCTCTTTGGTTAGAGCTAGGGACTAACTTCCCACATCACAGTGTTCGGAGGGCTTGCGAAACTTCAAGTCCTCGCGCTGTACAAACTTGGCTTTACTTCTAATCTTGGCCGGAGACATTGAAACTAACCCCGGCCCAAGGTTTTGCTGCGGACTCTGCAAAAAATATTGCAAAGGTTCCGAGAAATGGATAGAATGTGAGGACTGTAACAAGCGCTTTCACTCCTCATGTTCTGATTTGGATAACAGTCAATTGTTAGAAATTGAATCTAGAGCTGGAACTTGGTATTGCAAAGACTGCAAAGCTGACTGTGGTCTTTGCAGTGGTGCTGTCCTTAATGGCCACAAGGCCGTTCAGTGTGATCAATGTGAAATGTGGATACACACTGACTGTTCCTTCATTTCAGATGCAGAATATGGCACATTGGTAAATTCAAGCTGCCACTGGATATGTCCAAAATGTGAGGTCTGTAACTTTTCAGACTTCTTCTTTGATGAATATGTAGAACTGAGTAAGCCAAATAGGTTTGAATCTCTGTCAGAGAATAAGAGAGGCAAATATTCGACTGCTGATGAAACTAAGTCAAATTTTGTGAAAGGTTTGAAACTTTGCAGTATAAACATAAATGGAATTAGAGGTAAAATTCTTGAACTTTTAGCTTTCCTCGATACATCTCAGCCTCATATTGTTGCTACTCAGGAAACAAAGATTGACAGTTCAATTACTACATCTGAGCTTTTCCCTGAAAATTGTCAGTACTGTGTGTACAGAAAAGATAGGAACTCTCATGGCGGTGGGGTGATGTTGCTCATTCATAGAGACATCACTCACATGCCGTTCATGGAACTTGAAAATGACACCGAATCGAACTGGGTTAAGGTTTTTGCAAATAAAACTTCCCACTTCGTAGCAAGTTGGTATCGACCACCAAATGGTACAATTGAAAACTTACAGTTGTTTAAAGACCAACTGGATTGCATTAAATTGCAGCATAAGGGTAAAAAACTCCCGGCTGTACATGTTCTAGGTGACCTCAACTTCAGAGACATTGCTTGGCCCGACAGGCTCAGCAAACAAGGCACAATGCTGAGTCAGTCGGAAGGACAAATATTAATTGACATTATGAACGATCATGGTCTTGAACAAATTGTTAACTTCCCAACTCGTGATAAGAACACATTGGATCTGATCCTCACGACTTTGCCAGGACAATTCGAAGACACTCATTCCCCAGATAAACTAAATGACCACGATGTTGTCTCCGGATATTTAAAAATTCACATCCCACCGATAAAGAAACCTCGGAGGAAGGTGTACTCATATCAGAAAGGTGACTATGAAACTATGAGGAAGGATGCACTCAGATTTGCAAAGGAGAATTACTTTAATGGTCATTCAGATGCTCGGTCTGTACAGCAGAATTTTGATTTGATAACTTCTTTCATTCATACTTCGGCCGAAAATCATATCCCCTCAAAAACTAGTAGGTCTGTATCTTCTTTTCTCTGGATCACTCCAGAGATAAGAAGGAAAATTCGCAGAAGGAATAAGATTCATGCAAAGGCAAAAAAGACGGGAAGTGGTAAACTCCGGACAAAATTTGAAAACTTGAGACGTGAAATCAAGACTGATATAAAAAATCAGCATGATTTGTATGTGAATAACTTGGTAGGTGATGTAAAGGCAAATCCCAGAGACTTCTACAGATATATTAATAGCCAGAAGAAAGACAGGCAAGGTATCCCGCCCCTTAATAAAAGAGGAGGGGACGGGGTTGCTGAATCAGACTCTGAAAGGGCAGAGGAACTAGTTGGTCAATTCAATGATGCGTTTAATAAAACTGAGTTCACGGAGGTTCCATTGACTGGAAGATCGGCCCCATTCATGAACAATATTGTTGTGACAGCTGCAGGAGTGATCAAATTACTTCAAGGCTTAAACCCCAGTAAGGCCTTAGGACCTGATGAGCTTCATCCTAGAGTCCTGAAGGAACTAGCAAATGAGTTGGGTCCAGTTTGTGCACACTTGTTTCAACAATCTCTTGATACGGGTGAAATCCCCAAAGAATGGCTCTTAAAAAACATCTGTCCACTCTTCAAAAAAGGAGATAGGACTCTTGCTCGCAATTATCGCCCTGTGTCTCTGATTTGTGTTCTGTGTAAATTGCTGGAACATATAGTCTGCTCGAACATCATGGCCCACTTGGACGAACATAAACTTTTGTGAGACAGACAACATGCATTTAGGAATAGGCACAGTTGTGAAACTCAGCTAAGCACAGTTATTAATGACTGGGCAAAAATCTTGGACAAAGGGGGACAGGTGGACACATTTATTCTGGACTTCGAGAAGGCTTTTGACACCCCTCCTCATGAACTACTTAAATCTAAGTTATTTGGTTATGGAATTGGGGGAAAGACCCCCAAATGGATAGATTCCTATCTTTGCTACAGAAAACAGCGGGTTGTTGTTAATGGTGAATCTTCGGAGTGGGTTCCAGTTTTGTCTCGAGTCCCGCAGGGGACCGTTCCTGGTCCACTTTTGTTCTCCCTGCACATCAATGATATTTCCACTGACACTGACTCAGAAATAAGACTGTTCGCAGATGACTGTGTTTGTTACCGGGAAATTAGAGATACGGATGACCAATTAAAACTTCAGGCTGACATAGATAGATTAGGATGTTGGGCACGTAAATGGGGCATGAGATTTCAGCCAGTTAAATGCAATATTATGCAGATAACTAGGAAGAGACCTAATAAAGTTGAGGCTTCTTACACCTTAGAGGGAACGGTCCTCGAGAATGTGGACTCCATTAAATACCTTGGAGTGACAATCTCACACAACTTGAGATGGAATACTCATATTAGCAACATGTGTACTAAGGCAAATAGAACGCTTGGTTTCCTGAGGCGAAATCTTCATCAGTGCCCTCAGGATGTAAAAGAGGCAGCATATAAAGGTCTTGTTCGCCCAATCTAGGAATATGGTAGTTGTATCTGGGACCCCAGTGGAGTGGTCCTTAACGATGAAATTGAGAAAGTTCAGAATAGAGCTGCTAGATTTGTAACAGGCAATTACTGCTTTGAAACTTGGAGCATGACTGGAATACTTGGAAAATTAAAATGGGAGTATCTCAAGAAATGAATGTCATTAAGTGCACCGTCCTTCGGATCGGGACGTTAACTGGAGGCCCCCTTTGCAGGGAGAACCATCCACTGTGCAGGTTAAAGAACCCTACCGTAATAACATGATTACTGTGTAGGCTTTCATCCTAGAAAAACTGGACTGTATGTAATATACACCTGTCTAGAATGTCCGCGAGGGCGTATGGCAATATATATAGAAAGAAAGAAAGAAAGAAAAGGAGAAAAGACAGTAGGCTAATCTTTTTATACAAAGGTCAAAAGGGTGCTGCCAGCATTCCAACAGATGACCTTGTTCCCCCAGCTAGACACTGTAGAAATCCCCATTCGTTGGCGTTTCAGACCCTTAGCGCAAGAACTGACATTTATAAAGAGTCGTTCTTCCATAGAACCACTTGAGATTGGAATGCCCTTCCCGATTCGATTATTTCGACAGCTGAAGGTGCTGATGATTGTGTAGCTAAATTTACCTCTTTGGTTGGAGCTAGGGACTAACTTCCCACATCACAGGTCCTGGTGTATGAATGTCATTTGACGTGTCACCAGTAACAATTCTGATTCTGATTCACAGGTCCTGGTGTATGACTGTCATTTGACGTGTCACCAGTAACAATTCTGATTCTGTTACTGAATCGAGGGTTCCCCTTAATAGCGAAAAGGACTCCTTTTCGCGAAAAGGACTTTACCCTAAATAGCGGAAAGGACTTTTTTTCCAAAAGGATCCATATATATTGATATAAATTAATTATTCAATATTTTGTTTAAGATTTTCGGCTTCAGTCTTGCACAAACAATATATTTTTAGGCTTTTGTACTAGAAAAATTTATTTTTTTTTGCATTATTTTGCAAGTTTTGCCGGTGTGTTTTCTTTTGCTTTATCTATCCCCGAAAGCCGATGCACTACAAGAAAATGAATATATGTTGTAGAACAGATTCCACCAGTCAAGACCCAGCCCCGCCCATCGGGACTTGAATAAAATAGATGGGCTGCATGATGCTTCCACGCAGAGCTGAAACCGACCGTACATGAGTACTGGTAAACCGCTTAGGGGATCTAAGGCAAAGCGTTGCAAGTCGGACCGTCCATGCTTATAAACCCTATTGGTTTCATTTGGCGACAGGGCTTGAGATGTGATTTCATCTCAATGTCGGGTAAAAGTCCCACACAATTGGAAGTAACGTCTCCAAAATGACCTATACAGTGTTGACGGGGACGTTAAGCCTCAAATCAAATAAACAAAACCAGTCAAGACAGCCTAATTTTTGCAGATAACAATCTATTTTTTTTTTCTAAAACTAAGACTGACTTTTCATGTGAGACATGTATCTTAGCGGATTTGGTTGCCACTTTTTATTATATTTTCAAATTTTGCAAGGCTCGCTATTTTGGACATCTCCTTCCTGATGCCCAGGACTTCCGTGGAGTGTGGGCCATGTTTGCTGATGTTGGCCCGGTGAAAGACGCCTTTAAGTCCTAGGGCAGGCGTCCCTTACCTGATGCCTCCAGTAGACCCGTCTCGTGAGCTACGTCGGTCGGTGTGTGCTCGGACTGGGATGTGCTGTGTTTGCATGTTCTTGTCCATCATCCGTTTCGGTTTCAGAACTTTGGGGTTGAGAGACACACTGATGAAAAGTAGAAGTAAAACAAAGATCAGGAATTGATACAATTAACTTACTCCACCCATAAAAGACACCAAAGGGAAAGAAGTACAAACATTAAGCGACAAGACCATAATGATTAAATATCAGAAAGGCCTCTGTGTCACTAAATTTGGTATAGTTACGCCTTAATTCAAACGCATGGACTTTGGATGCTAGTTTAAACCGAAAGAAAGTAGAAGGTTACAAAGCACTCATATCTAATCAAAGACTGCATGTATTGTTTTTTTTTTCTTGTTTGTTTGTTTGATTTGAGGTCTAACGTCCCTGTCAACACGGTATAGGTCATTTTGGAGACGTTGCTTTCAGTTTTGGGACTTTTTCCCGACATTGATATGAGATGACATCTCAAGCCCTGTCGGCTAATGAAATAAATAGGGTTCATTCAAATGGACGAGCCGACCCGCACGACTTTGCCTGGGTAGGCTTAGATCCTCTTAGCGGTTTACCAGTACTTGTGTGCGGTCGGTTTCAGCTCCACGTGGAAGCATCATGCAGTCCATCTATTTCTTCAACTATATTGTGTATGTTTAATGAGACAATTCTAATGACCACCAACAATATGCAGTGTTACAAACAATACTTTTCCCCAGCAAAGTAAAGTTTTCAAAAATGTGATTCAAACATAGATTGTGGATGCTAGTTAGAACAACGTGGGTGCTAGTTAGAACCACCTTTTTGCATGGACAATCTACCGCTTCGATGATAAATATGATGAGAATTGTTTGTTTGTTTGTTTGTTTGTTAGAATTGAGGTTTTACTTGCCCGTCAATTCTATTTAGGCCATTTTGGAGACGTTGCTGCCGATTTTGTGTGACTTTTACCTGACATGGACATGAACATGAAATGACATCTCAATCCCTGTCGCTCCCTAAAACCAAAATGGTTTATATGTAGGGACGGACTGACTCGCACTACTTTGCCTGGGCAGTACTAGACCCTCTAAACGTTTCAGCTCTGCGTAGAGACATCATGCAGCCCAATCAATTTCTCCAAGCCCCGATGGACGGGGGTCGGATGAGTAGTGTACACTGTTACAAACCCAACTTTTCCCCGTCAAAGTATCTTACTTGTATAGCTGTCTCATAGAGCATTGGGTTCTTATATAGCTTATATAGCTGTCAAATAGAACGAATAGTCAAGGCAGATGTGCAGGCTGATCTTAGTCTTTGCTGCATGTACATGCGAATTGTTGGAATTACTTTGCTCGGGCTTTAAATAATCGTGAATGGTTAATTTTTCAAGACTGTGTGATAATTGCCATTTATAGTTGGTTTGTATAGTTTTTAAAATAGATTCAATTAATTTAAGTATGACATTTGGCGCGTGTCGATGATAAAAGTGATTAAAGAGATAAAGATATTACCCAAGTGATAGTTATCGTCCTGTCAAAACAAAATCCTGTACAAGATAAAATCTTTCAGCGGCCAGTATTTTTATGAATAATTTTGTTTAGCATTTCATGTGAAGCTCATGAGTAGCATGTTTAAACTTCTTTAATAAATAAGTATTTTTTGTTTGATTTAAGGTTTAACGTCCCCATCAACACTGTATAGGTCATTTTGGAGGCGTTGCTTTCCAGTTTTGTGGGACTTTTTACCCGACACTGAGATAAAATGACATCTCAAGTCCTGTTGCCCAATGAAACCAATAGTGTTTGTAAGCGTGGGCTGTCCGACTCGCGGCACCCGCCCATACGGGTTTGAAGAAATATATGTATGATGCTTCTTTGAAGAAATATATGGGCTGCATGATGCTTCCACGCAGAGCTAAATCCGGCCCACACACTAGTAACTGGTAAACCACTTAGAGGATCTAAACCTGTCCAGGAACCGCGGTGCGAGGCGGACCGTCCATGCTATTAAACCCTATTGGTTTCATTGGGCGACAGGGCTTGAGATGCTATTTCATCTCAACTTCGGGTAAAGGTCCCAAAAAATTGGAAGCAACGTCTCCAAAATGACCTTTACAGTGTTGACGGGAACGTTAAACCTCAAATCAAACAAAAACAAACTGTCCGAAACGCACCGCTTTGTCTGGGCAGGCTGATCATTGCATCCACTTCTAGTTAGATCCTCTTGGTGGTTTAACAGTACTCGTGTTCGGTCAAATTCAGCTTTGTGTGGCGGGGACCGAATAAATAAATAAATAAATAAATAAATAAATAAATAAATAAATAAATAAATAAATATTCTTTTACATTGGATAACACAACCGCGTGATCAAAAAGTGTTTTGTGTTGTTTTTTTAAGATGGTATTTTTACTAGGTTTCTTTTCAGCTGTTTTTATTTGTGTAGAAGAGGAGAGAACATAACAAAACTTTATTTGTTAAACTCTGGCAACAGATACATGGCATAGTATATTGGGTTCTTCATGAAAGTTGTTCTACAGAGTACCCATAAAGAAGAGAATGGACACAAGATGGTGTTTTCCTTTATAAACAAGAAATTCCACACAAAGTCGGGTTTACAAGGATATTAATTGTGCGTGTGATGAAAAACATAAAGCTCAAAGAAATAATTAAAAAAAAAAAAAAAAAAACGGAAGCGAAAACTGTGATCTGCGATCGAAAACTGCTGATTTTGAAACAAGTTCAGAATTTCATCAACCTGTTCCAATCTTGTTAAAGGACATTAACGCAGGTCCACGCGTCCGCGCACGCGTGCGTGCGTGTGTCTGTGTGTGTTGATGTAGTCATTCAAGTGTATAATAAGACAAATCGGAAATTATTAATTTCCTTTCAGGTCAGCTACAGGAACGCCATGTAAACTCTCATTGTCTATTTCCCTGTTGGCAAGTATTAACAGAAATTAACTTCCCGCGGCCGTATAAAATAAAAGCTTTCTCAGATTCAGAAGCCATCTAAGCTGGATCTACACTGTTCGTAAAACTAGGGGTGGATCACGGTTAAATATCTAAATAACAAAATGAATTCAATTCTTCCTCTCTTTTATCATCTATCTCTATTATCTTTTCGGCTGTTTCTAGCGCGAGTTGAACGAAAACACAACCAACCAGGTTTAATTTTAATCACATTTTGCGTGCAAATGACTCCATCAAATTCAAAATTAAGCTGTTTGATAAGAAAGAAAACAAATAAGTGATTGTTTCTTTTTTACCCCTAATAAATGCCTTTTTTGAGGAAAAAAAAATTCCTTTCCGCTATTTAGGGTAAAGTCCTTTTCGCGAAAAGGACTCCTTTTCGCTATTAAGGGGAACCGCTGAATCGAGAATCCGGGACGTTTCGCCCCCAAACCATTTCCTCCCCTAGTCGTTTCGTCCCCAAGACGTTTCCCCCCTGGTCGTTTCCCCCCTAGTCGTTTCGCCCACCTAGTCGTTTCGTCCCCCTAGTCGTTTCGCCCCCCTAGTCGTTTCGCCCACTTTTCAATTTCTATTCTAATTTTCACTTTTATTAACATTGTTAAGAGGCAAATATTTAAGTAGCATCATCGCCCTGTCACGTCAGCCTAAGGATAACTGATCCTTAGTTACCGGCCGGCACCGGGCCTTAAAAGTGGCCACTCGGGGAGGTGTGACTAGGACTTGTTACACTAAAATTATTGAGGCCTGTTCCTGTAGCTTCAACATTTTAGTGTAACCATTTACCGGCCATTTTTTTTTATTATTATTTTTTTTATTTTTTTTTTTTTAATTCTTTTTTTTTTTTTTTTTTTTGTTGTTTTTTTTTAATATTTTTTATTTTATTTATGTATTATTATTTTTTTTTTAATTCTTATTATATTTTTTTTTATTTATTTTTTATTTGTTTTATTATCTTTTTTTTTTACATTTTTTTTTTTTCATTTTTTTTTCTTTTTTATTTCTTTCATTCATTTTTTTCATTAGTTGTACATTTATTTCACACTGCATCTGGACTGGTCACAGGAACATTTCTGGTTTCGTTTGTCGGTCCATACAGTTTGCTGCATCCTCTAAGTAGTCTTGCTGTTGAAATCTCTCCCGCAGAGTACTTATTCCACAGCTCATTGACTTTCTCATCCAGTCTGCGGTATGTTGGACGCGTGTCTCTCCCGCCCTGTCCATTGGCAACGAGACGAACTTCAACAGTCACTTGAAATACGCATATATCACACAAAAGCACAATTTAATGGCATGAGCGCTATTAAGTGTTTTACACATTTTAAATATAATAAATTTTAAGCTCTTGGGGGAAATCCAGATAACTTATTTTTAGAGAAAAAATTTTGTCGCAATGAGGTCATCGTGTTGAGTACTATAAAATCTGTGCTCGAATCAATGGTTGGCCGTGGCGGACAGTGTAGACCCAGATCAGACGCCACAAACCGTGTTGCCTGATCAAGGTCTGCACTATTTGCTTACAGTTCAGGAATTATTGGTGTAAATGATCGACCCACCAGACTGCGGGCAGTGTGGCAGACAGTGTAGACCCAGATCAGACGCCACAAACCGTGTTGCCTAATCAAGGTCTGCACTATTCGCTTACAGTTCAGGAATTATTGGTGTAAATGATCGACCCACCAGTCAGCAGGCAGTGTGGCAGACAGTGTAGACCCAGATCAGACGCCACAAACCTTCTAAGCGATAATTAAAGACGTTTAACTTTGCACAGAGCGCGTGTTTTCACACCTCATCATTAATCGCATTAATTGCGTGATTAATGTGACAAACCAAATAAACAATGTGATTAACGGCAGTGAAAAAAACAGGTAATAATTATCATAATTCCTAATTATCATTCCCAATCAAAGAACATGTTCTTCTATCTCTCTCTCCTTCTTTCTCTCGGTGTCATATATCAATCTTTTATATATAAAAAAATATGAAAAAATTGGGGGCGAAACGACTAGGGTTTGGGGGGCGAAACGACTAGGGTTAGGGGGCGAAACGACTAGGGTCCAAAAAAGGAGGCGAAACGACCAGGGGGGAAACGACCAGGGGGGAAACGTCTTGGGGGCGAAACGTCTTGTTACCCTGAATCGACACGGTCGTCGTGCGTGTAAGACCCCAAAAATGAGCTGCTATCCCTCGGAGAGTGAATTTAATGATTGGTGTAAAGAGAAATATGTTTTGAACAAAAGTACAAACTCTGCAGTTACATTAGAATATGTGGGACAAGTTATTAGTTTTCTTGTAAATGGCATTGTACCGGAAAATTTTGACAGATTGCAGAGGGCAAGTTTTAAACACAAGGTACGGTACAAATCCGGAACGTTTCGGTCCCAAGTCGTTTCGGCCTAAAATTGGATTTGAGTCCTTTCAGCCTATTTTGGTTGGTCTTTTCGGTCCATGGTCGTTTCGGCCTGGGACATTTCGGCCAGAATCAGTATGAGAATTATTATTTTTCGTGTAAATGGCACCAGGTTTCATAAGATAATTTTGTTAGCAGAGTACCTGTTGAATATTAATTATGGCAACTTCGAGGGTGAAGCTAGTTCGATGACGTCTTTTGCGGTACTGGTAATTACCAAAACGAAACCAAAATATCGGAACGAAGCAGAAATACCGGAACGGACTATTAAAAATATAGGGGAAATGTACAGTCGAGTCTGGTAACATTGCGCGGCTGTTTATTTTGCGCACCCTGCAATCACATTTTCACTTACTGTATCCCTAATTATCAGTTTCACTATTATCTGTGCATTGGCATTAAGTTTAACCACGGGCGTCTGACGTTACATCAATGCAATAAATCGGCTGATCAAGAAGACTAAACGCCATATTTGTGCATATGGGGAGCGAAGCGAGCCGTGTCTGAAACCCCACCCACCTGAAAAATCAAGAAAAAACATAGACGCATGTGTGGAACATAAAATCTTACCATGTCCACTTGATATAACCATAAGTACTCGATAGATGCGATGTACCTAAATACAGTAATGATGCGTAAGGTGGCGTAATGTAGCGTAATGATGCCTAAAATGGCGTAATGATGCCTGTAAGAGCATAATGATGCGTAATGTAGCCTATTTTATGAATTAATATTTACTCAAGAACAGATAAAGTTTTTTTCCCGCATCCTGATACCCACAGTAAATAGCCCAACTGCAAGTGAGGTTTTCGCGATCCATGGTGGAGATAAACTAATAGAGTTTACAATCGCCTCGTTGAGACGGTTCTAACGAGTACCTACAACCTATATATTGGTATAAGTTGTGTGCCCTCATTAGAACCGCCTCGTTGAGGCGGTTAACGAGGCGGTTCTAAGGAGTACCCACAACCTATGTCTTTTCTCTCTGGCGAAAATCCGTTGAAGTTTTCTTATTAAAAGAAGAAGTAAGACAAAGATCAGGAATCGATACAATTAACTTACTCCACCAATCAAAGACACCAAAACTGCAAAAAACAAAATCGTGGGCGCTCGTTACAGGGCTTTAGATAAGGCTGCGTACCGCGTAAATTACGAAAATAATTGGGAGGATACTCCTTTTTTTCAAATCTGCTGCGTATCAGGTACGAAAAACAAATTACCGTTACGCATTTAATATTTTTTGAGAGCGTATTTGGAACGCACGTGAAATTAATGACGTGTGTAATAAAAGGCGGGAAATTCTCACACGGGAAAATTATGCATTCATAAATTATTTCAAGGGAATCAAGTTTTATTGGGGTTGGGGTTACGGTCCTTTCAAGATTATATCACATATAGAGCCGATCCGATCGTTAATCAGGTGGGCTTAAAACCGGAGTAATCTGAACTACAGTAAGACGAGCGAGCAGTGAAGTCTCGGATCAGTCAACGCATGCGCGCAAGCCTTCATTAGCCGTATTGATTGGATGAGCAGGCCATTGCTCAACAGTATCGACGCGCATCAGTCTGCGCATCGCTGATTTTACAAGCTGGATTATCCAAACGGACATACGTAGTTGTTGCGTATGTTGTTCTGACTTACATAGTGGTTGCGCATGCTGGTCCAAGTCTTCGAGTATCGTGCGACCAGTGAAGTCTCGGAGTAGCCTGCGCATCATTCCAATTGCTCAGTCTTCGCTGACCCCAAGAGCCTTTTGCAGGGCTACTCAGAGATAGGTGAGAAAAAAGGTTGCCCGGGTTGCGCATGTTGATCTGAGTCTTTGCAAGGTGTTATGCGACGCAGCTCGGTATACACACTGTTTACTTGTAATACTGTCGCAGACTGATCAAGCCGCGGGGATATTGCAAACACTAGCTTTGCATTTTGACCAGAGTCTTTGCAGATCATTGGCAACCAGTGAAGACGCACGTTCAGCCTGACTTCTGAAACGTCAAATGACATGGATAATTATTGAGTAGTCTCCCTTGAACAGATTACTTATTCAGTCATCGGTTATTTTGTGTGTTGCTTTAATAACACGCTTTCAGATGAATCGAACAAATTATTTTTTATTTAAATATTATAATTCTAAATTAAAAGACACCTAGAAGTTAAATGGTCAAATGTTTTTTTTTTAATAATAAACGTTGCTATTGCTTCGACCCAGTACACCACTTACTTGTGAAATGCATGTAAATATAGATGTATATAATTCCAATAGAGACATCAGTACCATTATCTTCACTCACGTGTGAGAAGCCAATTGATCATAACGATTTTGATGGCATTTCATAAAGCAAGAGATGGTGCACATATTTTACCCAGCCCTGCGCCCCTGTGCCCTAAAATCCTAGCTGGAGCACTGCCATTCCTAAGTTCTTTTCAGCTGATCAGGAGTCGGTCTCTGCCGCACTTTTTGTGAAAAAGGTCCTGACAGATTTTTGACCTAGTAACTGGTTCCGATTATAACATTGCCTGTAAGGAAACACGATGGGTCCCACGATCGAAGGGTGGAAGAAAATAAATATCCATGGACAATATATGATGAAATTGAGAATATGGTTTTGAAAAGGAATTATAAAAGTTTTAAAGAATATGAGTTTCATTCCATATCTAAGACAATAAAGTGAAGCTGATTTTCTATTTTTTTTAGAAACTCTTAGGCCACAATTATCAGCAATTGATGTCCTGCTATCCACCAATAGAACTGAACCCCAAAAGTTAGATTGCTCCTTCAACAAACTGCTCAGAAGAGATTTCAATATGGCATTGTTTTGTCTGATTTGTGGCCAGGCATACTGCTTGTTTTCTAATAGACACACATATTGAATATGTGTATCAATAAGAAAACAAACAGTACACCTGGCCACAAATCAGTCCATAAAAACATTGTGTCCAGGCTGCAAAATAAAGTTTTTTGGTTTATTTTTCAGTACTCTTTAAAAATTTCTCGTTACTCCTTTTTTTAAAAAAGGACGAGTACTGTACTCTTTTGAAAAAAAAATTATCTAAAGCCCTGCCGTTAGAATCACCTCGTTGAGACGGTTCTAACCGAGTACCCACAACCTATGTCTTGGTATAAGTTGTGTGCGCTCATTAGAACCGCCTCGTTTTTTGTTGTTGAAGTTTTTATATATCGTTGTTACTCCATAACACATCAGTGTGCTAAAATGGCCCACATTAACTTTTTTCGCCAAAATAATGAAAACCCCCGTAAACCCGATTTTTTTCTCTGCATCAAGTGTGGTTTAGAGGAATGTTCATTTCATGGACTTATTAACCCGATGTGATAACATTCCTATGTAATTATAAAATATATGAAAATATTTTGTATTACTATTCCAAACATAGATTGTAAATGCCTAATCGTATCATCGAGGCGGCTCAAACTGTACCACAACATATGATTGGAGTATAACCATGAAAATAATGCATAGGGGACCTTTTTAAATCCCACATCTTATCAGGTTTAACAACTTAGCGATTAATATATTAGTTTTGGCTTATTATCAAGATCTATACTTGAAATTTAAGGGAAAGAACACAAAAATATTGTTCAAAGAATACAATCATAAGTTATGTCATATTCATTCCAAGCCGGCCTCAGTGGCTCAGTCGGATGCGCGTCTGACTGGTGATCAGGAGGACGCGGGTTCGACTCCCGCTGGGGTCGGCAACATTCTTTCGTGGAGATTGATCATGAAATCTTTTCTACGGTCATTCTCTCCCTTCCGCTGATTCAAGAAGGGCAGTTGTCAGTTTCTGGCGAAAGAATGTGCACTGTACTGGTTAACCGCTTACGTATAAGCCTGCCCAGGAAAGTGTTGATAGGTAAACTGATTGGCTCAAAAATGACCTAAATAGTGTTGACTGGGCCGTTAAACTCCAATACAAACAAACATATTCATTCCAAAATGACGATAAGTCCAATTTATCTTTCAGTTCATTTTAATTTTCTTTTTTTTTTTTTTTCCTTCTTTCTCTATTAAATGATTTTCGCACCTTCTTTAATTGGGCGCGCGATTAAAGGTGCTCGTGCTGATTTATATTAACATGCTTTTCACACCTAAAGTGAGACGGGCAGGTATCCATTGTTTAACAGAATGCCATTATGGATTGACGGCATATCAATTAAAGCAGACAAGACATCATACACTATTATCATTAAAGACACATGCCGAATTATAAAGTCATTAAAATTCACACGTTGAAGTCCGTTCATTTGCATTTATTTGGTTTGATTAATTTGGTTTGATTAAACTAAGAAGATCATAATGGAGCAGATCAGCCTAAGCAAACAGTGAAGACCTAGATCAGAATGCACCTGAATGGGGAAGTCTGAACAGGGTCTACACTGTTTGCCATTCTCTGTACCTTTTGGGCTCCTTGCTGGATTGTGAAAGATTTTGGATAATTACAGGAATTTCTCAGTGTCAGAGTTAGAGGATTTTTACGGTATCCCTAAAGGCAAACAGTGCAGGCCCAGAACACTGTCTGATCAGGGCCTCCACTGTTTGGTGGTATCCTTTAACCCCAAAACCTTTTGACAAACAGTGCATGCCCAGAACACTGTCTGATAAGGGCCTCAACTGTTTGCTGGTATCCTTTAACCCCAAAACCTTTTGGCAAACGGTGCAGGCCCAGAACACTGTCTGATCAGGGCCTCCACTGTTTGCTTAAAAGTCTTTTTCCAAATAAATTTTGAGAAAACAACCCGTCACCCCTAAATTTTGAAATGGGCTCCTGCTTATGTAAGGAGGAAGATTCCAGTTGGTACAAAAAGGGTTAAACCCTAGTTTTCTGCATATGAAGTGGGGTTTACAGGGGTTTTCATTACATGGACTTGTAAATATGACATTTGAGACGAACATGTACAAGCAGTAATTTCTCCAGTCACCTCGTTGACATCTCCAAACTGGCTACTTTTCTAATGAAGATCTGTTTTCTTTTTCATCCTGCAAAGATAGGTTGTGTGCGCTCGTTAGAACCACCTCGGTGAGGTGGTTCTGACGAGTACCCACAACCTATGTCTTGGAAAGGGGTTTAAAGGGGTGATCAAATCACGGAGTTGTTTACGTGAATTTCTTTCAATATTTCTTTCTCTCTTTCTTTGTCTCTTTCTTTCAATCTCATTAAGATAATGTACACGTGCAATAAATAGATTTCTTTTTTACATCTCCCAACTCTACTTTTCTGCTGAAAATATAGTTTGTCTTGAGGCAAAAACATAATAATGTATACCTCCACCCCCATAAACCCGAGTTTTCTCTCTGATGAAAATCGGCCCCCGCCCATCGGGGCTTGATGAAATAGATTTGCTGCATAATGCTTCCATGCAGAGCTTAAACTGACCGCACACGAGTACTGGTAAACCGCTAAGATGATCTAAGCCTGCCCAGGCAAAGCGAGAGGCTAAGAAATGGTCTGCTTCAGTTACAGCGACAAGACCTAGTCAGACCTCCACGCGACACAAGAGCGACGTCAGTCAAAATGAAGACTAAACTATTCATACTGGAGATAATCCTTATGCATTTATCATGAACAAAACAAATACGTTCGCTCTTGTGCGGTGCCAGCTGGAAACTATGGATAATATATTATCTATAGGCTCACATGACAGGTCGCTTATTAATTGGGATGGTATCTCATTCGACATCAAATTATCTAAAAAAAACAACAAACCTTTCCTTTCGTAGCGAAAATCTTCCTTTCGCGAAAGGAAGGTTCCTTTTGCAGATCAATCCGTCTTCTTTTAGACATTTTGGAGTAACAAGTCTGTAACAAAGATAGGTGGTCATTTTCAGGCATAAATTGTTCATCTTTACGCGACATTACGCTACATTACGCATCATTACTGTTTTAAGGCAGACCCCGATAGATGAATCATTTATCTACAGTTTGTTATTGACAATACTTTCAAAGTGCCATCGTATAGGTCGCCATCACTAGATTTTTCACAGCACTGCCTGCAATGTTTGTACTCTGTTAACTCCATTGCCTGACGTCATGTATTATGTCATTTATTTTTGTTTACGTTTTCTTATTCGGAAATCAAAAAATCGAAAAACACAACATACATTGTTGTTGAAAGCATTGTCAACACTTCTGAGTTGTTTTTCCCCAGAACCATTAGAGATTGGAATGCCCTTCCAGATTTGATTATTTCGACAGCTGAAGGTGCTGATGATTGTGTAGCTAAATTTACCTCTTTGGTTAGAGCTAGGGACTAACTTCCCACATCACAGGTCCTGGTGTATGAATGTCTTTTGACGTGTCACCAGTAACAATTCTGATTCTGATTCTGAACATACGCTCTTAAAAAATTGAAGATTTTTATAGACTATTCGTTTTAAAGGTGCATTATTGAGCTATCGGTAAAAAATGCTTCCAAAAATAAAATACATATAGCCAATATTTTTCTTTAAAACAATACAAATGAATTCATGCATTTTAATTTTTATGCAAAAATGCGAACAATTATGATGATAGGTAAACGAGTTTGAGAGGGGTTCCCTAACTAGGTTTCGAACACTAGTTAGATCTATTTTTAGTTCGTGACAAAAATAGAATCCCCATATATGACGTTCTGCGACGTTCACTTTTGGCCTTGTTTGCTTAGGCCATGACTGAATCGGAAAAAAAATATGACGCTGAATACCATGCCATAAGTAACGGCACTCAGAGACGATACTGTTCATTAAGCATTAAGCATTCCTGAGTAGCGTATATCAATTTCCGGTGTCCTTATGTAAGTCTCGCGCGCTTTTCACCTCACTGATTAACACCGCATGTGCACATTTTTACCTCAGCCTTTGTCAGTCTTTCTTTTTCCCTGGCATGGGTAGGTCTCACGACCACCTGACGGACACCATTTATATGATTTTCCTAATTACTTAGGATATTTATATATATTTATCAGGTATGCGTTTACTTTATTTCATTATCATGTTGAACATTTGTAAATTATCATAATTGTCATTATTTCATGAATATTCATATCTTGCCATTTCGATCCCTCGACCTTGGAGTCAGTCTTTCTTTGTCCCTGGCATGGGTAGGTCTCACGACCACCTGACGGACGCCATTTATATGATTTTCCTAATTACTGAGGATATTTATACATATTTATCAGATGAAGAGGTCGAGAGGGAGAAGGTTCTGATAAGTCCAAAAACATGGAAACACCATCAAGAGTTGTCGTCTATTGAACCCCGAACCCCCTCGAGAAAGCGGGAGAATTTCTAACGTCGTCACAACATCAACGCCGTCCATCAATCATGTGGCCACAACCACCTTAAATCCATTCTCATCAATCCCAATACAAACATCCCGTGACAACATCTTCCCGTGACATATCTATCTAATTATCTACCTATCCTGAGTAGGTCATATTTGGACATTACCTCCATTTGGTGAGCGGCTCGGGTTAGACTAGTTTTAACAAAAACACTGGATACACTGGGTGATCCTTTAAAACTATTTACAATCGTTCAGAATAGTTCTAGGGAAGAAAGAGTTTTTCAGGGCATCACTATAGGACTGGTACCTGCGATACTGTGAGTTATTTGCTCCTGATGCCCTTGTCCGGGTTGACACTGTTGCATGGGTCAAGTACCTATCCTTGTTAATTGATACTGTACCAGAATGTATCTTAGAAGAAGGTTAAGGAGGACTGCTCACGACGGGTCTCCAAATTAAAATAAGGGTGCCAAAATAGTGATGCATATTCAAGTTTGGGGCGAACCCATGTTTTATATGTGCAGTATGAGGCTAATTTAACCAAGCCCAGAGGCAAATACCCACCCCATTCAGGGACATGCAGTACAATGGTGAAATGAATATGAGACACGTGATGTATTCGACTACATTGACGGGTCCCCTACTCAAAGTAGCCCCTCGTCATATGCATATCCCAATGGGGTCAGCTACCCCCTTATCAACGATTAATAAATACCCCGGACCGTTGGATTGGACGAGTCAGGGTTACTATAACGACTCCGTATACGTTAGAGCTGACAGACACATTACGATAACACACCCGTGTGATATGGTTTATTTTTCAAACCTCGAAAAAGGCAATTTTTTTCTGATGAAAATTTGTGATATTTTTTCTTATTTATACTCCAAACATAGGTTTTGGGTGCTCTTAAGAACCGCATCAGTGAGGCAGACGGGTCTAATGAGTACCCACAACCAATGCATTGGATAAAAAATAAGGAAAATAATGTTTACCCCTGTAAACCACAGTTTTCTCTATATAAAGTGGGGTTTAGAGGGGTCTTTATTTCACGGACTTGCTCACGTGATGAGCCTGACATGTCTTCAGCCAGAAATAAAAGTCTTCCGTTCCTATGCCTTTGAATTAAAACAGGGAACATAGGGGAACCGTCTCTGGTCATGAAACACACGTAAATTATACGAAGCTATATGATAGGCCACCCATTTCACTGTGATACAATGGGCGCTTAAATGATTATCTTTAACCTGCAAAGGGGATGGTTCTCCCTGCACAGGAGTGGGGGGGGGGGCTCCACTTAACGTACCGATCCGAAGGACGTTGCACTTTATGACATTCATCCCTGCAAATGATGCCAATGGAGCGCGTTAGGACATTGAAATTTTATCACTGCTGCCGGGGATCAAACCCGGGACCTCTAGCATCAGAGGCAAGTGCACTAACCACTGAGCTATCACGAGTTTCATGGGACCTCTACGACAGAGTGTCCGATTACATATTACATTTCGAGCAAATTGTGGAGAGAATTAATTGGACAGGCTCACAAAAAGCAAAAATGCTTTATACAATTAAATTGCGGATAGAAGCGCAGAAATTTGCATGCGGCTTGACGCATGAACAATATTTTACTCGTTAAATCTTAAAAAAATTGCTTGCTCAAACACCAATCCACAGGAAATAGAAGTCGCGCTTAGGTGTGAGTTTCGAAAACGTCGTCGTAACAAGGGTGAGGGCTCAGGTGCCTTTGACTATGCTTTGAGGCGTTTAGCACAAAAAGGCATTTCCCACTACACCGTATACAGCACTAGAGATCCGACCCGCACCCGAGTACTGGTAAACCGCTTAGAGGATCTAAGCCTGCCCAGGCAAAGCGGTGCACACGAGTCGGGCTGTCCATGCTTATAAACCCTATTGGTTTCATTGGGTGACAGGGCTTGAGATGTCATTTCATCTCAATGTTGGGTAAAAGTCCCACAACATTGGAGGCAACGTCTCAGAAAATGAACTTTACAGTGTTGACGTTGACGTTAAACCTAAAATCAAACAAATCAAACAAAAGCACTAGAGATCCACGTTATTGATCAGTTTATTTTGGGACTTTGTTCGTTTAACTACAAACACCAAAACAAGCATCTATTTACAAGATCATGAGCAGTGCGTAGAAAAAAGCAGGCATCATGGATAAATTATTATGAATAAAATAATTATTATTATGTTTTGTTTTGGGTTTAGGGTCCTTTAAAGAGTATTTCACACATATCGAGCCGATCAGAGGTGGACGATAACCGGAGTATAGGAGAAAAAAAACACCTGACCTTCTGTTGCAGAACTTGGCGTCTCACATGTGGCCCGAGCCAAGCTCGAACCCACAGCGGTGAGAGACCTAATGATTTAAGAGTCAGCGCTCTTATCCACTAGGCCACGGAGGACCGTTAAATAAAAGAAAATGTGTCAGATTGTAGGTCAAGTTCTAATGAAAATACACAGTCCAGACAGGGCAAGTCCCCATACCGTCTGCGTGACCAAAAACCGCGAAATAAGGATCCACCTGCAAATGATACCGGACGATAAATGTGTTTATTGTAAAAGGACGGGGCATGTAGAGTCTCGCCGTTGGTTCAAAGAAGATGACGAAGCCAAAAAGGCAGAGCAGTCTTTAACTCATAGGTTTTGATTCCGCGGTCGAGGGAGTGACCCATGATAAGAACCCCCCCCCCCCCCTCACAAAAAAGGGTGATTGTTCAAGGGGTTCAAACTCTTGATCAGAAGCCCAGTTGAAATGTAACATAATTTTCTGAAAATCAAGTGAGCGATGAGACCCAGTGCTCAAAACCTATCAGACCTCGTCCTCAAAATCAGAAAAGGTCGACGGCATAAATCAATTTGAGGTGCCAGAAGGTTAAAATAGGAAACTTGTTGTGATCTGTCAGCAAAATAGTGTGCCCGGAGAGAGCAGCTCCAAAGGCGCGCTCCTGAGTTTCTCTCAGGTTTCCGATCATGTTGACCCTAGATATTGTTCTCCGTGAATACAGGCCTTTAAACGGGGTCAGTATAAAACGCAGCACTTTAGTGCAGCTATATTAAAAATATAGGAAATTGCAGCCAATAAGGAAATCATAGGTAATGCAGCTATTATAGAAAACAGTATAATATGCAGCCGCATATGCAGCCAATATATAATATATAGGGTAGTATTCACTTTTCGCTTTTCAGTTAAAAATTATCTTATATTTTCATACATCTGCTCAAAACATAGATTGTGACAACAGCCTCGGCGAGGCTGTTATAACCAGTACAGAAATATGAAGACTAATGTACACACCTGAAAACCATTTTAAGCTATATAAATGTTGGGTTTAATGGGATCAAAATTAAATAGGCGTGTTCTGGCTATGTCTTGATGAACCTGTGCCTCTCCATCTTTGTGTTGTTTGAATGAAGATCGCGGATTAAACTGATGCCTAAGCCCCAGTTTATATAGAGAAAATGGGGTTTTAGTGGAGGGATACATTATTTTTCTTATATCTTCTCTTAGACATAGGTTGTGATTCCTCAAAAGAACCGCCTTATGTTTGTTTAATTTGAGGTTTAATGTCCCCATCAGCACTGTATACGTCATTTTGGAGACGTTGTTTCCAATTTTGTGGGACTTTTATCCGACATTGAGATGAAATATGACTTCCCAAGCCCTACCGCCCAATGAAATCAATAGGGTTTATAAGCACTGCTTTGCCTGGACAGGCTTAGATCCTCTAAGTGGTTTACCAGTACTCCTGTTTCATCTCTGCGTGGAAACATCATGCAGCCGATCTATTTCTTCAAGCCCTGTTGGGTGGGGGTCGAGTGTAATGGTATATAACGTAAAACAAGAATGCTCTCAAACTGGACGTATCTTGGCAATAAGACATAGAAAAGAACAAAAGCAAGAGAACAATTTAACTTCATTTATAGCTTGTAAATACAAAAAATCATAATATGATAATATGAGAAAACATATGGAAAACAACCTAACAGTTACATTTGAGCAATCACACAAGATTATATCCTCTAAACGGGTTGCCAGTACTCGTTTGCGACCTGTTTCAGCTCTGCGTGGATGCATCATGCAGCCCCACCTATCTCTTCAAGCCCCAATTATATAAATCCATGTACATGTACCAGAAACCTCAAAACGGGTATTTGGCAAACAGTGTAGGCCCAGATCAGATGTCGCAGAACATAAGCCTATGGAAAACCAAATGGCCCCGGGGCGGGGGCATTTTTGGCCTCAGGGCTATAATTTAAACACTCTTGATAAAGGTCCACTAGATGAAGCTTCACACCAAATATCAAAGACCTGGGCCTCTCTATTCAGTGGTCTTGTTAAAACATCACACAGATTAATACAGGTAAACTTCTGCTTTTCACACCTTTAGGGATGTGTGTGAACAGTAGTGATCTTGTTAAAACATCACAGATTAGTACAGGTAAACTTCTGTTTTTCACACCTTTAGGGATGTGTGTGAACAGTATACTGCTCTTGGCCAAGAGGTTTTGGAATGGTGAAGAATTCAGTATAAATTTATAACTGACCAATGCATTGAGAGATACAAATTAACTCAAATTATACATGTGTATTTGTATGTATTGTATTTACAACTTTAACCCTTCTGGTACCAAATGGAATCTTACTTCTTACTTCAAAACGTCCCATATTCAATTAGAAGGTAGAGTTTATTCAATTAGAAGGTAGAGGATTGTGGCCACGTAAAATCGATTTAAGCCCCCCAGTGGAAATCTTCCACTGACCGTTCCAAGGCGGCTCTTCTGTGGCGATTTATTTATGTTGTTGTTTGTTACTTACTGTGTGTATCACTTGTGTCTTTTAATTTGGATGGCCATATGGCCATTTTGTGGGAAAGTAACTGTTCTTATGGCCTTCCTTTGTTTAGGTTTCCATTATGGTCTGGTCGCTTAATGTTTGTATTTCTTTCCCTTTGGTGTCTTTTATGGGTGGAGTAAGTTAATTGTATCAATTCCTGATCTTTGTTTTACTTCTACTTTTAATTCTCTAAAAGGGAATCATTAAACTTAATAAAAGGAATTGTCCAATCTACCTTATAAATAACTAGTTGTTTGTTGAAACGATATTAGAAATGATATTAGCACAATCATACACAGTGTGAAAATATTTTGACTTAAACAGCCTATTGATTTAAACTAGAATGTATTTTTAGACATAGAAAGTGGCAATTTTTTTTTTCAAAGAATTTTGTGCATTATGCAGTACTTTTTAGCTCACCTGGGCCGAAGGCTCCAGGGGAGCTTATAGTATAGTGGGTCCTCCGTCGTCCGTCGTCGGTCCGTCGTCGGTCCGTCGTCCGTCGACACTTTCGAGCAGCTATATCTCTGTATCCTGCAGGCTGATCTCAATCATTTCTCATCTGTAGCATGCCTCTGGTGGGGCATTGATGACATAAACTTTTTTTCGAAATCGCTATAAAACTTTGGTTCCTATGGTAACCACAAGGTCCCATAGACTTACTATGGGAAAATGCTTGTCATCACCGTAGCACCTTCAGTTTTGATCGGATCTTTCTGAAACTTATATGTAAGGTGACTTGGGATAAAAACTCGGATGAGTTCGAAAACCGGCCAAGTCGGCCCAATTATCATAGAGTTACGTCCCTTTGATTGCTGAAAATACCAATTTTCGACCTTGTCATCACCGTAGCCCCTTCAGTTTTGATCGGATGTTTTTGAAACTTATATGTAATGTGGCTGGGGATAAAACCTCGGATGAGTTCGAAAACCGGCCAAGTCCGCCGATTTATCATAGAGTTACGCCCCTTTGATTGCTGAAAATGCCGATTTTCGACCTTGTCATCACCGTAGCCCCTTCAGTTTTGATCGGATCTTTCTGAAACTTACATGTAAGGTGGCTGGGAATAAAATCTCGGATGAGTTCGAAAACTGACCAAGTCGGCCCATTAATCATAGAGTAACGTCCCTTTGATTGCTGAAAATGCTGATTTTTGACCTTGTCATCACTGTAGCCCTTTCAGTTTTGATCGAATCTTTCTGAAACTTATATGTAAAGTGGCTGAGGATAAAATCTCGGATGAGTTCGAAAACCAGCAAAGTTGGTCCATTTATCACAGAGTAACGTCCCTTTGATTGCTGAAAATGCCGATTTTTGACCTTGTCATCACCGTAGCCCTTTCAGTTTTGATCGGATCTTTCTGAAACTTATATGCAAGGTGGCTGGGGATAAAACCTCGGATGAGTTCGCATACCAGCAAAGGTGGCCAATTTATCATAGAGTAAGGTCCCTTTGATTGCTGAAAATTTTGATTTTTGACCTTGTCATCACTGTAGCCCCTTCAATTTTGATCGGATCTTTCTGAAACTTATATGTAAGGTGGCTGGGGATAAAACCTCGGATGAGTTCGAAAACCGGCCAAGTTGCCCCATTTGCTATATAGTTATGTCCCTTTGATGGCTGAAAATGTCGATTTTTTACCTTGTCATCAACATAGCCCCTGCAGTTTTGATCTAATCTTTCTGAAACCTATTTGTAAGGTGAATGGAGATAAAACCTAGGATGAGTTGGAATACCGGCCAAGTTGGCCCATTTATCATAGAGTTACGTCCCTTTGATTGCTGAAAATGCCAATTTTTGACCTTGTCATCACGGTAGCCCCTTCAGTTTTGATCGGATCTTTCTGAAACTTATATGTAAGGTGGCTGGTGATAAAATCTTGGATGAGTTCGAAAACAAGCCAAGTCAGCCCATTTATCGTAGAGTTATGTCCCTTTGATGGCTGAAAATGTTGATTTTTGACCTTGTCATTACCGTAGCCCCTTCAGTTTTGATCAGATTTTTCTGAAACTTATATGTAAGGTGGCTGGGGATGAAACCTCGGATGAGTTAGAAAACTGGCCAAGTCGGCTCATTTATTTTAGAGTAACATCCCTTTGATTGCTAAAATGCCAAATTTTGACCTTGTCATCACCGTAGCCCCTTCAGTTTTGATCGGATCTTTCTGAAACTTATATGTGAGGTGGCTGGGAATAAAATCTTGGATGAGTTTGAATACTGGCCAAGTCTGATCGAATCTTTCTGAAACTTGCATGTAAGGTGGCTAGGAATAAAACCTCAGGTGAGTTCGAATACCGGCCATGTTGGCACATTTATCATAGATTGACGTGCCTTTGATTGCTGAAAATGCCTATTTTCGACATTGTCATCACTGCTGCCCCTTTAGTTTTGAACGGATCTTCATGAAACTTACAAACAAGGAAGTCAGGCAGAATGAAAAGTTTGAAAACACCATAGCCACTTCAGTTTAGATCGGATCTTCTTAGCAAGTCAGGAATAAAAGCTTGAATGAGTTTGAAAACCGGTGAGGTCAGCCTGTTTATCATAGAGTTACATTCTACTTGATTTTCAGAAAATGCTTACCCTGTCATCACCATGTCCTCCCATAAAGCCTTCAGTAAAGGTTGGCTTTTCCTTAAACTTGGTTGGCTTTTCCTTAAACTTTGAATCTGTTAGCTCAGGTGAGCCTAGCTTGGTCCTCTTGTTTGGTGCTGCCATTGAAAAAATCAAGAATACATGTATATACTGTAGTGTGCCTGGCACGGGGTTAGCAGGTAAGTCTGTGCCTGGCACGGGGTTAGCAGCTAAGTCTGTGCCTGGCACGGGGTTAGCAGGTAAGTCTGTGCCTGGCACGGGGTTAGCAGCTAAGTCTGTACCTGGCACGGGGTTAGTAGCTAACCCCATGCCAGGCACGGGGTTAGCTGCTAACTCTGTGCCAGGCACAGACTTAGCTACACGGGGTAAGCAGCTAACCCCCGTGACAGGCACAGACTGAGCTGCTAACCCCGTGCCTAATAGGCTGTTCTTATTACAATTAACACAATCCAACTAGGAATTTGTTTGTTTGATTTGCGGTTTAACGTCCCCGCTAACACTGTAAAGGTCATTTTGGAGACATTTGTTCCAGTGTTGTGGGATTTTTACCCGACATTGAGATGAAATTACATCTCAAGCCCTGCCGCCCAATGAAACCAATAGGGTTTATAAGCATTGACGGTCTGACTTGTACTGCTTTGCCTGGGCAGGCTTTGGTCCTCTAAGCGGTTAACCAGTACTCGTGTGCGGGTCGGTTTCAGCTCTGCGTGGAAGCATCATGCAGCCCATCTAATTCTTCAAGCCCCGATGGGCGGGGGCCGCTGACTAGGAATAGAGACCTATCTAATTAATAAGTAATTGAAATCAAATTAGTACAATCTTACAAACTGGGAAGATGTTTTTACTAATTACAATAAACACATTCTGATTGGAAATTTAAGGACTGTATCAGTTAGTGTAGTTAAAGAACAAAGTGAATTGTTTTGTCAATTAAAGATGTGGACAAGTTCAACTCATTAAAAACTGAAAAAAAACAAACAGATCAAAATATATTATGTAGCCCTACATACAATATGTTGTTGCCAAATGCAATATGCATATCATAGAGAATAACAAAGGCAATCAGAACCTGTGCTTCCAAGGGTACTCTTATACTAGGAAAAGAACAACCAAATCCCTAAACCACCTCAAGAATATGGGACGCTTTGTCCACCGTGTCGAAATAGCATGGGATGTTTTGTACACCCTGTCAAAATCGTGTGGGACGTTTTGTCCACCCTGAAAAAAGGATGTGGGACATTTTGTCCACCCTGAAAAAATGATGTGGGACCTCCACCTGGTCAAAAATGGCATTGGACATTTTGTCCATGGGACGTTTTGTCCTACCGTTTCTGGTACATGGATTTATATAATTGGGGCTTGAAGAAATAGATGGGGCTGCATGATGCATCCACGCAGAGCTGAAACCGGCCGCAAACGAGTACTGGCAACCCGTTTAGAAGATATAATCTTGCGTGATTGCTCAAATGTAACTGTTAGGTTGTTTTCCATATGTTTTCTCATATTATGCAGATTTGTATTTTCAAGCTATAAATGAAGTTAAATTGTTTTCTTTCTTTTGTTCTTTTCTATGTCTTATTCTTATTGCCAAGATACGTCCAGTTTGAGAGCATTCTTGTTTGACTTTATATACCGTTACGCTCGACCCCCGCCCAACAGGGCTTGAAGAAATAGATCGGCTGCATGATGTTTTCACGCAGAGATTAAACAGGAGTACTGGTAAACCACTTAGAGGATCTAATAAAAATCAAAAATGAGTTCCTTTAAGAGCACTGAAAACATTCATAAGAAAGAAGATGGGTCATACTACGTAGTTTCGGCTAATAAAGCCTCATCAGTGACCCTGTAATGATCCGGCAAACAAAGCCAGAGGAAACATACTGCAAGTCTGCGAATTTCGAATGGTCAGTCGATTCAAAGCAGAAGCAAAACAAAGATCAGGAATTGATACAACTAACTCACTCCACCCACAAAAGACACCAAAGGGAAAGAAATACAAACATTAAGCGACTAGACCATAATGGAAACCTAAACAAAGGAAGGCCATAAGGACAGTTACTTTCCCACAAAATGGCCACATGGCCATCCAAAACCAAAAGACACAAGCGACACACACAGCAAGCAACAAACAACAACACAAACAAATCGCCACATAAGCAGTGCAAAGCAGTGCTTATAAACCCTATTGGTTTCATTGGGCGGCAGGGCTTGGGATGTCATATTTCATCTCAATGTCGGATAAAAGTCCCACAAAATTGGAAGAAACGTCTCCAAAATGACCTATAGTGTTGATGGGGACGTTAAACCTCAAATTAAACAAACATAAACAACAAACATACCATTACGATAACACACCCTTGCGACATAGTGCTTTTCTTCTTCTTTATACTACAAACATAGGTTGTGGTGCTCGTTAGAACCTGGAATCACAACCTTTGTCTAAGAGCAGATATAAGAAAAATAATGTATCCACCGTTTTCTCTATATAAACTGGGGCTTAGGTATCAGTTTAATGCACAAAGATGGAGAGTCCCAGGTTCATCAAGACATAACCAGAACACGCCTCTTTAATTTTAATCCCATTAAACCCAAGATTTATATAGCTCAAAATGGTTTTCAGGTGTGTACATTAGTCTTCATATTTCTGCTCAAAAACATAGATTGTGGGTAAAACATAGATTGTGGGTACTGGTTAGAACAGCCTCGCCGAGGTGGTTCTCACAATCTATGTTTTGAGCAGATGTTTGAAAATGTAAGATAATTTTTAACTGAAAAGCGAAAAGTGAATACTACCCTATATATTATATATTGGCTGCATATGCGGCTGCATTTTATACTGTTTTCTATAATAGCTGCATTACCTATGGTTTCCTTATTGGCTGCATTTTCCTATATTTTTAATATAGCTGCACTAAAGTGCTGCGTTTTATACTGACCCCTTTAAGGGGAATGGGAATACCTTCATGTCATGCTTTAGTATTACCCAAAGGAAGGTAACGATGGGGAATCGAGACAATTTATCGACAAGACAACTCATCGACACGGTTTTTGGAGACAATTCATCGACACAATTGAAGACAACTCATCGACACCTTTTGAAGACAATTCATCGACACATTTGTGTGAAGAGAAATTGGCAGTCATAGGTAATTTAGGGCAATTATGGATAAGTGGTACATTGTATTTGATTGATCTGAGAGGGGTTAAAATACAAATACACATGGTGGAAAAAAATTGAGTAAAATAATAACCTTTATGTTTGTAACTTTATGGCAGACACCGATTAACAAAATAGTTTGAGTAATGATGTAATTGATTGCTTTTCCATGTTTTATATCAACTAGCACCTGCCCTCAAAATAAATAGGAAATAAATAAATAAATGAACGAAAGAAAAAAAAAGAAAGAATAAGATAATGTATAAGAATGAACGAAAGGAACAAGACATATAATGTCTAAGAATGAATGAAAGAAAGAAAAATAGATTGACTGACAGACAGACAGATATACAGACAGATAGACAAACAGTTTAAAAACGCATATAAAAACTCACCAGTATTACACATACGGACGTACGTACGTACATATGTACGGACGGACGCACGGGCGGGCGGGCGGATGGACGGACGGACGGACAGAGACAGACAGACAGACAGTTTAAAAACTCATATAAAAGCTTCACCTTCCATCTTTTTTATTTTAATTATGAAAGTTTTGAATAATATATGACAAAGTTCCCTGACCATTTTCTTTTATATCCTGTTTTTAAAATAGAATGCGTAAGTTCATTTATGCCAGCCATCCTATGCGGTAAAAATGGTCTCTTAATTGTCACCAATAAGCCAAAATATTGAATTTATATATTCTAAATTCGTTATTTTGAACATAAACGTGATAATAGATCATTATATTTTCAAAGATATGTCTTCATTTTATCAGCTTGTGTATAATTTCAACATAATAATGTGTCGATGAGTTGTCTTGAAAAAGTGTCGATGAGTTGACTTCAATTATGTCGATGAATTGTCTCAAAAAACCGTGTCGATGAGTTGTCTTGTCGATGAATTGTCTTGTTCCCAATATAGATTCGGCAACATAAACACATATGGTTGACATTACCAGGAAGTACAGGTGAAATGACAGAAAAATGATGTTTTTGGAGTGCAAAGGACATGTTTGTCAAAGTTGACTCCGTGTCAGAGCAAGTAAACAAATTTTACATATGCAGCTACTCGAAAAATTGCTGAGACATAGAAAGTGTGAGTATTCCGCCTGTTGAACTTGAAGCCTGTTTTTAATCAGTGATCTTTCAAAAACTTGGCATTTAATATGTGCACACAATAGTTCAAAATTAAATCTAGACAAAATAATTAATCACTCTGTGGACCTGCTCCAGAGGAGCCCCAGAATGTTATTGATGTGTAAATAAAATAATCAGATACCAGCATAACAAGTACTGGCTTACCTATAAAACTTACCATTGTTTTTATGCCCCCGGAAGCTAAGAGATTCGGGGGCATATAGTTTTTGGTCTGTCTGTCTGTTTGTCTGTCTACAAAAACCTTAACATTGGGCATAACTTTTGAATGGTAATAGATAGAGCTTTCATATTTCACATGTGTATACCTTATCACAAGACCTTTCCAGTGGTACCATGATTTTTGATCTCGTGACCTTGAATTTGACCTTTGACCTATTTTTTTTCAGAATTTTTCCGTTTGTCTGTTTGTCTGTCTACAAAAAACCTTAACATTGGTCATAACTTTTGAATGGTAATAGATAGAGCTTTCATATTTCACATGTGTATACCTTATCACAAGACCTTTCCAGTGGTACCATAATTTTTGATCTCGTGACCTTGAACTTGACCTTTGACCTATTTTTTTCAAAATTTTTGAAAACATTAACATTGGCCATAACTTTCGATTGGTAAGTGATAGGGCTGTCATATTTCATATGTGCATTCATTGTCACAAGACCTTTCTAGTTGTACCATAATTTTTGACCTTGTGACCTTGACAGTGATGTTTGACCTACTTTTTAAAAACTTTAACATTGGCCATAACTTTCGATTGGTAAGTGGTAGGGCTTTCATATTTCACATGTGCACTCCTTGTCACAAGACCTTTCTAGTGGTACCATAATTTTTGACCTCGTGACCTTGACCTTGACCTTTGACCTACTTTTATAAACTTTAACATAGGCCATAACTTTCGATTGGTAAGTAGTAGGGCTTTCATATTTCACACGTGCACTCCTTGTCACAAGACCTTTCTAGTGGTACCATAATTTTTGTCCATCCAGACACCCCCCCTCAAGGTCAAGGTCACTGTGGCTATTTTTTTAGAAAAACTTTGTCATCGCTCTAGCGCCAACATTTCTTTACTGATTTCAATATAACTTCACACAAATGTTCCTTATGACAATATCTCGAGCGAGTTCGACTTTCAAGGTCATGACCTCAAGGTCAAGGTCACTGTGGCTATTTTTAGAAAAACTTTGTCATCGCTCTAGCGCCTACATTTCTAGGCCATACCTTTTGATTGCTTAGTGATACTGCTTTCATATTTAACATGCGCTGTCCGGGGGCATCAGTGTTTCACAAACACATCTTGGTTTTTTTTTATTGTTACTAACAGTTGTCATGCGACAGTTAAAGAATCATATTTCAGTAAATAATTTTGGGACTGAAAAGCAGAGGCTATGTCATTCACTTGTGTAGATCTGCTTTGATCCAGGTTTTACTTTCGGGGGTTTTGCATATTGCATGTTGGGGGTCATTCATCTTAGTACGGTGGTTTCTTCCACCATGAAAGTCCACAGTATGCCAACCGTAGTGCCTTCAAATTCATTGGAGCTGTCATTGTAAACGAAGAAACTGAAGAAAAATAGATGAACCTTGAAAGTCTAACAGGAAAGAATTTGCTTCTGAAAAGCAAAATTGCTCCTGAGGAGCAAATTCTTTCCTTTTAGTAGTGAAAGTGCTGTGGTACAGTACATGTGTTGCATCTATGGGCAAGATGCCTTTTACACAATTTTTTGTATTTGTTTCTACCCAAAAAGAAATCCTATAATGCCTGCGAGGCAGGATTACAGAACACGCTGACAGAAGGATAGAGCAAGATCCCTCTCCAGGAGGGTTGTTTTGATTAAAATAATAAAACAAGAGAAAGAAAGATAAAAAAAAGGAATGGAAGTTGTCTCTCTAGTGAAACAATGACAAATAGACTGCTTACACAGAGTTGTTGGTTGCCAGTGAGAATCTGAATCTGTAAAATGATCCAATAGCTTTAAGGTATTCAAGTGACTTAATTCTATCCACAAAATTGACTGCTCAAAATATATAAATTAAAAGTGACTTCATTTAAAATTCTTTATTAGAAATTAATATCCTGCTCTGTCTTCCACCTCCCCGTGGTGAGCAGGGGGCAACGGATATATGCCTTCCATTAAATTTGGAAGGTACTTATTCGGCTAACGGAAGCTACAGAAAATTATTATATTTTGCAATATAAAGAGAATATTGCATTTTAACCCATTTAGTACCGGAAACCCCTAAAGGGGTACTTGGCAAACAGTGCAGGCCCAGATCAGACAATGCAGAACGCGCCGTCTGATCAGGACCTCCACTGTTTGCTAAAAGTTCATTCATTTTCCAGATAAGTTTTGATGAAAACACAACCTGACACCCCTAAAGGACGGGTTACAGTTTCGCCATATTTGTGCCTACGATGGATCTTGATGAAACTTATATGCAATATAGTCCAACATATGCGCGTTCATATGACAACAATATTTAATTAACCATGACTTGTGCAGTCACGTGACTTCCGTTTTTCTGCAAGTGGGGTAATTGTCAGTATTTGATGATTTGCCAAAGTAATATGACATTTTTTAACAATTAACGCATTAAAGCGTGCTAATCTACATGTCCATATCATAATCTATGTTTCTTGTATCCCGTGACACAATATTATGTACAGTATGTGTTGAAGTTTTATGTATTTAGTAATGTTTGTTAGAAGTGCTTAATAATACAGAATGTATTTTCGATTCTGAAATATATATTTAAAATGTTGGAAGAAAGACTAGAACAGTAAAATATATCATTACAACATACAGCAGATTTGATTGGATTTTGGTGACCTTGACCGCATTTTTCAAGGTCACAGCAACCCAAAAACCGTCATTTTTAGGCCAAAAATGGCTTGTCTGTCTCAATAACGAATTGATTAATTTTAATCAAACTTTGAACATTATATCATTACAACATACCGGAAATTTGATTATATTTTGGTGACCTTGACATTTTTTTCAAGGTCACAGGCCCCCCCCCCCCACCAAAAAAAAAAAACAAAAAAACTCCATTTTGGGCCAACAATGGCTTGTCTGCACTCTATCTCATTAAAGAATGACCAATTTTCGTCAAACTTGGTACAATATTATATATCAATATAACATACCCCAGATCGGGTTAGATTTTGGTGACCTTGACCTTTTTCAAGGTCACAGGCCCTCCCTCAAAGACAATCAATTTTGGGCCAAAAATGGCTTGTCTGCACTTAATCTCATTAATAAATTGCTTAATTTTAGTCAAACTTAGTACAATATAACATTACAACATCACGCAGATTTGATTATATTTTGTCAACCTTGACCTTTTTTCAAGGTCACAGACTCCCAAAAACAGACGATTTGGGGACAAAAAAAAGGCTTGACTGCACAATTTCTCATAAACAAATTGATTAATTGCATTCAAACTAGGTATAATATACCATTACAACATACCGTAGATTTGATTAGATTTTGGTGACCTTGACTTTTTTTAAGGTCACAGGCCCCCCAAAAGAGTCAATTTTGGGCTAAAAATGGCTAAGGATAACCCTTTCTACAACTTATTTAACGTTATTTAACGTGACTATAGCTGGTTTCTCGGAATGTGTTGCGGCCATAAAAAGTCTCCCTGCTCTACATCATAGTGTAGTTTTTATTTTCTTGTCCTTTTGGGATCATCGATTCCATTGTTGAATTTTGAAAATATTTTAGGGTCACTGATGAAGCCCAATTGACCAAAACTAGCTAGTATGGCCCAGAAAACATGTACACTCCATATTTTCCAGTTCTGTGGTGTACTCGTTGCTTCCAAAGGATAACCCTTTCTGTAACTTATTGTCTGCACTCTAAGACCAAGGTTTTCCGAAACCTGTTCTTTTTGGGCCAATAATGGCTTATCTGTAACCTATATCATTTAAGAATTTATGAAATTCGGTAGAGCATTTAATTACAGTCTACCAAATTTGTCTGGTGATCTGAGCTTTTTAATGACTGTTTGTTTTTTAAGGTCATAGGCTCCCACAAAAACTGTCAGCTTTTGACCAAAAATGGCTGGTTTGCAGCTTACTTTTTGTTGACTTTAATCTAGTTATTAAAGTCAAGTGGGTGTTTAAGATACATCTATGGTGAGGGGACATTGTTTTCCTCTGAAAACATTTTTATTTATACCAGCATTCATTGTACGTCTGCAGAAAATATGAAATGTTACATACTCTGTAAACAATATAAGACAGAAACTGGTAATGGAAGGTAAATATGAATGTATGTCATACAAGTAACATGCACAGCATGTGGCATCAGTTACATGATGGTCCTTTAATTCATCAATGAAAAGCATTCCCGTTTGCCCAGCAAGGAATGACGGTCGTGCTCATACAGATGGCCAGCCGCTTTCCTTCTGTATATGTAGACTATATTGACTTTTTCCTGTGCGAGTATGGACAGTACTTTGATTACATTGATTTTCTCACCTTATTTTATCGATAAAAGTTTATTTTCCAACATCCTCCACATCGTTAACCGCCAAAACGTCAGCATTTTTGAAAGCATTATTGTTTCTGAAGTAAAGTGGTGTGTAGTTTTCTCTGGTTAACAATGTGGACGACCATACAATTTTCCTTTGAACACCACAGGGGTCTTCACTTTTTCCATAGGCGCAATGTTACACATGACCAGTAGTGCATGTATTCAACAGGAAATTTTGTTACGAAAACGCATGCGTTTGAAAAAGTATATATTTGTCCAACAAACCAGAGATATTTGGTCACCTTATGAGTGTATTTTGATCAGTTTTTGTTGACTTCAAGAATTAGCTCTTTCAGTAGGCACTTTGCAATAGAAAACTGTAACCCGTCCTTTTGAAATGAACTCCTGCTATATATAAGGAGGAAGATTCCATTTGGAACAAAAAGGGTTAATGAGAAAGGCTTTCAAATGAATTATATGTGTTAATGTACAGCTTCAAATTGTAGGATAATAAGCCCTTGCCCTGCTGAATAGATGAATTAAGCCAAACTCATTTGCTGATTATCAAACAATCAAATTACTTGATATAATGAATTCATTCAAATCACAAACTGCATATCAAAAAGTGAAGCTTCTGATCAAATGGATCATTCATACGCCATCTGAACTAGATCTACATTGTTTGCAAAGGTAGGGTTTGTTCTTTAAAACAGCAGGATAAGAGTTAAGTACATGATAAAGACTTTTGCTGTTTATGTATCAGTTGTATCAGTTACTTGAGACCCAACATGCTCAATGGACTGTTTTGTTGTTTTTTTTTCATTATTGCCATCCATGGCAGTCCGCTGTTGATTTAAACTTTTTAAATTTTGCTTTTATGACAAGGTGGTAACCACATTACATTATAACACCCCAGTGTGACAGGCTATCTTTTGTGGCTCAAAATATGGCATTATTTCTGTCTAAGTTTTGGGATTATCATTCTTATCTATGCTATAAACATGGTAGATTGTTGTACATAATGACCTTATTGTAGATTTTAAATACCGTAGAAATCATAAAAGTTTGAACATTTTGAAGATATGCTTTCGCAAGAATGGGTTGTTATGGGGAATGGGAACACCTTCACGGGAGGCAAATCCTGCAAAAGTATTTATGTCTCCCATTTCAATAAGGCTGAACTCTTAAAGGAAAGACCCCTTTTTCAGTGAGACAGAGCTTATAGAATAACGAACAGGAAGTCCCAAAAGCTATATCCCTTTGGAAAATGGCAGAAAATCTGTCAGGTGTTCACTTCCCCTTAATTCCACTCATGGCATTTACCAGTAGCATATATTTACCAGTATTTACTGGTCAGAAAAATAGTCATCAAGTAGCAAATACTGGCTAATTGAATTTTCTTGCCTTAACATACTACAAAAATCTTAATAAAATTGACTTAAAATTGTTTGATCAAACTAAATGAGTAAAAAAGTTGAAAGTTATCAACATGAGAAATAAAATAATTCTTTATTCAAGCAAGTTGAACCATCAAAAATTTGAATTTAAGACTAAATTTTGAAATTATTTAAACAAAATATACTACCATATCATTTCAAATCAACAGTGGAAAATAAGGTAGAAATTGCATTATGCACCTGGTTACTGTCACTTTGCCATAATGTAAGTTTATTAAAGTCATCTTAAACTAGGTATTCAAGAATTTCATAAGAAGTTTGTTTTGGCCCCTGCAGACAAGGCCGCTAACAACGTCGTCGTTGTGTGACGGCTCCACTATGTTAACACGCTTAAGCAGGAGCTTGGTGGTACTAAGGCCTATGAACTTCAGCCTTTAGCTGAAGAGAGAGCTATAGTAGATAAACATGTTTGTCTTTCAGCCACCAAGTTTGCTGTGTGTGTTAACGAAGGCCAAGACAAGCTTCCTACGCTATACTGTTTACCAAAACTTCATAAAAAACCTTACAAAGCACGGTTTATTGCAAATTCTAGCTCTTGCACTACCACTGAACTTTCTAAATTATTAACTTCCTGTCTTACTGCTATTAAAACGCATGTAATTAAATATTGTGATAAAGTCTTTGAAAGATCAGGAAGAAATCTGTTTTGGTCTATAAAAAATTCGAATGAGGTTTTAAATAAATTGAAATCTAGACATTTTCGTGCTTCTAGTCTGTCTACCTACGATTTTTCCACTCTTTACACTACACTTCCTCATAATCTTATAAAAGAAAAGCTTAATGATTTAATTGAATGGGCTTTTCCCAGAGAAGATTCTCTCTATCTTGCATGTAATGTCAGAAATGCATTTTTCACTTCTAAAGAGCATAAGAATTATACACTTTGGTCATGTCAGAAAGTGTGTGATGCCCTCACCTTTCAACTTGACAATATTTATATTAGATTCGGTACTAAGTTATTTAGACAAATTGTGGGTATTCCGATGGGTATGAATTGCGCACCTCTTGTGGCTGATCTGTTCTTGTATTGTTATGAAAGAGACTTCATGTTGTCGCTTTCCATTGATAACCAATCTGAAATTATTGAAACTTTTAGCTCTACTTCTAGATATTTAGATGATTTATTAAATATTGATAATACCTATTTTGATGGTTTGATCAGTCAGATTTACCCCCTAGAACTTCAGTTAAATAAAGCAAATTCTTCTGATACCGAGGCCCCGTTTTTGGATTTACATCTATCTATTTTAGATGGATTTGTTTCGTGCAAAATTTATGATAAACGCGATGACTTTGATTTTGAGATTGTAAATTTTCCTTTTTTGGATGGTGATGTTCCTCGTGCGCCATCCTATGGCGTTTATATTTCGCAATTAATTCGATTTGCTAGAGTGTGTAGTCATGTAACTGACTTCAACACTCGTAATAAATTATTAACGGCTAAACTCCTTAATCAGGGTTATCGGTACCATAAACTACGCAAAGCCTTTTCAAAATTTTATAAAAGCCATTCTGATTTAATTTCAAAATTCAATATTGGACTTAAATCTCTTCTGCAACAAGGTCAATCGGAACCCGAATTTTATGGTGACTTAGTATATAAATTCAGAAAAATATATAACCGCAATGACTTCAGCACCCAATTTCGTAAAATCATTCTTCGATATAAAAAGATTGGATACAACATGGATATTATACGACAGACTGCATGCATGGTAGTTAACCCAATCACGGTTGGCAACTTTGCTTCCCTCTTTAATTGCACGCCGGTGGGTCAGGCCTCAGATTCTATGACGGCTCCAACGTAAAGGCTTATTGAAAATTAGAGAGATAATGTTGGTTGGTGCCTGATGCTCTGTCTCTGGTCGGGCTCATCGGAGTCTAACTGTTGGTTTTCTTTTGCTCCAGCATTTCAGTGGTTTCTTGCTGTCGAGTCCTCACCGTTGTATCACCTCTGTGGTTCTTTGATTTTTGTGTTCACGGAGATGTTGCACTGATGAGTTAGGACGCCTTCATGCAGACTGAACAAATTATTTGTCTAAATCGCGACGGAAGTAAGGGCGAGGATTGTGGCCACGTAAAATCGATTTAAGCCCCCCAGTGGAAATCTTCCACTGACCGTTCCAAGGCGGCTCTTCTGTGGCGATTTATTTATGTTGTTGTTTGTTACTTACTGTGTGTATCACTTGTGTCTTTTGGTTTTGGATGGCCATATGGCCATTTTGTGGGAAAGTAACTGTCCTTATGGCCTTCCTTTGTTTAGGTATCCATTATGGTCTGGTCGCTTAATGTTTGTATTTCTTTCCCTTTGGTATCTTTTATGGGTGGAGTAAGTTGATTGTATCAATTCCTGATCTTTGTTTTACTTCTATTTTAAGGTCATTTTTATCCCCCGACCGAATAGGTTCAGGGGATATAGCGATCAGCCTGGCGTCCGTCGGTCCGTCCGTAAACGCAACCTTGTGATGGCCATAACTCCTATACCCTTTGAGATTCATTGATGGTTCTTGGCAGAATTGTTCACAAGGCTGAGACGGTGTGTCATGCACAAGAACAAGAACTCTGGATGCCATACTTTTTGAGTTATCT
>CAUZLF010000333.1:6162-39164 GCA_963580285.1 Lucinisca nassula | reverse complement strand
AGTTAAGTCAACCTAAAATTAAGACAAATTCTGCTTATTTAGTAGGTTGCAAGTATTCCTTCTTTGTGTTTTCTACATACCTTGTCCTCTGGTCAAAGACTGCCTTTGGGACTGTTAAAAACAAGAGGACCAAGCTAGCTTGGTCCTGTATCGCTCACCTGAGCTAACAGATTCAAAGTTTAAGGAAGTGCCAACCTTTACTGAAGGCTTTATGGGAGGACACGGTGATGACAGGGAAAGCATTTTCTGAAAATCAAGTAGAATTTAACTCTATGATAAACAGGCTGACCTCACCGGTTTTCAAACTCATTCAAGCTTTTATTCCGGACTTGCTAAGAAGATCCGATCTAAACTGAAGTGGCTATGGTTATGACAAGTTCAAAAACAAGAGTTTTCAAACTCCTCCAAGCTTTCTGCCTGACTTCCTTGTCAGTAAGTTTCATGAAGATCCGTTCAAAACTAAAGGGGCAGCAGTGATAACAATGTCGAAAATAGGCATTTTCAGCAATCAAAGGCACATCACTCTATGATAAATGTGCCGACTTGGCTAGTATTCGAACTCACCTTTTATTCCCAGCCACCTTACATGTAAGTTTCAGAAAGATCAGATCAGACTTGGCCAGTATTCAAACTCATCCAAGATTTTATTCCCAGCCATCTCACATATAAGTTTCAGAAAGATCCGATCAAAACTGAAGGGGCTACGGTGATGACAAGGTCAAAATTTGGCATTTTTAGCAATCAAAGGGATGTTACTCTAAAATAAATGAGCCGACTTGGCCAGTTTTCGAACTCATCCGAGGTTTCATCCCCAGCCACCTTACATATAAGTTTCAGAAATATCAAATCAAAACTGAAGGGGCTACGGTAATGACAAGGTCAAAAATCAACATTTTCAGCCATCAAAGGGACAGAACTCTACGATAAATGGGCTGACTTGGCCTGTTTTCGAACTCATCAAAGATTTTATCCCCAGCCACCTTACATATAAGTTTCAGAAAGATCCGATCAAAACTGAAGGGGCTATGGTGATGACAAGGTTAAAAATCGGCATTTTCAGCAATCAAAGGGACGTAAATCAATGATAAATGGGCCAATTTGGCCGGTATTCAAACTCATCCTACGTTTTATCTCCAGTCACCTTACATATAGGTTTCAGAAAGATTCGATCAAAACTGAAGGGGCTACGGTGATGACAAGGTAAAAAATCGACATTTTCAGCCATCAAAGGGACATAACTATATAGTTAATGGGGCAACTTGGCCGGTTTTCGAACTCATCCGAGGTTTTATCCCAAGCCACCTTACATATAAGTTTCAGAAAGATCCGATCAAAACTGAAGGGGCTACAGTGTTGACAAGGTCAAAAATCAACATTTTCAGCAATCAAAGGGACCTAACTCTATGACAAATAGGCCACCTTTGCCGGTATGCGAACTCATCCGAGGCTTTATCCCCTGCCACCTTGCATATAAGTTTCAGAAAGATCCGATCAAAACTCAAAGGGCTACGGTGATGACAAGGTCAAAAATCGGCATTTTCAGCAATCAAAGGGACGTTACTCTGTGATATATCGACCAACTTGGCTGGTTTTCGAACTCATGCGAGATTTTATCCCCAGCCACTTTACATATAAGTTTCAGAAAGATTCGATCAAAACTGAAAGGGCTACAGTGATGACAAGGTCAAAAATCAGCATTTTCAGCAATCAAAGGGACGTTACTCTACGATAAAAGGGCCGACTTGGTCGGTTTTCGAACTCATACGAGATTTTATCCACAGCCAGCTTACATATAAGTTTCAGAAAGATCCGATCAAAACTGAAGGGGCTACGGTGATGACAAGGTCAAAAATCGGCATTTTCAGCAATCAAAGGGACGTAACTCTATGATAAACCAGTGGACTTGGCCGGTTTTCGAACTCATCCGAGGTTTTATCCCCAGCCACATTACATATAAGTTTCAGAAAGCTCCGATCAAAACTGAAGGGGCTAAGGTGATGACAAGGTCGAAAATGGGCATTTTCAGCAATCAAAGGGACGTAACTCTAATATAAATGGGCCGACTTGGCCGGTTTTCGAACTCATCCGAGTTTTTATCCCCAGTCACCTTACATATAAGTTTCAGAAAGATCCGATCAAAACTGAAGGCGCTACGGTGATGACAAGCATTTTCCCATAGTAAGTCTATGGGACCTTGTGGTTGCCATAGGAACCAAAGTTTTAGAGCGATTTCAAAAAAAAGTTTATGTCATCAATGCCCCACCAGAGGCATGCTACAGGTGAGAAATGATTGAGATCAGCCTGCAGGATACAGAGATATAGCTGCTCAAAAGTGTGGACGGACGGACGGACGACGGACGACCCACTATACTATAAGCTCCCCTGGAGCCTTCGGCCCAGGTGAGCTAAAAATGGTCTTAAAGACCACTTTTGAACAGTCACAAAGGTGGTCTTAATGCAGGAATGTTCCTATACATCCTATTTAGAGTTGTCCCTTTTTCAAATGGAGCTAGATACATACAGGAAACCAACAGAAAGTCAAAAGATGCATCCCTAGTAAAAATTTTACAAAACCCCTTCCCTCCCTCACTACCAAGTCTCACCTCGGCCACACTGCCTGGTTCAATATCAGCAACTCTGACAGGACTATCTCCTCTAACACTAAAGCCAAACCCCTGGTCTGTAGCACGGTTCAGGATCACTGTCCTAGGGGCAGTCCACTGGTTCTTAGCATTAAATAATACTATGGGTCCCTGAAATATAACATCACACAGTGTAACTTTAATGGCTTGAGCAACAAGTGGACCAAAATAAAATGTTCAAGAGAGAGGTTAAATGAGTTATACACATGTAGTGCTAGACAAAGATGAATAACGGGGATAATATTTTCTGCTAAAAAGATTATGTTGTGTGCACTTGAAAGAGGTGATTTGAATAAGTACATTCAGCACACCTTTTCAAGATAAAATAAAAACAAGAATCCCACCAAAGGTTGAGATGTAGGTCAAGGTCAACAATTACATAAAAGTTGCCATTCTTAGATGCAAGTTTGTACCAAGTATCATTAATCAAGCTCCTTCTAGTTCTTGAGAAATGGACTTGAACATTAGGGTATATGCCAGGGTTGTTGCAATCGTTCACAAAATCAGTGAACCGTGAAATGTAGGTCAAGGTCAAATATGGATGCTCGCATTCAAGTTGCCATTCCTTGTTACAATTTTTTTTATCAAGTATCATTAATAAACCTCATATGATTCTTGAGAAATGGACTTGAACATTAGGGTAAAAGCCAGGGTTGTCTCAATAATTCACTTAGTCAGAGAATCATGAAATGTAGGTCAAGGTCAAATATGGATGCATTCAAATTGCCATCCTTAGATGCCAGATTATATGAAGCACTTATAGTTCTTGAGAATCAGACTTTAACATTATGGTATAAGTTAGGGTTGTCCCAAATGCCGATGGCTTGACAAACTGACAAATGGAAAGAAAACTGGACTCATATATTGGGCCATGCTTAAAGCAAGTGCTAAAACCACCCTTCATTATCCTAAATATACTGATACCTGGAGTTATGGAAAGACTTCTGTGGGGGTCACAAGCGTGTGTTCAATTTACCAGGGTAAATGAAACATCAGACCTGGAGCCACTAAGTTTCACTGATGCAAGAAAACCTGTTTTAAGCCATTTGCAAACAACAATGTCTGCAGTCTGATGAATACCTATATGTTCGCTGCTTGGATAGTACAATACATCTACGAGGGTTGTTTGGAAAGTTCGTAGAATTTTACTACATTCGTCATTCAATATACATGAAATTTGGTGTGAATAATCTTTAACTTATTCTGAACATATATGTAAACTTACAAGGGTATACAGCGACATTAACCGGATTTACAGGTTGCCGTGGCAACATACGAACGGGACCATGGAGCAGCCCGAAAAATGTTTTTTATTCTGGCAGATTCTTGAAGAAAAACTCTTTATTTCCATCTGATCGTGTTACGTCAAAACCACGCACAAACGTCAGATGATAAAAAGACGTCATGACGTCATTTGCTGAACATTTCAAAACAATCACTGCTTTTCGAAGAAAATCACAGCTCATTTAATAAGATCAGCGATATTGTGAGTTGGAAAACCATGACGTTAACCGGCGATATTGAGTTGCGGAGTGTAGTGAAATTCTGTGTCGCTCTTAATAAATCACCGATGGAAACGCTGAAAATGATAAAATCAACAGGGAAATATGATAAATGTAGTCCAGCTGCCTTCTACAAGTGGCACTCAAGGTTCAGGGGCATAAGAGAGTCGATTTCGGACGATCCGAGGAGCGGCCGACCAGCCATTGCAGCGTGTTCCATTAGGGACTCAGTCAAGCATATGATTTACAAGAACAGGAGAACAACAGTCAGGGTTCTTGCTGATGAACATAGGGTTTTGAGCTCCACAGTACATGCAGTATTGACAGATGAACTTGGAATGTCAAAAGATAGTGCGCGTTGGGTGCCAAGATTACTCACGGACACAGAAAAGGAGCGCTGGGTGCATTGTTGGCAGATGTTTCTCAGCCGTTTCGACTCTGAAGGTGACAAGTTTTTGGATAGGATCATCACAACAGACGAGACCTGGTTACACCATTTCGACCCTGAGACCAAAGCTATGTCATCTGTTTGGAAAACCCACAAGACTCCACCCCAAAGAAGGCAAGGTACAGAAAAGTGCGGGGAAACACATGTTCATTTTCTTCATGTATCGGCACGGGATGATCTTGCAACACAGAGCACCAGACGGACAGACTGTCACTGCAGCATACTATTCGAAGGTAATTGCTTTTCGCGTTTCGTTTAAAATTTGTACGGCTACACTTTTTCTATAATTTGCGAGGAACTGATGTTCCAGTGTTTAACATGCATCACAGTCTTTCAAGACTGGGTCATTTTGTGATTGTGTTTTGCTTTTTCAGGACCTGAGGCGAGATCTCATAAATGCGATAAGAAAGAAACGCCCAAATATGGATCTTGAGAGAGTACTCTTACACCAGGATAATGCTCCGGGACACCGAGCGGAATCTACTCAACTATAGATCAGTCTTCTTTGTTTTGATGTCTTGGAACATCCGCCATACAGCCCAGATCTTGCACCTATGGATTTCCGGGTTTTTCCAGAGTTGAAAGTGAACTTGTGGGGATTAAGATTTGATTTGGCAGAAGAACTTGCAAAACAGAGTCAGTTAATTGTGTCGTCATTCTCCTAAGACTGGTATGTAGAAACCTCAGTAAATGAGACAGAAGAAGTGGCACACACATTGCTGGGGACTATGTGGAGAAAGTGAGACGTGTTCACGACGTCATATTTAGCGTGCTCCGGGTATGTGTTTCATACCTTCATATAATCAATATAAAATTTTCATTTTTAAGTATATCATTATCATTTTCTCAGACATTGTAGCAGAGATGTTGATGTTTAAGTAGATATAAAATTCTACTTGCTATTATGGTTATTGCCCATTTTATAGCAAAATTCTACAAACTTTCCGAATAACCCTCGTAGTTTCTATAACTGAAATTTCAAGACTCTTGCTATCATAATGATCCTATGTATTAGGACAGATAGGCCTAAGTAACCAGTGCAGACCCAGATCAGGGTCTACACTGTTTGCCATTCTGCCTGCATCTTTTAGACTCCTTGCTGGATTATGAAATAAATTTGATGAAATTTTAGGAGAATTATAGCAAGTCCTCAAGGTGTCCAAACTTTTAGGATTTTAACAGTTGTCTGTGTAGATGATCAGGCTGACTTGTTTCTTAATGGTTACAAACCCCATAACAAGGCTCATATAGTATGTCTACAAGATGGCTTAATTTTGTAGTTGTCTCAAGAGACATTACTTGGAGAGAGAATTACTTGGCTATTCCTATTTGAGAGAGAGAGCGGGTGTGTGTGCGTGTTTGAGTTTTACCTCTCACTAACGACACCAATGGAGACAGGAACTCAGTTTGAAGACTCATCTGAACCAAACCCACAATCCCTGGTTTATTCAGTCAGTAGCTTAACCACTACACAAAGGCTATGAGAGAGAGAGAGAGAGAGAGATGGAGAGAGAGAGAGAGAGAGAGAGAGAGAGAGTGAAAGTTTGTTTGTTTGATTGATTTGAGGTTTAACGTCTCAATCAACACTGTAAAGGTCATTTTAGAGACATTGCTTCCAATTTTGTGTGGGACTTTTACCCGACATGTAGATGAAATGACATCTCAAGCCCTGCCGCTCAATGAAACCAATAGGGTTTATAAGGATGGACAGTCCAACTCGCACCGCTTTGCCTGGGCAGGTATAGATCCTCTAAGCGGTTTACCAGTACTCGTGTGGTCGGTTTCAGCTCTGCGTGGAAGCATCATGCAGCCCATCTATTTCTTCAAGCCCCGATGGGCAGGGGCTGAGAGAGAGTGAAAGAGAGAGACCCGATGGGCAGGGGCTGAGAGAGAGAGTGAAAGAGAGAGACAGAGTCTGCTGAGAAATTACAGAAACACTACTAGATTATTCGTCATAAAAGTTCTCATCTAGCAAGTATTCTAAGAGAATTAGCTGTAACTCGAAAGACCAGCATAGACTCAGATCAACGTGTGCATCCTGAAACTCTGGCCAGAGTTTTTGCTTGTTGGCCTTTGTATAGCCAAGATACTGAAGAAGGCTCATGCAAACATTAAAGACTCCCATCAGACCTTGTGGATGTACAGGCTTGTTTGTTTGTATTGGAGTTTAACAGCCCAGTTAACACTATTTAGGTCATTTTTGAGCTGGTAAGTTTACCTACCCACACTTTTCCTGGGCAGGCTTGTAGGTAAGCGGTTAACCAGTACAGTGCACATTCTTTTGCCAGAAACTGACAACTGCCCTTCTTGAATCAGCAGAATGATGTGCAGGCTGATCTGAGTTTTCAGTGGTTGCACATGTCTTATTGTAGGTATTATCGGTGCTGCCTCATTCTAGACTGGTCAATGATTGAGAAGTATGAGATATAACCTTACCAGCTTATGGAAAATTTCTTGAACTTTGACCTTACTAAACTCTGGGTTAGAAGGAGCCACTATCTGTTGAGTAGCAGCTTTGATCTTTGGTGCTGTAAATATTTCTGAGAAATCATCCTCTTCCTCCAATGTGGAAAACTTGGAAATTGAGCTATAAAATATAGAATATCATCACCATCATCACAACTGTTTAAACATTTTTTTTTTTTATTTTGCAGAGTGATTAGGGCTTGACATTTCATGGAAATCATCTGCCTAGTTATGACAATTAGAAATTCTATATATTCTTGGTTGACTAAAGCTTTATAGGTTAAAATAAGCGACTGAATATTTATATACAGTCCAACTTCAAACAGGTTTCTAACCATGTAACTTTGTTCTTGACATGGATAGTTATAGCCACTCTGTTTAATCCTTATCTTGTTGTTCACGACAGCCCCAACCTTTGCAAACAGTGTAGATCCAGATCAGATGGCTTCTGCAGAAGCATTCTGATCAGGATGAACAGTTTGTCATAAAGTTTGTGAACTGAATGAATATATTAAGTAATCTGATTGGCTTATAGCTGGTAATATGGGTGTTGCTTAAGGGGAATGGGAACACCTGGAAGATTTTTCTGCCATTTTTCAAAGGGAGACAACTTTTGGGACTTCCTGTTCACTTTTCTATAAACCCTGTCCCACTGAAGAAGGGGTCTACTCTTAAAGGAAAGAATTTGCTCCTCAGGAATAATTCTTTCCTTTAAGAGTTGACCCCTATTGACATGGGAGACAAAAATACTTTTGCAGGAGTTGCCTCCCATGAAGGTGTATCCATTCTCCTTAAGTGGCTTAATTAATATATTCAGGAGGATAAGGGATAATCATTGAAAAGAGGTATGTGTATGAGTCTGACAATGAAGATCTGCTGCATATATAAGCATCTGTATCATCTAAACATATCCAAAACAGAAATAATAACAAGAATTCTGCCAGGGCTATGTCGCACCTTGAGAAATGAACGGTTACATCAGGCTGAGAGCTAGGGTGGTTGCAAATCGCTGACTTGACAAATGGGCGGAAAACATGACACCTAAAATCGCACCATGCTTAAAGCAGATGCAACAAAAAGGACTTCAAAAAGGAAAGAATTTTTGACCACCATTCAATGATAAACTTCTTTACTTTAACGAAACAAAATATTGTGTGTTCTCACTTCATAAAGAAGTCTACAATGTACCAATTATCAAATATTTTCAAGAGAATAACACACATCAAAATCCTTACCTCATGTTAAGTTTCTGTACCTACCTTTCATGGGCTCTCTTTAGTATTCCCATAAAAGTATCAATTTTCCTGAGCTGCTTACATAGGTTGTGGAGTCGGAGCGCCTCCTCGTGACAGATCAGAGACTCTCTCAGGTGGGCCTTGGCTGCAACAGAATATAAACAGAGCCATGTGCACGCAAATATGTGTCTTTGAGCTGATCTTTATAACATAAATGAAGTATAAACAACATTGGGTTCACTTTAGCTTTTCTTATGATCCAATGTTTTAATACTTCAATGAGCAATAAATCAACTATCTTTAATACTTACATTTACATTAGCTACAAACTACAGTAAAACTTCGATGGCTCGAACTCCTATGGCTCGTTTACTATGGATGAGTCGAACCCGTTCTTCAGTCTGCAGGGAGTTCCTCCAAATACGATTATGGGTAATTTAGGAAGATTTTCTTCATTTATCTTGCAAATGTATGCTGTGTGTACTCATTAGAATCGCCTCAATGAGGCGATTCTAATGAGTACACACAACGTACATTTATAATACAGAACACCGAATAAATATCCACAACTATCTCCATTATGCCTCCTGCAATGGCACTAATAGTATCTGTGGCTCGAACTACCGCTGTCTCGAACAAATTTTCATGGTCCCAAAGTTGTTTGAGCCACCGAAGTTCGACTGTATAAAGTGACGAAAAATTCTGGTTTGGCATTGTCTTTGCAGTGTGTGTTTCTCAAGATATATGTTTCGTTGTAACTTATTGCGGCTTAAATAAGTTTGACCTTTCAGTATAAACAAAGTTTAAACTTGTGTAGACTGCTCCCTTGTGGTCTGATCTCAGTAAACACTGATTGTTCAGGTCTTACTGTCCCATTCTTTTGTTTGTTTGTATTGGAGTTTAATGGCCCAGTCAACACTATTTAGGTCATTGTGAGCCAGTCAGTTTACATATCCACACTTTTCCTGGGCATGCTTATATGTAAGCAGTTAACCAGTACAATGCACATTCTTTTGCCAGAAACTGACAACTGCCCTTCTTGAATTAGCGGAAGGGAGAGAATAACCGTTGAAAATATTTCATGATCAATTTCTATGAAATAATGTTGCCCACCCTGGCAAGATTCCAACCCGCATCCTCCTTATCACCAGTCAGACGTGCATTTGACTGAGCTACTGAGGCTTGCATCCCATTCTTAACTATCATATCTGGTCCCAAGGTAATACAGTCAAACCTCGATAATTCGAAGTGACAGGGGCCGCCAAATTGTCTTTTAATTATCGGGAGTTCGAATTTTCAAAATCGGTAGTTTTCGGAAATGTTCGAAGTTTTCGTTCGGTATAACATTTGACGGCATTTTGTCCCTAGGCAAGAACACAGACTTTCTAAACAAAACAACATGAACCATTTAACATCCCCCAACCATTATATAATGTAAAACAAGAGGGCCCAGAGGGCCCTGAATCGCTCACCTGAGAATTAGTGTCTCCAGTATATTCTAGGCCCGAGGGCTATAATTTGAACACAAGAATTCCGCCGAAGGCTATGTCGCGCCTGTGGGGGCGCAAAGTCACCCAACCATGATATGTAGGTCAAGGTCAAACATAGATGCTTGCACAAAAGTTTCCATTCTTAAATGCAAGCTTGTACCAAGTATCATTAATGTAGCTCCTATAGTTCTTGAGAAATAAACTTGACCATTAGGGTGAACTCTAGGGTGGTTGCAATATTTTACAAAGTCAGTGAACCATGAAATATAGGTCAATGTCAAATATGGATGCTTGCATTTAAGTTACCATACCTTGATACAAGTTTGTACCAAGTATCATTAATGAAGCTCTTATAGTTCTTGAGAAATAAACTTGAACCTCAGGGTGAACGCTAGGGTGGTCGCAATATTTTACAAAGTCAGTGAACCATGAAATGTAGGTCAAGGTCAAATATGGATGCTTGCATGTAAGTTGTCATCCCCAGATACAAGTTTGTACCAAGTATAATTAATGAAGCTCTTATAGTTCTTGAGAAATAAACTTGAACCTCAGGGTGAACGCTAGGGTGGTCGCAAATGTTGACGCCTTGACAAACGGACGGACGGCCGAACGGATGTTCTCACGGATGTATACTTATGTGGCTATTTTTGGCAGGATTGATACTAAAGTGGCTACTTTTAGCCACAGAAAAGATGTATTTTCGGTGTCTAACGGAATAAATCCCATAGACTTACATTGATTCTGTCCATTTACATACCCACCTAACTATACATTTGTTGGTGCGGACAAACGGACGAACGGACGGAAAACCGGGCGCCTATATCGCGCCATGCTAATAGCAGGCGCGACAAAAATTGGAAATGGTCCACTAGATGAAGCTTCATATCAAATATCAAAGACCTGGACCTTCTGGTTTCAGACAAGAAGATTTTAAGGTTTTTCCCTATATAAGCCTATGAAAAACCAAAGGGTCCTGGGTTGGGGCATTTTTTGCCCCAGGGCTATAATTTGAACAATCTTGAAAGAGGTCCACTAGATGAAGCTTCACATCAAATACCAAAGATCTGGGCCTTGCGGTTTCAGAGAAGAAGATTTTTAAAGATTTTCCCTGTATAAGCCTATGTAAAACCAAAGGTCCCCTGGGCGGGGCATTTTTGGCCCCAAGGCTATAATTTGAACAATCTTAGTAAAGGTCCACCAGGTAAAGCTTCACACCAAATATTAAAGACCTGGGCCTTGTGGTTTAAGAGAAGAAGATTTTTTTAATGATTTTCCCTATATAAGCCTATGTAAAACCATAGGCCCCCGGGGCGGGGGCATTTTGGCCCCCGGGGCGGGGGCATTTTGGCCCCCAGGGCTATAATTTGAACAATCTTGTTAGAGGTCCACTAGATGAAGCTTCACACCAAATATCAAAGATCTGGTCCTTGCGGTTTCAGAGAAGAAGATTTTTAAAGATTTTCCCTGTTTAAGCCTATGTAAAACCAAAGGCCCCCTGGGCGGGGGCATTTTTGGCCCCAAGGCTATAATTTGAACAATCTTAGTAGAGGTCCACCAGGTAAAGCTTCACACCAAATATTAAAGACCTGGGCCTTGTGGTTTCAGAGAAGAAGATTTTTTAATGATTTTCCCTATATAAGCCTATGTAAAACCATAGGCCCCCGGGGCGGGGGCATTTTGGCCCCACATGCTATAATTTGAACAATCTAGGTAGAGGTCCACTAGATGAAGCTTCACACCAAATATCAAAGATCTGGGCCTTGCGGTTTAAGAGAAGAAGATTTTTTAAGATTTTCCCTGTACAAGCCAATGTAAAACCAAAGGCCCCTGGGGCGGGGGCTTTTTTGGCTCAAAGGCTATAATTCGAACAATCTTAGTAGAGGTCCACCAGGTAAAGCTTCACACAAAATATTAAAGACCTGGGCCTTGTGGTTTCAGAGAAGAAGATTTTTTAATGATTTTCCCTATATAAGCCTATGTGAAACCATAGGCCCCGGGCGGGGGCATTTTGGCCCCCGGGCTATAATTTGAACAATCTTGAAAGAGGTCCACAAGATGAAGCTTCAGACCAAATATCAAAGATCTGGGCCTTTCGGTTTCAGAGAAGAAGATTTTTAAAGATTTTCCCAGTATAAGCCTATGTAAAACCAAAGGCCCTGAGGCGGGGGCATTTTTGGCCCCAAGGCTATAATTTGAACAATCTTAGTAGAGGTCCACCAGGTAAAGCTTCACACCAAATATTAAAGACCTGGGCCTTGTGGTTTCAGAGAAGAAGATTTTTTAATGATTTTCCCTATATAAGCCTATGTAAAACCAAAGGCCCCCAGGGCGGGGGCATTTTGGCCCCGAGGGCTATAATTTGAACAATCTTGGTAGAGGTCCACTAGATGAAGCTTCATACCAAATATCGAAGACCTGGGCCTTGCTGTTTTAGAGAAGAAGATTTTTAAAGTTTTCGTTTAAAAAAATCTATTTTTAGCTCCTGTGACCTAGATGTGCAATGGACCGGAACCATTTGAACAACTTTGAAAGGGGATCACCTAAGGATCATTCCTGTGAAGTTTGGTCAAAATCCGATCAGTGGTTTAGGAGGAGATGTCATTTGAAGAAAAAGTTTACGCACTGACGACGGACGAAAAGTGATCACAAAAGCTCACCTTGTCACTACGTGACAGGTGAGCTAACAATAAATCTCTAATAGACGAACTATTGTACCAGTTAAAAGGCAGGACAGAAATTGTTCACGGAAGTAGTCTGCAAAAATCTAGATCAGAATGCAACTAGAACTGTCAGAGGATCTGACTATAGCCCCGCTATAGCCCTGTCAGAGGAGAAAGACTCATGAATTAAAGGTAAAGACTTGTGAGAGGGTTAAATCCCTAACAAGGTACCTACGCCTTGTCTAAGTTAAAAAAATAAGTTTTGGATTAGGAAAAAAGCACATGCACATCTTCAGACCTATATGAAAACACCTGTTAAGTTTCAAAAGGATTGACCTTGAACTGTAAGAGTTGCGGTAACAAGGTAGCTACTCCCTATACATTTTAACATTAGTAGATCTCAAAAATTGTCTAAGTTAAAAAAGGTGAAATAAGTGAAAAAAGTTATTTAAGGATAATGAAAAAAGAATATGCACATCTTCAGACCTATATGAAAACACCTATAAAGTTTCAAAAGGATTGACCTAGAACTGTAAGCGGAGTTGCGGTAACAAGGTAGCTACTCCCTATACATTTTAACATTAGTAGATCTCAAAAATTGTCTAAGTTAAAAAAGGTAAAATAAGTGAAAAAAATTATTTAAGGAAAATGAAAAAAGAATATGCACATCTTCAGACCTATATGAAAACACCTGTAAAGTTTCAAAAGGATTGACCTAGAACTGTAAGAGAAGTTGCGGTAACAAGGTAGCTACTCCCTATACATTTTAACATTAGTAGATCTCAAAAATTGTCTAAGTTAAAAAAGGTGAAATAAGTGAAAAAAATTATTTAAGGATAATGAAAAAAGAATATGCTCATCTTCAGACCTATATGAAAACACCTGTAAAGTTTCAAAAGGATTGACCTAGAACTGTAAGAGGAGTTGCGGTAACAAGGTAGCTACTCCCTATACATTTTAACATTAGTAGATCTCAAAAATTGTCTAAGTTAAAAAAGGTGAAATAAGTGAAAAAAATTATTTAAGGATAATGAAAAAAGAATATGCACATCTTCAGACCTATATGAAAACACCTGTAAAGTTTCAAAAGGATTGACCTAGAACTGTAAGAGGAGTTGCAGTAACAAGGTACCCACTATCAAATATTACAGACAGACAGACAGACAGACAGACAGACGGAATTCCGGACAATCAAATATTACAGACGGAATTCCGGACAAGCCAAATCCAATATAGCCCCCACTTTTTCAAAGCGGGGCTATAATAAGCATACTGTCGAAGTCTGTGCTGGCAAACCACATGTTTCTTGTCACTCGTGTACTACTTTTTATTTTCTGTTTTCACTTTCGACTGTCTTTGAAATTCTCTGAAAATCGTCTACTTTCAGTTCCCCAAAAATGATTAAAGTCATCAAACAGGATAATCTTCTTAACGATGCTCATTACCAATTACCGTTATATCAATTACGAAGCTCATGATTAATTAGGTGTCAATTACCTGTATACACAATAATATAATGCACCTGTGAAATCAGTCGGGTGTGAACAAGGCTCTTCATGCATGAATTATGTGCTTGACAGATATTGACTTCGAATTTGGAGATGGATTTTAATAGGAATTTCTTTGATGGGGACAGACAATTTTATTCGAAAAATCGAACTTTTCGAATAATCGAAATTCAATCGGTAATATTTTTACATAAAATAATAGCAAAAAAGATCGGGACCGACAAACACTTTCGAAAAATCCGGTAGTTTAAAAAAATCGGCGTTCGAATCACTGAGATTCTACTGTATAACTTTTTTGTGCTCAACTCAGTTGAACATGAAATTTGTCTTGCTCACAAATATTAAAATGCCAACTATTGTTGGTATTTAAATATTTGTGAACAGGACAAATACATGAAATTTGTCCTACTCATAAATATTAAAATACCAACATCAGTTGGCATATTAAATGCCAACAATAGTTGGCATTATAATATTTGTGAGCAGAATAAATATCATTCTTTGTATATTTTAACAGTTAAAATTTCCTACTTGAAGGTATTTTGGAAGTTGTGAACAATTCAAATTCAGGCTCAACAAAGCTTAGCATGACATGAATGTTACAACCTGTGGGACTGATTTTCTAGTTGTCAGTCATGGTAATAAAAGACTGTGTACCTAGCTGTTTCCTCTCTTCAAATGTTTTTGGCACTTTAACTTGAGTTTCGTCCCCTTCCTCTTCTGAATGATACAGGCAGTGAATCAAATGCTTCACCTTTTCAGCATCTATACTATCTGCAAGATATGCATATAAACAGGTACTACAGAGGACCCGCATTATAACCACATTCTCTATAATGGCAAATTCGTTGATACAACAATTTGAATTCTTAGCTCAATATTTAGCCTAGATTCCAAGTGGCTTGGGCTTCCCTCGGGTTGGAAATACCCAAATAGAATCCAAAGTCATGAAAGATTCTTGTTATTTAATACTCCAAGAAACAAACGAGAAATGATTTGGAAAATACCTTTTAGAACCTATCATAATTCTATTACTGGGATTCTTTATAATGGCAAATTCCTTATAACGTCACAATAATAGGGAACAAATACTGTCATTATAACGCGGCTCCTCTGTTTTGCTATTTCAAATACAGACAACTAACAACTACAGAAACCTCCTTAGAGAAAAAAGCATCTCATAGTTTCTATAAACAAGGAATGCAACTTTCATAACTTCCCCATTATTTCCCTGCAAACAGTGTCCTACTTTAACCCTTTTTGTACCAAATGGAATCTTCCTCCTTATATATGGCAGGAATCAATTTCCAAATTAGGGGTGTCAGGTTGTGTTTTCTTCAAAATTCATTTGGAAAATCATAAATGACAGAACTTTTAGCAAACAGTGTAGGCCCTGATCAGACCCCACGTTCTGCAGCGTCTGATATGGGCCTGCACTGTTTGCAAAGGTACCTCTTTAGGGTCTTAAAGACCACTTTTGAACAGTCCCAAAGGTGGTCTTAATATAGGAATTTTACTGTATATACCTGGCTGATCCAGAAGAGCCTCTGCTATGTAATGGTGAGCCAAAGCATTGTAGTACTCTGATTTAACTTGAGCCATTGACAGCCAGGAGAAAGGAAGATAATCCTTGACAGGTTCGGTGTTCATCAGACTGTGCGTGTCACGATACATATGTGATACCTGCAAATAAACAGCTCCTGTCAAAAAGAAACCTGTTTCTCTCATTTAAAAACAACAAAGAACAATCTGCACATTCATGCAGTCTAACAATCACATCAGTGTTCCCTGCTTGGAACATATATTCTTGCACACCAGACAAGGAAATCCGTGATTTTACCCTGGGATAGAAATTTATGTTCTGACCCTGGTGTTCCGACCCAGGCAACTAACATAAATGCGCTTCAATTCTATTCAACTGCCGGAACTACTTCCGCACTACTTTTATTTTGTAAACAGTATACATGTGCGAGCTGTCAAAAAAAACTGGAGGTGTTGTGCAAGAAAAAGAATCCAATATGGGGTTCTGTTGTAGATGGGCGTTTCCAACCCTCGGGATGACCGTGCTGAGCGGAACCTCGGCATAGCCTCGGTTCCGCTCAGCACGGTCATCCCTCGGGTTGGAAACGCTCATCTACAACAGAACCCCATATCAGATTCTTATAGTATAATACCTCTAATTCCTATACAATCAAACTTCAATTGCTCGAACACCTTTGGTAACATGGAAAATTTGTTTGAGATAAGGGCAATTCCAATCACTGACAGTGTGGGTTAATTATAGCACAATATCAGGAGGTATGATTTGGAGAATAGTTTTTTCATTAAATATGAATGACATAAGGTAGGTTGTGTATACTCATTAGAATCACCTCAAAGATAAAATAAGAATACCATTCTCAATTATTCTAGATATATGGATGTCTGGAACTAAGGGAAGAATTCCCTGGGGACTCAAAAATGAGCCGCTGGTGTTCGAGATACCTTAGTTTCACTGTATTTAAAATTTCAAGACTTACTAATCTGTGCAGCTGAGCAAGCCAGTTTGTTTATACACAAAGACAGGTCTTCTCATGACAGGGCTAAATTTCATTTGCTGATCTGAACCTTCACCAAGAAGTAAATTTTCAGATAAAAAATTCTGATATTTTTTATATTTCTGCACAAAACATATATTGTGGGTACTCATTAGAAAATCCTCAATGAGACGGTTCTAACAAGTACTCACTATCAATGTTTTTAAGCAGAAATAAGAAAAATAATGTATACCCCTGTAAACCAAAGTTTTGCTACATAAAAGTCGAGTTTAAGGCAGTTGAAATTACGTAGGCATATTTTTGTGATGTTTGTGAATAACTGTCTTGTTATATTCTAAAGATAAAATATAAATTTTCTCCTTTATCACAAATATATCAATATCTGGAGTTATGAAAAAATTTTCCTGTGACACAAGAAAGAGGTTAAAACAGCTGTGTTTAATAAGCCATAAGTGTTTGAGTCAATGAAGTTTCACTGCATATAGAAAAGCTGCAAATAGTCATTTTTATATATGAGTCTTGTCAGCAATTTAAAATTTCTTGCAGAGTGAGCCTACATATCTGATCTGTCTAAATATCAAAATTTTGAAAGTATTTTATTCCAAACCCTGGTAAAATGCATAACAAATAAGATGTGATATAATTAAATGAGCATTAAAAGATACATGATTCTCACCATAGAGGCTTCCTGGGCTATAAGAAGGTACTGTAAAATTCCTTGTGTTATACCACCTAGAGTTAAACTTTCATAAACACATTCCTGGGCCTGAGACTGAAAGTATACAACAATAAAACTGAAATTCTAAACATTCCTAGACCAATTTCATCTTCATATTTCTTAGTCATGTATGTTTGGGTAATGTAAAATCACATATACCATACTTACTGTATATATTTGAACAGACAGGCCTGAGCACACAATGTGTATTTGGACAGACAGGCCTTATCAAATAGTGTAGACCCAAATTAGACACCACAGAAAGCAACATCTTATCAGCGTCTACACTGTTTGCCATTCATCCAACTGTTTTTAGACACAAAAATGGGTGGTAAATTTTACTCATTAAATTTTAGGAAACATATGGAAGAGGTGCATTGTCGGAATACTTAGGAAAAACATGGTACATGTACTTGAACCTAAGACTTGAAATATGAAAACAATGCAACAGTAACTGCATTCAAAATGGATGAATACACCTGATTATATTTTATGCAATTTGTTGCCAAGGAGACAACTGTTGTGACTTTCTGTTTGCCTTCCTACAAACTGACATTACAACAGATAAGGGGGGTATTTTGTGAAAATTGAAGGATAGTTTTTGTGAGTTCTCCATAAAAACCTATGTTGTGGGTATTCATTAGATTTGAGGTTTTACGTCCCTCCCCATCAACACTGTAATGGTCATTTTGGAGACATTGCTTCCAATTTTGTGGGACTTTTACCCGACAATGAGATGAAATGACATTTCAAGTCCTGCCGCCCAATGAAACCAATGGGGTTTATAGGCATGGACGGGCCTACTCCCACCACTTTGCCTGGGCAGGCTTAGATCCTCTAAGCGGTTTACCAGTACTCGTGTGCGGGTCGGTTTCAGCTCTGCGTGGAAACATCATACAGCCCATATATTTCTTCAAGCCTCGACGGGCAGGGTTAGAACTGCCTCACCGGGGCAGTTCTAATGAATACCCACAATATATGGAGAAATAAGGAAAGCTATCCGTCAATTATAACAAAATACCAACCTTATCAGTTGCTATGACTGAGTGACAATAAGAAGTCTACCTTTAAAGGAAAGAATTTTTTCGCAGGGGCACTAGATGCATATGAGGGAGATAATGCTATTTTGAGAAACCAAAACATGACAAGTCTAAAACACTGATGAACACTTTTAAACATTTGTAATGCTCATGAATATTAAAAACATTTTCAAGCTTGAATCAGCAGAGCGAGATTTGTCCTGTTATTGACCTTGATTTTTTTTGTTTGAAACCTGCAAAAAAAAAACAAGAGGACCATGATGGTCCTATATCGCTCACCTGAGCTAAGAGATTAACATGTAGGTCCCAGGGTGGTGAAATTTTTGGACCCAGGTCTATAATTTGAGCAATTTAAGTAGAGGTCCACTGAATGAAGCTTAATATCAAATATCAAAGACATGGGCCTTCTGGTTTTGGACAAGAAGATTTCTAAAAGTTTCAATATATAAATCTATGTAAAACCAGTGGGCCCAAGGGCAGAGACATTTTTGGCCCCCATGCTATGATTTGAACGATCATAGAGAGATCCATTAGATGAAGCTTCAAACCAAATATCAAAGACCTGGGCCTTCTGGTTTCAGACAAGAAAATTTTTATATGTTTTCCCTATATAAGCCTATATAAAACTGTTTTTGGCCCCTGGGTTATAAATTGTAAATGAAGCAAAAAGATGACTGAGCATGTGCCAATGTTCAAGCACCTCAGTGATCGGGATGTTTGTATCTAAATTCAGTTTTATTACTGTATATAAATGCAAATGTGAGCCAGCCTTGGTAGCTAAATCTGATGCGCATCTGACTGGTGATCAGGAGGATGTGGGTTCGATACCTGCCTGGGTCAGCAACATTCTTCATGGAGATTGATCATAAAATCTTTTCTACTGTCATTCTCTCCCTTCCACTGATTCAAGAAGGGCAGCTGTCAGTTTCTGGCGAAAGAATGTGCACTGTACTGGTTAATCACTTATGTATGTGCCTGCCAAGGATAAGTGTGGATAGGTAACTGACCAGCTCAAAAACATCAACGCCGGACATCTCACAGTCACAAAAGCTCACCATGACCTTCGGTCAGGTGAGCTAAAAAGACTTAGGGGAAATGTGAAAAAAAAATAAAAGACTTATGGGAAAAAAATCTGATAATCTACCCTCATCCCTAGATACAGAACAGACAGGTGGACCACTTGAAATCAAAATAACTACCCCAACCAGTTTCTTACTTTCTTAAGGTGACTTGAGATGGCTGCATTCTTCAATTGTGGCCTTTCTTGAGTGACCTTCTTTTACTAGTTTGGACACATTCTGCCCCTGCCCATCAGGGCTTGAAGAAACAGATGGGCTGCATGATGCTTCCACGCAGAGCTGAAACCGACCCACACACAAGTACTGGTACACCGCTTAGAGGATCTAAGCCTGCCCAAAGAAAGCAGTGCGCACGAGTCGGACTTTCCATGCTTATAAACCCTATTGGTTTCATTGGGCGACAGGGCTTGAGATGTCATTTCATCTCAATGTCGGGTAAAAGTCCCATAAAATTGGAAGCAACGTCTCCAAAATGATCTTTACTGTGTTGATGGGGACGTTAAACCTCAAATGAAACAAAACAAAAACAAACAAAATCAACATCAGCACAGATACCATGTACACAAACCTCAATAATGCTTAAAAAGCTTTCCAGAGAGGTATTAATCCATTGTGTGCGGGAAACCCCTACTGGGGTACCTTGTCAAACAGTGCAGGCCCAGATCTTCTGATCAGGATCTGCAATATTTGCTAACAGAATTTTCCGTCAAAAATAGAATGAAAACGAAAACAAGAGGGCCATGATGGCCCTGAATCACTCACCTGAATCCAAAATGTTTCAAAGCTTATTGAAATGAAGGATTCATTGCTTTAAGGAGATGTGGACCAAAGACTTTTATCTTTAATGGCTATTTTTCATTGTAGTGGAATTTGAAGGTTTTTCTATTTTTAGCTCTGGTGTCCATTTTGTTTAACAGAGCAGAACCATTTAGGTAATTTTGAAAGAGGGTCACTCAAGGAACATTCCTGTGAAATTATTTTCAAATCAGGCCATTTGCCTAGGAGGAGATGTCATTTAAAGGTTTTTCTATTTTTAGCTCTGGTGGCCATTTTGTTTAAAAGAGTTGAACGATTTTGGCAATTTTGAAAGAGGGTCACTCAAGGAACATTCCTGTGAAATTATTTTCAAATCGGGCCATTTGCCTAGGAGGAGATGTCATTTAAAGGTTTTTCTATTTTTAGCTCTGGCGTCCATTTTATTTAATGGAGCTGAACGAGTTAAACAATTTTGAAAGAGGGTCACTCAAGAAACATTCCTGTGAATTTATTTTCAAATAGGGCAATTTGCCTAGGAGGAGATGTCATTTAAAGGTTTTTCTATTTTTAGCCCTGGTGGCCATTTTATTTAACTGTGTGGACTGATTTAGGCAATTTTGAAAGAGTCACTCAAGGAACATTCCAGTGAAATTATTTTCAAATCCGCCCATTTGGCTAGGAGATGTCATTTAAAGGTTTTTCTATTTTTAGCTCTGGTGGCCATTTTGTTTAATTGATGAGCAGAACGATTTAGGCAATTTTGAAAGAGGGTCACTCTAGGAACATTCCTGTGAAATTATTTTCAAATCGGGCCATTTGCCTAGGTGGAGATGTCATTAAAAGGTTTTCTGGGTTTTAGCTCTGGCGGCCATTTTGTTTAACGGAGCAGGACAATTTAGGCAATTTTGAAAGAGGGTCACTCAAGGAACATTCCTGTGACATTATTTTCAAATTGGAACATTTGCCTAGGAGGAGATGTCATTTAAAGGTTTATCTATTTTTAGCTCTGGTGCCCATTTTGTTTAACAGAGCGGAACGATTTAAATAATTTTGAAAGAGGGTCACTCAAGGAACATTCCTGTGAAATTATTTTCAAATCAGGCCATTTACCTATGTCGTTTGATGAAAAAGTTTACGCACGGACGTATGACGGACAAAAAGTGATCCCAAAAGCTCACCTTGTCACTACGTGACAGGTGAGCTAAAAATAGGCCTGACACCCCTCATATGGCAAACATACGCTTGGACTTGTCCAACATACAGCAAGAAGAGTCCACTAGTATACAATGGGTTAATGAAACCCCTAGCCCGACCAGTTTTGCCACAGAAAACATAGGTCTCGGAACTATCGGTTACTTAGAAACGATGTGACACATTTTGATAAATGCATGCCCTATCACTAAAGCTAGACCTTCACAAAAGCACTGGAAAAAATCATTCATGTCTCAATCAAACAAAAATCATATCTCATCAAAATATGCAACTTACTTAGTTTGCCATCCAACATAAGGGCTTGTATGCTTAAAATCATTTTTACAGCTACAAAAAATGCATATTTTGATGAGATATGATTTTGTTTAATTGAGACATGTATGATTTTGTGCAGTGCTTTTGAAAAGGTCTTGTTTTAGTGGAAAGGCAGGCATTTATCAAAATGTGTCGCATTGTCTTAAAATAACTGAAAGTACAATGATCAATGCTTACTGTGGACTACATTTGGTTTAAACTTTATTTTATTGTATAAAACAAACATCAATGACAAACATGTAAACTGGTGTTACTAATTACCGGTGTATTAACTGTTCAAGTCAGTAATATAAAACAAGCTGTTCTACCGATTCTGATAAATTGTGTCTAGTTAAACTATTGTTTCATTCCTTCAACAGAAATAAACAATATATTTTTTTTTCAAAATAAACTCCAACCGGCTAAATTGTTTATTTATATTGGACTGCCATCATCCGGCATGTCCGTTGTTACTAACTACTGGTGTATATGTAAACAAATCCTGTAGAAAGTCATTTGGGTATAAGAGCCTACACTGGACGAGATTCTGTAATGAAATAGTTATTGGCCTTCAAAATGAAAGCAAAGGCGGTCTGTTTGAAAGCTTTTTTTTTTTGTTTGTACAGTATGTTTTATGAAGTATATACCATTTTATTAACTGCTCAAAACAGAACATCACAATATATTGCTTTTTAGGGAAAATCAAGTGTCACAATTTGTTATTATTATTTTTCATTATTCCATTTATGTACGGGATATAACCACATCTATGTTTTATATCATAATACATATCAAATATTATGTTTTACCCTTCGAGAGGTATTACCAAGAAGGGAAGAAACTAACAAGATAAAATATGAGTGGATTTTTTTTTATATCGATACCCTTCATCTTTATTTTGGTATCATGTGATGTATGTATAAAGACAAAATATTTGACGTCTTTTTTTATCTATACACCGGGAACCAGGCTGTCAAAAAGTTCGTCTACGAGCAAACACACTTTTCTAACAGGAATTTAACTATTTTAAGTGAACACTTTATGTTTTTTATGTAATAACAGTGAACCAACATCATAATTTATGACTACAGATAAAAGAAGTCACTTACCCTGAGAAATGGACAGGTCTGCTATATTTTTTTCTTTATACAGACAGAGAGAAAAATGTCTTGTAAACAATGATGTGAGAATTTCCGAATGATAACGCATGCGATAGTAAGTCGGGTAAAACAGAATCCACTGGTAATTAGTATACACCGGTAATAAGTACATAGGGGATAAATATTGAGAACATAGCTATACTAGTTATAGTATCATACAAATGGGATCCAGAAGAAAGTCAAATGACTTATTTGACTACATTTATGGGCTCAGTGACACAACCTCTAACTACATACGAGGGGTATTGCATCCACATGCATGAAAGAAATGCTGCATTTGACAATGGACCAACTGAACCAGCTTAAGCAGACTGATTACCTTATCACAGTTCATCTCTCCAAAACCTTTCTTCTTAAGTGAATGTTTCTCCTATCTTTTTTGGTACTTCCCTTTAAGAAGTTGAAGAAATTTCATGTCAGTCATGCGAGTTTGGTCTCACCACAGGCATGGTAAAAATCCTACACTGACCATGTCATGCGCTAAATTTGTAAGTGACACTTGCAAGATTTTAAGTGATTCATGAGACTCTCATGAGAACTTTTGCTTTTCCAGTTCCTACTACTCGCAAACTATAGCTAATGCAATCTGACATGAGACTGGCAACCTCTATTACCATAAATTTACACCCGAATGAATGCATATACACCCGGACCTCGTTATAGCACGATTCGTTACAGCACGAATTTGGATATAACACGGTTTTGGTTTGGACCCCAAATTTTCCCCAACCAACATTTATAAATATTATCCAAGGATTGTATCAGGTTTCAAGCACAACAACATTATTTTCCTCTCACTTTTGACTGCAGTAATACGGTAGCTTACACGGTAGCTAACACGGTTTATAACGGTACTTTTTGACATTATTGCAGGCCTCCATCAGAGTTGAATATACAGTATATTAACTTGTTTAGCTTGACACGCATGATAAACATGAACATGAACTGCCATCGGCACAATCAAAAGTGTTGGCTTAGTGAGATAAAGAGATTAAAGAATTCAGTTAAGCAACCGGAAAAAAAATATTTATCACACTCTGTTAAGGATCACTGCCCAGCAGAAATTTTAAACATCGATGCAGACAATGTGATCGGTCACTGCAATAAAACTCATTTTCTAGAGCCGCATGTAAAAGAAAGTCAAAGGGGGTCTTTCAATGTATATGAAAGGGGGTCTTTCATTTGTGCCCACGCATGTTTTTTCTTTAAACTTTGTATATTAATAAGTCAGCATATGAAACCTATAAAAATGTATTTAATAAATTATATAAATCAAAGTAGGACTCAGGAGGCCACTCTAACTGACTCCCTCCATGAGCTGGTGTCTGTCTCTAAATAAGTGCGTCTTAAATCTTATGTTTTATTTAGTTTCAAGATCTGTGAACTGGATTGAATGCAGAACTCCATAGGCATTCCTTTGATACTAAAAAACTTTTTGAATTAATTAAAGTTTACATTTTCTGATAAAATAATTATCAAAAATCTCATTTTTTAATTAAAATTTTAAAAAACTATCAAAATTCAATCCCTAAGATAAATATGTTCTAGTCTTTGTCAAGATTTCATTTTGCTAGGAAAACTTGCCATATGTATCCTCTTTAGCTATGCCAAATTTCATGAAAATCCAAAACCGGTAACATTGTAATTTTACACCTTTAATGGATGTAGGTCGTTTCTGCAAAATTTACTATTTCATTGAAATCATCCAAGAACCTTATAAAAAGGCAATTCGTAACACTTACAGTATAAAAATTATATTATACAAATCAAAATGAATACATATTGAGCTAATCTAGCTTAGAAACTATTAAAATATCATGAATTTCTGATATTTTCCTTTCATTTATACACTATGATCTATCCAAAATAGTAGATAGTAAAACACTAAATCAAAAGGTATTCTAATCAACAAATTAGACTTAACAATTATATTGCTTTTTTATTAGCAGCAAAATTATTGTGAACATGCGCAACTTTATTTAATGGCTTTGCATAAGTCATGCTACTCAAATAGGTGTAATGCAAGGTGATCCATTATTTTCATTTCCATACCAAGCTGGTATGCAAGTACGCAATGGTCAGTGGTTTGTTGTTACTAGTAAAAATAGTTCTGTTGATAAGTCCATGGCCAGATTAAGCCTTAGCTATACTCTGTCTTTATGAACGCTGGATTATTAGCCTAACAAAAAGTTACAGTAATTATTTGTAAGTATTTCCAAAAATCGAAATGTCAATGATATCGAGTGTCTGTTGCAAAAGATATCATTGGTGGATGAGGCGCAGAATATTTGGTGTAAACAAAGCTGTCCCATGACGTAGAGAAATTTTGCTATTAGACAGGGAGAGAAACAGTTTCCTTCCTTATAGTACACATGCATACATATGTCTCTTTTCTGCATTGGTATTGTAATTGTTGACGTTTCTTTAGTGTCTTATTTTTTCTATTTACTTTGTCAATATAGTAGTTAATGTATCGGAAGCGAGCTTTTAGTATTTTGTTCTGGTTGTAAAACTTTCAACCACTTCTTAAATGTTTCTGCTGAATGCAAGTTCACTGTTTTTTTTAAGCACTGTTCTTGCTTGCTTTTTGTTCATTAATAATTACCAGTACATTTTTGTGCAATGTATCTCTCAGCTTAGAAAGAGCATTGCAGTGTTTGGACAGAAAAATGCATCACAATGTATTGACTGAAAATAATTTAAAATCCTATGACTACTCACAGATTGAATAATTATTATCAACAGTTTAAATGCTTCTTGATATCTTACATAATGTGCTTTGTAATTACTGCAACAACTGCTGAGATAGGTAAATGAAGTGAAAGACCTATACAAATATATAGACAACACAATCATGATCACATAAGTTTTGGAACACTGACAAATGTACGACCATGTGAATTCTAAAAGTAAATTCAAATGGCTTTGGAATACAGCTTCAGGAAGCCGTTTGATTTTGTTCATATGGGCTATACCAAAAAAAAAAAAAATAATAATAATAATGTCCAGGAAAAGTAATCTCAAGTGTTATTGATTTTCCCTAGAGTAAACCTTTCTTTTTAAATGGACAGTTAGGGTTATATAAACAAACAACAGTTTGACTTGAGAGTCATTTATCTCGAGTCGGATAACAAATCTCACAAAATCTGAAGCAACATCTAAAGTGACTGGTATGTTGTTGATTTGAATGTTAAATCTAAACATCACCTTAGCACCATTACCAAATTAGACAAGAAAACTGTGCACATGATTACATGGATGCGTTTGATGACGTCATCAAAACCATTGCGGTATAGTTCTGTAGACAAAATAGTTTGTTCCATAGGGGGCAAATTTACTGAAATGGCTGTTTTGAAATAATACTTATAATTATGCTATGAACTACTTACACAAACCATGCTATACTATAGCCATCCAAATTGAAAGCAATAGTAAAGTATTATTAAACAGCATGACCAAAACATGATAATCATATAATTTCACATTTTGCTGAATCAGGACTATCAGTATTCAGTCTGTTAAAACATAATGTTACCGGTCTTCAATTTCCATCAAAATTCATCAACATGTTCCTAAGATATGTGGGTAGTTTTTGTGCTAAAATGGTGTCTTGACAAAAATTGGAACATGGTAAATATGCATATAAAATTTTAATGAATACAAAAATAAGAGCTGAAATATGGGGACACCATCAAAGAAAACTGAATGCCCAGCCACTATTACTAGACATATGAGGTCAATCATAGTATCAACTAACTAACCAATTATGGCTTTAATTCATAAAACATAGCAGCATTAGATATATGAAACTCTGAATACTGTACACAGGTTTATATCAGAGTACTCTCTGTTGTGATAGAGACTTCATAAAATATGTAATAAATTTACTACGGAAATGAAATTTAAAAGTGAATTCATCGTAATTATAATGGATATACCCATCGCAATTATTGTGCATAATTTCATCAAAATCCAAGCGTGGGCAGAAACCAATGCAAATTTCCTATACCTTGAAAGACCCCCTTTGCATTGGTTTCTGCCCACGCTTGGATTTCGATGAAATTATGCACAATAATTGCGATGGATATATCCATTATAATTACGATGAATTCACTTTTAAATTTCATTTCCGTAGTAAATTTATTACATATTTTATGAAGTCTCTATCACAACAGAGAGCACTCTGATATAAACTTGTCTACAGTATTCAGAGTTTCATATATCTAATGCCGCTATGTTTTATGAATTAAAGCCATAATTGGTGAGTTAGTTGATACGATGAATGACCTCATATGTCTAGTAATAGTGGCTGGGCATTCAGTTTTCTTTGATGGTGTCCCCATATTTCAGCCCTAATTTTTGTATTCATTAAAATTTTATATGCATATTTACCATGTTCCAATTTTTGTCAAGACACCATTTTAGCATAAAAACTACCAACATATCTTAGGAACATGTTGATGAATTTTGATGGAAATTGAGGACCGGTAACATTATGTTTTAACAGACTGAATACTGATAGTCCTGATTCAGCAAAATGTGAAATTATATGATTAGCATGTTTTGGTCATGCTGTTTAATAATACTTTACTATTGCTTTCAATTTGGATGGCTATAGTATAGCATGGTTTGTGTAAGTAGTTCATAGCATAATTATAAGTATTATTTCAAAACAGCCATTTCAGTAAATTTGCCCCGTAATGAACAAACTATTTTGTCTACAGAACTATACCGCAATGGTTTTGATGACAAACGTCATCAAACGCATCCATGTAATCATGTGCACAGTTTTCTTGTCTAATTTGGTAATGCTGCTAAGGTGATGTTTAGATTTAACATTCAAATCAACAACATACCAGTCACTTTAGATGTTGCTTCAGATTTTGTGAGATTTGTTATCCGACTCGAGATAAATGACTCTCAAGTCAAACTGTTGTTTGTTTATTTAACCCTTACTGTCCATTTAAAAAAGAAAGGTTTACTCTAGGGAAAATCAATAACACTTGAGATTACTTTTCCTGGACATTAAGTTTTCAGAATTTGTATCTGCATAGGCACTAGCCAATCTTTTTTTTTTTTTTTTGTATAGCCCATATGAACAAAATCAAACGGCTTCCTGAAGCTGTATTCCAAAGCCATTTGAATTTACTTTTAGAATTCACATGGTCGTACATTTGTCAGTGTTCCAAAACTTATGTGATCATGATTGTGTTGTCTATACATTTGTATAGGTCTTTCACTCCATTTACCTATCTCAGCAGTTGTTGCAGTAATTACAAAGCACATTATGTAAGATATCAAGAAGCATTTAAACTGTTGATAATAGTTATTCAATCTGTGCGTAGTTATCGCATTACTCATAGGATTTTAAATTATTTTCAGAAAATACATTGTGATGCATTTTTTCTGTCCAAACACTGCAATGCTCTTTCTAAGCTGAGAGATACATTGCACAGAAATGTACTGGTAATTATTAATGAACAAAAAGCAAGCAAGAACAGTGCTTAAAAAAACAGGGAACTTGCATTCAGCAGAAACATTTAAGAAGTTGTTGAAAGTTTTACAACCAGAACAAAATACTAAAAGCTCGCTTCCGATACATTAACCACTATATTGACAAAGTAAATAGAAAAATAAGACACTAAAGAAACGTCAACAATTACAATACCAATGCAGAAAAGAGACATATGTATGCATGTGTACTATAAGGAAGGAAACTGTTACTCTCCCTGTCTAATAGCAAAATTTCTCTACGTCATGGGACAGCTTTGTTTACACCAAATATTCTGCGCCTCATCCACCAATGATATCTTTTGCAACAGAAACTCAATATCAGTGACATTTCGATTTTTTGAAGTACTAACAAATAATTACTGTAACTTTTTTGTTAGGATAATAATCCAACGTTCATAAAGACAGAGTATATCTAAGGCTTAATCTGGCCATGGATTTATCAACAGAACTATTTTTACTAGTAACAACAAACCAAGGACCATTGCGTCCTTGCATACCAGCTTGGTATGGAAATGAAAATAATGGATCACCTTGCCTTACACCTATTTGAGTAGCATGACTTATGCAAAGCCATTAAATAAAGTTGCGCATGTTCACAATAATTTTGCTGCTAATAAAAAAGCAATATAATTGTTAAGTCTAATTTATTGATTAGAATACCTTTTGATTTAGTGTTTTACTATCTACTACTTTGGATAGATCATAGTGTATAAATGAAAGGAAAATATCAGAAATTCATGATATTTTAATAGTTTCTAAGCTAGATCAGCTCAATATGTATTCATTTTGATTTGTATAATATCATTTTCATACTGTAAGTGTTACGAATTGCCTTTTTATAAGCTTCTTGGATGATTTCAATGAAATAGTAAATTTTGCAGAAACGACCTACATCCATTAAAGGTGTAAAACTACAATGTTACCGGTTTTGGATTTTCATGAAATCTGGCATAGCTAAAGAGGATACATATGGCAAGTTTTCCTAGCAAAATGAAATCTTGACAAAGACTAAAACATATTTATCTTAGGGATTGAACTTTGATAATTTTTTAAAATTTTAATTAAAAAATGAGATTTTTGATAATTATTTTATCAGAAAATGTAAACTTAAATTAATTTAAAAAGTTTTTTAGTATCAAAGGAATGCCTATGGAGTTCTGCATTCAATCCAGTTCACAGATCTTGAAACTAAATAAAACATAAGATTTAAGACGCACTTATTTAGAGACAGACACCAGCTCATGGAGGGAGTCAGTTAGAGTGGCCTCCTGAGTCCTACTTTGATTTATATAATTTATTAAATACATTTTTATAGGTTGCATATGCTGACTTATTAATATACAAAGTTTAAAGAAAAAACATGCGTGGGCACAAATGAAAGACCCCCTTTATTCCAGCTTAAAAGCAAATGATAAAACATATTCAAGATCATTTTTCGCAGTAAAAAAATCATTCAAAGATTTTTTGCGCCATTAAAAATCGTTTCAAAAGGCTAAAATATTAAGGGTAAGACATTTCAAGGGAAGTAATTCAAATTTCTTGTAAGCGTTGATCATTGCCGGTTCCGAACCCTAACCCGGTAATATCACTATTGAAATGCATTAACAGTACTGTAGTTCGGTACGGTTCCGGACGCTCAGATACAACAAAGTTAGCCGGGAACCAGCTATCAATATGGCGTCATACTCGCTGTCAGATCGGACGATTTCTGGATATAAAACTTGGTTTATCAGCTGGTTTCGATTAAAGTGACTTGTTTGACTTGATGGGCTATGGTATTTACTGCCATTGCTTAGTTCTAAACACATTTTAGTCGGGAAATACGGTCATTAACCGGACCGCACATCATCTTGTTTGGGAAACTATTGATCACCATTGTGTCAATGGTTGATCTGTGACAAATACGGTCGGCGTTTATAACACGATTCGGTTAACTAACACGGTCCGTTGGTAGGACCCGGAGTTCCTTTTTATAACGAGGTTGAGGTGTATTTATCTTTGCCATTTTCGGATCAGGTGGATATTGTTATTCAATACACAGAGGTCAGTAAATGGGTCACAATTCAAGAGATGCTGAAAATTCACTCGAAGTTTACGAAAACTGACCTATTAGGCGATAACACTGACTAATTTATTCTTTGCATAAAGGCCAGTCTTATGTCAAATTGCACCAACTTTACTTGCAAATGGCTCACAAAAGGATTAATTATTTTTGCAAAATGCACAAAATATAGAATCTTCCCGGGACCTGTACTGTACAATCAACTGTATATCTTACCATCATAAGCTGAACAAGCATTGTCAATGTCTGGGGTTGCATGTCCATTGATGGTGCATGACTGAAGTGATTGTGAAGATACCTCAGGGCTCCACCCGCCAACTCAAAGTACCTTGTTGTTTGTTGTAAGCCCTCTTTTGTCTTTCTTTCCTGTGGAAAAAGATGACAATTATGTACTGCCCTATTTTTATTAGACTGTCATAACTTCAAATATGGTAGTCTCTTGTTAACAAAAACACTAGATCATGCAGTCGATAGTATACCATTGCAAATACCTGCTTTTTCTATAAATAACACTAAAGATATGGCAAAGACATACTTTTTGACCTTTTACCTTGGGGTCACGTTGAGGCCAAGGTCACACCAAAAGTAGTCCAGTGCCATCTACATCCCATGTTTATCCACAGGCAAAGTTTGAAAAGTGTACCTTAACCAGTTTCAGGAGAGATCCATTCCAAAGAAACGTGATGGACGTACGCACACATACATACATACAGAGCCATCAAGTGACAGACACTCGACTCTGACACGAAAACTACCAATTTTTTCTTCGAAAAAGCGGGTAGAAAAATAATGAAAAATGGCTTGGACCAGTTATTCTAAACTAACATCTTCTGTTAGTATTGCTAAAACTTTGATCATTAAATATGGTAAATATACTTTTTTTTTCTTCTGAAAATCTCATGTACAAATTGATGAATTTTGGTCAAACACGGTGTTGATCTTTATCTAAGGGATGTAATTCACTTTTCGTCTTCATCTAAGGGATGTAATACACTTTAGTCATGATTATCTACCTTTGAACTACTGTGACAACGTCTTGACAACGACACGACATCTTGATAACTTAGTTTTTATTTCAGGCTTTTCAGCCATCGCAAACATTAAATGTGTAATGCTTTGAATCTTTAGCATGATTTGACATTAACACTTGATACAATATATCATTACAACAACATTTGATTCGATTTTAGTGACCCTGTTCTCATTTTCAAAGGCACAGGCTCCCGAAAACTCAATTTCTGGGCATAAAAATTACTTATCTGCATCCTATCTCCTAAATGACTTTGAACATTGTTTTCAAATAAGAGGTGCATTATGTTATTCAACCTTCCAAACAACTGATTAGGTTTTGATCACCTTGTCCTGATTTTCACGGTCAAATGGTTGCTTAAGTCATTATAGTGGAGGACATAGTTTTCTTCTGAAAACATTTCAAGTTTAAGGAAAATGGGGATATCTGCAGGGGAGAAAACTGTTTGAAAAGTATTTTTGTCTTCTTTAATGACAGGGGTCTACTCTAGAAGGCAAGAATTAGCTACAGGAGCAGAAGAGTAGACCCTGGTTTCAGTGCTGCCCCTGTAAACAGTGGTTAATAATCATGTACATGAGTCACTAGTGTTAGAGCTATTGAAGTTTCACTGTATATAAAAACACACATACACACACAAATCTAGTCACATGTCAAAGGTCAACCTACCTGTTTACAGGCCATCTGAGTATACAAAGCACCAATATTGAAGAGGATACAACCTTTCTCAAAGGTCAAAGTCTTCTGTATGTTAGGAACACCAGTCAGAGAGTCATACCTGAACATGAAGGGTAAGTTAAACTTATATTTATAGGACTATAAATTTTCTTTCAAATTCACAAATTGAATGACAAACAGTGTAGATCCTGGTCAGATGGCTTCTAAAGGTAGGGGTTGTTGTGAACAGCAGGATAAGGGTTAAGTTTTATAGATACATCCAAACACTACGTCATCACTCAATAATACTATTTGCCGGGACTTACCGGTGGTGGGCCAAAAAACATCTTTGGCCATTTGTGGCCATTGTAAATGCGATGTTATTTTCTGTAAACTTGTATTTTGTTTGGAATCGAAACGACAAAATTGACCTTTAAACTTTTAAAATAGACATGTCTTAGCTAGTAATTACTGGTTTCTAGAATATTTGAGGATGTTTTGATGATAATTACCTGTTAAACTTAGGCAGGTGACGAGGCGGGATGGTCTTAATTATTTGTAATAAAAATGCACAAAACGAATGACTAAAGATGCGGAAGATGCAGGAATGAAGTCTAGAATATATTTATCTACTCATTTAAAGTGTAGTCCGATCGATTTTCTGTAACAGTCAACCAAAATATGCCCGTAATATTAAACCTATTTACAGTGTGTTTATATGGAACCAGCGGCTTTTTGCCAACCACAAAAGATCATTATCAAAAGGAAAAGTAGTTTAGCGCATGCGCAGTGACAAGTAAACAAGGTCACTTCATAACATTGGATCCGTCTATTCGAGCCGGTCAGTTTACCTAGCCACACTTTTCTTGGGCAAGCTTATACATAAGCTGTTAACTAGTACAGTGGACATTCTTTTGCCAGAAACCGACAAATGGCAATCTTGATTCAGGGAGAGAATGACAGTAGAAAAGATTTCATGATCAATCTCCATGAAA
>CAUZLF010000332.1:303694-325749 GCA_963580285.1 Lucinisca nassula | reverse complement strand
GTGTTTATGTTATGTTTCTTCATTTTTATTCCCTTTCCTTCGGCTAGGTTTAAGAAATAGCTCAGCTCTATCTGTGATTTGTTGTGTAATAAATCACAGTTTGGAGGTCAGTTGTAAAGTAGACAAATCACGAGCGTGTAGCGCGCGTGATTTGTCTACTTACAACTGACCGACAAACTGTGATTTATTACCCAACAAATCACTGGCTAGAGCTGATCTATTTCGATTCTAACACGCTGAAAATCGGCCATAATGATGTTGTTTCCTTCAAAATCTCACAACTTTTCGCCATTGTTAGAAGAAATCCCGCTTAAATTATCGACTGAAACACATGCATTTATATCCTTTTCTAACGTTTTCGATGCGAGAAAATGACGTTACACCGTCTAACGTCAATTGAATCGACTAGTGACGTCATAAATTTGCAGTTTTTAATGACGTCACACGTCACGTTCTTCGAGCTGTGATTTGTTGCAGAATAAAACACAGTTATTTTGCATTGCCTATATAGGCGCGCTGTGTTAGAATAAGAAATATAACGTGTAATGTTTCTATTTTTACTTTCATCGTTTCTTCTGTACTGCCAAATGTTACGTAAAATCTTTTTGACTTGCTCAGCCCTTCAAACTACACTTCGTCGACCTGAATACATCTTTTTAGCCGGCCAATCCACTTTTGGAATCGGTTTTCATACCCTTCAATGGAGATACTTATCAGATACTGGTAGAACATTTATCTCCAGATAGACGGTATTTGAGTTTTTGAAAATAAAAACAGTCGCAGGGGGCAGGTATGGCGCAGATGGAAGAAATGGTAGGACAGTGACGTGACCCTCTCTGACTCCAAACCGTCGATCAAAAGTTGTGCCACATGAGCGGGTGCATTATCATGCAAGTGTCTGAGGTAATAGAGTCCTGTTTTGGGGTTCCGGGTTATGTAGTACTTTTTCTTAGTACAACATTTTTACTGAACTTTGGTTTTTGGCACCGGAATACGCGTGACTGGACCCTTGTTATTGAAAAACCTTTTCACCGTTCTCGTTTGTTTTGCAGTTATTGGATATCTCTCATAAATCGGTTGGAACACTTCCGCTAAATCCAGGTCTCATCAGCAGTGATTGAAGTGTTGAAATTTTGTATACATTTTCGGAAGTCTTTTGTTTTCTTTTGCATTCTTTTGTCAAATATCATATTGCATTTTTTTCCTACTTTAAAATACCATGAACCCGTACTACCGAGAACCGGGGTAATTGCCTCACTGTGAATGGGGCATCCTTTTGTAGGATTTTTCCATATTAATTTTAGTTGTTGTTGTTAGAGGGCGACCTGTGAGCAGCATAAAGTTGCTGCTGCCCGGCACTATATATACTACCCACCTGCAAATTGGTCATTTCCATAGATATCGCATACCTCACAGGTTTCGTTCTGAGTTATGATCGAGGCCCTAATTTCATGCACATTGTTGGCTCCATTCCCAGTCTTTTTGTATAGAGTGTAATAAATGCGCTACAGGAAATGTACACTGCTCAAAGACCAGTGAAGTAATAAGCAAGACGTTTTTAGTGCTTACTCTATCGACATGAGGTGTTTTTTTAAGCACACATTGCATGATTGGTGCAAAATAAATTACACTGACATTGATTTTGGAACAGCCCTCGTATGTAACGCTAGTATGCAGCATTACTTAGTCAGTTAGTTAATTTATTTGTTTACGCATTTATATTTATCGGACCCCGCCCATTGGGGCTTGAAGAAATAAATTGGCTGCATGATGCTTCACATGAGCACATGGGTACTGGTAAACCGCTTAGAGGATCTAAGCCTGACCAGGCAAAGCGGTGCGATTCGGACCGTCCATGCTTATAACCCTATTGGTTTCATTGGGCGACAGGGCTTGAGATGTCATTTCATCTCAGTGTCGGGCAAAAGTCCCACAAAATTGGAAACAACGTCTCCCAAATGACCTTTACATGTTGACGGGGACGTTAAACCTCAAATCAAACAAACAAACAAATCAATCTATAAGAGAGCCACATCAGTTCAGCTTTGAGCTTCCATCACGAAAACACGCCTATATAGTTATGACCCCCATTAACCCCACTTTTGTATAGTAAAACTGGGGTTTGCAGGAGTATGCTTTATTTGTTCTATTTCTCCTCTAAAATATAGATTGTGGGTACTCGTTAGAACCGCCTCGATGAGGCGGTTCTAACGAGTGCCCACAATCTATTCGAGGCGGTTCTAACGAGCACCCACAATCTATATTTTGAGCAGTAATAAGAAAATATCACAATTTTTCATCTTTCATTTTAAAACTGTCGTTTGTTCGGGGGTAAAGTTTACAATGTATTTGTATAGGCGTGTTGTCGTAATGCATTGTGCGCAGTAATGATACGCTTCTACGACTGGCTCTGTCCTCATTTGACTGAACATAAAATGAGGATAAAGATTTTTTTGTGGCTAGGAAGCCAAATTTGAGTGTATTTAACGTTGGCAATAAATTGAATTTTATCGTTATTTTATATCGTTTCGGGCTAGTGTGCCATGGTGTCATTTTAACACCTGCATGCACGAGTGAAGCTTTGTTTACTGACAGCGGGGCTTTTGTTACGCGAACGCTCGATCCAATTTTTACAGAAGTCTCCAAAAACTATTGAATGCGATGCAGCCGAGTGATTGCATCTACAGTAAAATTCCTACATGAAGACCATCTTTGGGACTGTTCAAAAATGGTCTTTAAGACCACTTTTGAACAGTTCCAAAGGTGGTCTCTACAGCAGGAAACACAAAGAAAGAATAATCGCAGTCTAGCTTTTCATCACGAAAACAGGCCTATATAATTTCCCCACCCCCTTTAACCCCATTTTTATATAGTAAAACTGGGGTTTTCAGGGGTAAACATTATTTTTCTTATTTCTGTTTAAAAACATTGATTGTGGGTACTCGGTAGAACGAGGCGGTTCTATCAAGGCCCACAATCTATGATTTGAGCAGAAATAAGTAAACTATCACAATTTTGTCAACATAAAAATCTTCATTTTTTTTCGGAGGAAAATTTACTATGCACTTGTATAGGCGTGTTTTCGTAATGTAAAGCATAATAAGTCTTAAGTTTAGGGTCTAATAGCGCAATTTCACTGTATATTACAAGACCCTCGCCATGTTGAACCCGGATATGTCATTTAAAAAAACAAAAAAAACCAACAGTATTGATCAAGATCAGCTGGCTGATCAGGATTTATATTGTTTTCCATTCTACTTCTGAATCCATTGTAAAAATTGAAATCATACAACAATACAAATGCATTACGAATACACGCCTATACAAATACATTGTATCCTTTACCTCTAAAAAAATCTAAAATTTTAAGATGAAATATTGTGATATTTTTCCTTATTATTGCTGAAATATAGATTGTGGGTACTCGTTAGAACCGCCTCATCGAGGCGGTTCTAACGAGTACCCACAATCTATATTTTAGAGCAGAAATAAGAAAAATAAGGTATACCCCTGTAAACCCCAGATTTACTATATAAAGTGGGGTTCAAGGGGGTCAAACTTATATAGGCGTGTTTTCGTGATGGGGTGACTAATCGAAAAGGAGGGTTGCATAATAAAATTTATCATATGACGTCGTTGATAAGCAGTGGATAACGTCGTGTAATAAAAATCGTATGACCACACGTGTAATAACACTTTGGCGGGATTAAGTAACGTCATGACGACGTCCATGTCGACAATGCACTTTTCGTAGAAAACTTGTCAAATTAAAAAGCGATAAAATCCAATTTAAAGTAGTCATATGATAAAGAGAATCTTACACTCGTGGTCATTTCATATGAAATTTATGAAACTCGCCGAAGGCTCGTTTCATAAATTTCATATGAAATGACCACTCTTGTAAGATTCTCTATATTTAGCACGGTGCGGGCTGTAGAGATAAATCCATCACATGTGAGTGAGTGTATTTGGGTCTTACGTCCCACCAACAGCTAAGGTCATATGTAGACGGGACTTGGGATTTAAGGCTCATCCGAAAGTCCGTAGAAGCCCGGGATCGAACCAATGAACCCTGGTTTATGAGGCGAGTAGCTTATCCTCTATACCACAGAGGCTTCTAAATCCATCCTTAAAACAAGTTCATGTAATAAAAAGTATTGTCAACCACAATTAATAGAGGGAAAAGTGAGGTTTACATGGCTGTGCAGTTTAGTATATTATTTCTGCTCACAACCGGAACGCGAGACGTAATCAAATGAAGGGGAGACATCCAGGAAAAATCACAGTCAATTATCACAACAAATCAATTACCAAGAGGAAAAAGAAAGCAGATGTTGACACACAAAGTACGATCCGTATCAATGATAGTGTCGCAACAAGACACATATTATTATCATTACTGTTACCATAAATGCACCCGTGTGACATAGAGCATCCTTTATATCTAAAAAAAAACCCGGTATTTTTTCTGATGAAAATAATTGATATATTTTCCTTATTCTAACTTCAATCAAAGGTTGTGAGTACCCAGAACCTATGTCTTGAAACAGAAAAAAGAAAAATAGTATACACCGCTGTAAACTCCAGTTTTCTCTGTATGATGCGCGGTTAAGAGAGGCATTCGTTACACTGATTTGTTAATTATTGATGAGGCGGAAGGTGGTGACTACTTTTTAAACATCACGAAAACACGTCTATATAATTTTGACCCCATTGAACCCCACTTTTATATAGTAAAACTGGGGTTTGCAGGGGTAAACCTTATTTTTTCTTATTTCTGCTCTAAAATATTAATTGTGAGTACTCGTTAGATCCGCCTCGATTCTAACGAGTACCAAGAATCTATATTTTGAGCATAAATAAGAAAAATATCACATTTCTTTTTCATCTGAAAATTTCAGTTTTTTTCGGCGGTAAAGTTTACAATGTATTTGTATAGGCGTGTTTTCGTAATGTAAACAATTGGAAATCATTAACCGTAGGGAGCGAACCATGAAGACAGGTTTTCTCATTAGGAACACATGTCCGTAAGAAATAATGGTGTCCAACATGGTGTCAGAAAATGATAAATATTAGGTAAAAATAATAACATCTTTATTATTTTTGCTTTCAACATAGATTGTTGGTGCTCGTTAGAACCGCCTCATTGAGGCGGTTCTAACGAGTACCCACAATCTATGCTTTTGAGCAAAAATAAGGCAGATAATGTATACCCCCGTAAACCCCAATTTTCTCTATATAATGTGGGGTTTAGGGGGGTCTTCGTTTCACGGACTTGTTATAGTGATGTCCTAACAGCATTCATGTGATAACCATTACGAAAAAAAACGCCTATACAAATGTATGGACAATTTGACCATCAAATAAAGTGAAATAAAATTTCTGCTATTTTTCATATTTCTGCACGAAACATAGATTGTGGGTACTTGTTAGAACAACCTCGTCGAGGCGGTTCTAGCGTCGACTCACAATCTTTGTTACTGAGCAGAAATAAGAACAATGTTGTATACCCCTGTATCATGATTAATATGTGTGCTATATAGAGGATCTTACATGAGTGCTCATGTATTATTGAATTTATTAAACGAGTTGAGGTAAAGGGATAAAATGCGAGGCTTAAAGCCTCGCATTTTATCCCTTTTCCTCAACGGGTTTAATAAATTCAATGATGCATGAGCACGAATGAAAGATTCTTTTTATCATATGACATTTAAAACGCTTTTTATTCACGTTTATTTTACAAAAATATCAATATTCCGCCATAAGTAAACGCGACGTCGTTAAGGACGTCGTACGTGTAACGTTACGGGACGTGTCTAACTAATTTGCATATTTAATCCACTAGTGGATTATCGAATTTATTATATGGCGTTATTACACTCTCAGACGCAACGTCATATGATAAAATTTCATGTTTGTATATGCAGTGCCTTTTTTCAGATATGTTCCTAGTTTCTGCCCCAAACATGGACTGTCGATGTCTTTTTGAGACGAATCTAACGAGTACTCTCAGTCGCACTTTTCCGTATATATTACGATAACACACACGTGCGACATAGTTTATTTTTCACATCTCCAAAATGGCTACTCATCTGATGAAAAACCGTGATATTTTTCTTATAAATGCTCAAAACATAGGTGGTGGTTGCTGGTTAGAACCGCCTCAATGAGGCGGTTCTAACGAGTACCCACAATCTATGTCTTGGAACAGAAATAAGAAAAATAATGTTTACCCCCGTAAACCCCAGTTTTCTCTATATAAAGTGGGGTTTAGGGGGGTCTTCATTTCACGGACTTGTTCACGTGATGTAAAGCAAGCACATAAGAGCCAAAATATGCTTGTTGAAAACAAGAAAATTACACGAACCTTGTTATAACGCATTTTGCAGTTTTGGGGGACTTCTTAAAAGAGGTGGTCATAAAGCCATTTGAATAAAATGTGGTTTACAAGGGTATTCATTGCGTCCCTACCCATCGTGTGATGCTTTCGCGCAGAGCTGAAACGGACCGAACTTGAGTGCTGGTAAACCTGGCCAGGAAAAGTGATGCTTGAAACTCTAGCGATTTTTACGGGGGGGTTGGGCTTGAGATGTCAATTCATCAAAATGTCGGTATAAGTCCCACAAAATCGGAATCAACGTCTCCAAAATGACCACATGGTGTTGAATGGGACGTAAAACCTCAACACAAACAAACAAAGATATTCATTACGCGGACTTGTTGCCGGTTACAGTAGCTCAGTCGGATGCCCGTCTGACTAGTGATCAGGAGGACGCGGGTTCGATACCTGCCTGGGTCGGCAACATTCTTTCGCGGAGACTGATCATGAAATCTTTTCTACAGTCATTCTCTCACTTCCGCTGATTTAAGAAGGGCAGTTATCAGTAACCGCTTACGTATAAGCCTGCCTAGGAGAAGTGTGGATAGGTAAACTGACCGGCACAAAAAATGACCTAAATAGTGTTGACTGGGCCTTTAAACTCCAGTACAAACAAACAAACAAAAAAGCGTCCCGATACACAGCACCTTCACACGGACCCATCCTCCCACAGAAACTGGAGGCATTGTACTATCCAAACATTGTTCAGTCGAACGTCGAGCGCTCGAACCCCATTGAGACCATGAAACCATTGTTCGAGACAGCGGTAGTTCGACTCACGGAGGGTTACTGTTAGTGCCATTCCAGGCAGCATAATAGAGATATTGTGGGATATCTTTACGGTGTTCTTTATTATAAATGTATGTTATGTGTACTCATTAGAATCGCCCTCGTCGAGGCGATTCTAATGAGTACACACAGCATACATTTGCAAGATAAAAGAAGAAATTCTCCCTTAATTATCCCTATATCCTATTTGGAGGAATTCCTCACGGACTTAAGAATGTGTTCGATCATCCATGTTTTTTTTATTGATTGATTGTCTGGGGTTTAATTGTGGGTCATTTTGCGTCGTCTCGCAGAGAATGGAAAACGAGCTATAGGGGTCGAGCCATTGAAGTTTTGCTCTGCTATCCAAGCAGCAAACACAAAGGTACAGATCAGACTGCGCGCATGCGCAGGCTGATCTGCACCTTTTTTGTTCGGTAAGGACACAAGAAAGGTTTTCTCAAGACCTGGCTCATATAATATAATGTGCGTATATGATATATGTACATATACAAAAACTATGCGGAAGGTGCTGTGTATATGCTTTTGTTTGATTTGAGGTTTAACGTCCCCATCAACGCTGTATATGTCATTTTGGAGAGGTTGCTTCCAATTGTGTGGGACTTTTACCTGACATTGAGATGAAATGCCATCTCAAGCCCTGTCGCCCACTGAAACCAATAGTGTTTATAAGCATTGACGGTCCGACCCTCACCGATTTGCATGGACAGGCTTAGATCCTCTAAGCGGTTTACCAGTACTCGTGTGCGGTCGGTTTCAGCTCTGCGTGGAAGCATCGTGCAGTCCATATATTTCTTCAAGCCCCGATGGGCGGGGGCCAAAGGTGCTGTGTACAAATTCAATACTTTACTGAGACGGACATGTACGACTTAGTTTGTCTCGGCCATCTTATTGCATTGCTCTCTTTCTCTGTCAACTTTATTGATAAATTTTATTGTTCTCCTCACCCCGTTTACTACTCTGAGGGTGGGAAGTCATTTGTTGAGCTGTCATGTCTTTAGCTGCGATTGATTGAGAAAATAGAACAGATAATTTGTTTATTGGGCGTTAAAGGTGAAACTCAGTCTTTATAAGACCGGAAAACTGGGTTTATATGTCAGACTGTCTTTCTTTGCCCACACAGCAACAAAACACTCAGGCTGGTCGCTTACTACTCGAGTAAATCAGTTGTCGACGAAATGACGTGCTTACATGTCTGAGCAGATTGGCCACGCAGAGCTGAATGAGTACTGGTAAACCGATTAGAGGGTCAAAGCCTGCGCTGGAAAAGCGTACAGGCGGTTCTAACGAGTACTCACAATCTATATTTTAGTGCAAAAATAAGAAAAAATGTCACAAATTTTCATCTCAAGATTTTAGTGTTTTCGGCAGTTAAGTTTACAATGTATTTGTATAGGCGTGTTTTCGTAATAGTGCTAATAATTGACTATATGGGTTTTCTGAAGATGATTTTGTTTGTTTGAAATGGGGTTTAACGTCCCCGTCAACACTAAATAGGTCATTTTTTAGATGTTTCCAATTTTGTGGGACCTTTACCCAACATTGATAAGAAATGACATTTCAAGCCCTCCGCCCAATGCAACCAATATTTATATGCACGGATTGTCCGACTCGCACGAATTTGCCTGGGCAGGCTTCGGCAATCAAAGCAGTTTACCAGTACGCATGCAGCCCAATCTATTTCTTCAAGCCCCGATGGGCGGGTTCGATTTCTGAAGATGCACCAAAAATGTAAATATATCTGCTTTTTGTACCGAAAACTGACAGCTTTAGTAGACTCCCTTCCTACAGGCAGTTCTTGAGTTTTAATGAATGTCATACTTTTTCTTTGGTACAAATTCATCGCTCAATTCTATTGACAGCCACTATAAAGATGATTCCTTTGACAACATTATATAATTTACGTACATTTTGAGTATAAGGAAATGCGGCAACTGGACCACACACGCATAGAAGCGATACCTAAACTACCTTTCAAATCATGGCGAAAACTTTCCATTTAAGACTAATGCTTAACGCAGGTGTTATAGGATCAGCCATTCCACTTACAAATTACCTGTGTTTCACTATTTATGGCGTATTGAAATTATATGAGCCGCAGCATGTTAAATTGGGTCTTATTGTACACCCGAGAGCAGCCCAGATCAAGCGCGCGTGCAAATTCCAACGTATTTGTATTCTTAGAAATTAACGAAGGTTCCGACAAGATGGTGCATGCGAGTCTTGTAAAAGTGTTTGCATTTCTAATTAAGGGGAATGGGAACACCTTGTAGATTTTTCCGCCATTTTACAAAGGGAGACGACTTTCGTGACTTCTTGTTCGCTTTTCTATAGGCCCTGCCCCACAAAAATAGGGGTCTACTCTTTTAAGGCAAGAATTGGTTTCACTGACCGTTTCAAGGCGGTTTTTCTGTCACGGTTTATATTTTTTATGGCTTATCTTTGAGTGTGTGTATCGATTACATTACATTTGTTTTAGATAGCCAGTTGGCCATTTTGTGGGAAAGTAACTGTCCTTTTGGCTTTCCGCTATTGAGGTTTCCGTTAGTGTCTAGTTGTTTCATGTTTGTGTTTCTTTCCCTGTGGTGTCTTTGATGGGAGCTGTGGGTTAATTGTATCGATTCCTTATCATTGCCTTCCCTTCTATTTCTTACTACTTTACTGGTTCAAACGCCTAGAAATTGTGCTAATTATTTCTTTCTTTGATAAAGGAAGTTCAAACCACCGACGGTTGAAACATGGCAGCTGACGGGAAGATGTGGCGTAGATGATTGTGGGATATAGTTCCACTTGCTTGGGGAGTAGGCTGTGCTGTGCTTGTTCATCTGGCCTGACTGCCTTATTGGGGCGATCCAAATATGTAGACACGGTGTTTATTCCCGCGATGGAAAGATGGGGGTTGTTTCTGAATCCCCTAACCACCTCTTGTCTTCTGTCAGTTTTGGCAGGATGTTATCACTCACTATTGTATATGCTAATGATGTTATCTTTGTGTCAGAAATAAAATAAAATTACCAATTGTTGGTTTTACCCATTTTGCACCGGCAACCCCAAAACGGGTACCTTGGCGAACAGTGCAGGCCCAGGCAAAGAGTTCAGCTAATTTACGAATGATTTTTCAAGATAACACAGCCTGTCATCCCTTAATTTCGAAATGGACTCCTGCCATATACAAGGAGGAAGATTCCATTTGGTACAAAAAGGCTTAAGTTCTTCGGTCGCGGTTTATTTTTGTTATGGTTTGTCTTTGGGTGTTTGTGTCGCTTATATTATTATTATATTTTGGATAGCATTTTGGCCGTTTTGTGGGAGGGTGGCTGTCCTTTTGGCTTTCCGCTGTTGGTGTTTCCGTTAGGGTCTGTTGCTTCATGTTTGTGTTTCTTTCCCTTTGGTGTCTCCGGTGGGAGCTGTGTGTTAATTGTATCGATTCCTGATCATTGCCTCTACTTTTATTTAACGAGTTGTGTCGTTACATGGACTGTCAGAATAAAGCGAGTTGTCTGTGTATAACATAGTCTACGTATTCGCCATCATGCAGCGTGAATGATTCATCACGAAAACATGCCTATATAAATTTGACCCCCTTTAACCCCACTTTTATATAGTAAAACTGGGGTTTACAGGGGTACACCTTTTCTTATTTCTGCTCAAAAATATAGATTGTGGGTATTCATTAGAACCGCCTCGTCGAGGCGGTTCCAACGAGTACCCAAAATCTATTCTTTGAGCAGAAAGTAGAAAAATATCACAATTTTTCATCTGAAAATTTTCATTTTTCGGTGGTAAAATGTACAATATATTTGTATGGGCGTGTTTGCGTAATGGTTGTAAAATGTGGTGTACATTGCTGCGGCGACCGGCTGTTGTTTTTATGAGATGTTTTTCGCAATTTTATGAACATCACAAAGAAAATGAATTGGAGGCACACACAAAATCATACGTAACATTAACCAACGGCACAAAACCAATTAACCCTATGTATGCTACTGGACTCTTCCACTACTATATGTTGAACAAGTCCTTTGTCAAATAAGGGGTGTCAGGCCTATTTTTTCGTTTTTATTCTATTTTTTGACAGAAAATTGTTAGCAAATAGTGCATGCCCTGATCATACGCCGCGTTCTGATCTGACCCTGCACTGTTTGCCAGGATACCCCTTTATAGGTTTCCCGCATATAAAGAGTTAATAAATAAGACACTGCAAAAGAACGACCTCTTTGGGACGGTCAGTAGTATATATACTGGGGGCTTCAACTTCGAGTTTATGAAATTTCAACCCTCACCCTCAGTTTCAGTGCAGTGCCAAACATACTAACAATAACAAACTGATCCGCATGGAGGCTTTTCCTCGTTGAGCTCACGAGTGAATGCCAAATCCTCTGTTTGTTTTGAATTGCTTCATTTTTTCTTTCTTTCTTTTCTTTCTTTTCTTTCATTCTTTTTTTTAATTTATTCATTCTTGCTGTCTCATTTCTTTCTGTTTCCCGTCTGGTGGCCTGATATGGCTTCTTTCATTGTCCTTCGTTTTACCTGAGGCTTTTTTCTTTTTTTATTTTTTTTATTTTGTATTTTGCCTTAGTTTCACCCTTGATCGTTACAGACACCCTTCCTTTATTGCTTTATCGAAAGCTTCACAGTCAAAACTTGTACCACCTTTTTATCCACATATACTGCCATTTTAATAGTCTGTTGTCTACAACTGTATTTAAAAACACTATCGTCTGAAGAGTTTAAAATTGGTTTTGTTCTCCTCATTTTCTTCGTGACATAAGAAACCTACTTATGTTTTATCACGTTAAACAATATAAACTTTACTTTATTGTGTTATGTCTGTGCATATAAATGTAGATTTGATTCTTAGGGGAACACCATCTGTAGATATGTTCAGTATCAGAAAAATTTACTAGTTAAGATAAGAGAATTTCTCTGTAAAACCACGAAACCTATAACTGTTAACTTTTTGTCACATGATAGCACGTCTATATATAAAAAAAGTATCTTTCATGGGTCTAAACTGTCTTTTTCTCAAATCAACTTGTGTTAGTTTTCTTCTTACAGCTCCTGGCAGACATTGTGGGCCCCCTGTAGAACCAAGTCACGGATAGAGGCGGCTCTGAAGGGCATACGCAATCTATTGGTTTATTAAAAACTTCTCATTATGACACAAGAGTTACAAATATATATAATATATAGAGAATATTTACTTTTTTTAGGTAACTACCAGAAATATTTCAATGAGTGTGTTGAAAACATTTTGTGTTTTCACTAGTGCTCAGCACGATATAAATTCTGATGCTTCCAGCACATGAGACGAGATGTTTATTTTATACGGAAAAAGTAGTCCCGGCTGCTACTGTGATGTAACAAGGTTGTGTTATTTTTCACTATGTGAAAATATCATATGTTTCAGATATGCATTGATATCACAGCTAAGTATAAAATAAATATTTTTGTGCTTTTGCAGTCATGATTGCAACAACTAGTATAGTTCGAACAAATTGACCTGAGACTAATATATCTAATTTTGCAAAGCATATGCAAATTTACTCTTTATCACAGTATCTGGTGTGCAAGAAAATTTATTGCGAGAATTGCTATTTTTTCCTGCGTATGAATTAGTGTTAAATGTCCATTTTTTCACCAGTAGCTTTTTATAACGTTTGGATATTCTGATCTCGGTGGGCAGTGTAGGAATGGACATGAATTAGAAACAGAAAATGGTTCCCCAGAATTTATATTGCAGGCCATGTTGTCTCATCCATCAATTCTATATTGAGTTCAGAAATAGCACTCCTCTACTGAAGTTTTAATCGGTAAGAATTTAATCAATCAGTTTTGTTTATGGTGACAAATTAAGGTTTTCGAACCTGAAGGACATAACCTCTTTCTGTCTTAAAATAATTAGCTGCGTAGAGTAAAGTACATAAGAAATGATCAGGAACTGATACACTGTAAATTTTGGGAACACTACACGTGTTTTGCTAGTGTTTTAAACTAAATCACCTACGTTTTCAAGGCAATCGCATATGTTTTGTACATGTTTCGAAACCGCTTTGAGCTTCAGAGTTGAAAAACGCCGGTGTTTTCAACTTCTACACAGTGTAGAAAAAGAAACACTGAAAAAATTTCTTACATTATTTAATGAATAATTATCGTTTAAAGGTTGTTGCCAGGCCACATATAGCATATTTAGCCAAATAATAACGCTGTTTGTACAGAAAAAAAAACACCCTCTTGTCCACAGGCAAAACCGGAAAACGCGCGTGTTTTACCTGAAAACACATGCGTTTCCCAGCTTTAAACATATATGTTAAGCCGACAACACAACTACGTCACGTGATTAAATTTGGATTCTGAAGATTGGCGCATTGTACATGTAGATCCAATTTCTGCATTTTTGAAAATCTTTTGTGTATTTTCCGTTTCTACTATTACACATTTGCACAACAGCCGGTAGAAGAAGATGTGTTGAGCGCATGAGACGATGATAAATTAGGATTTATATGCAGGTAAGTTTGAATAAGCAATTATCAAAGATTCTGATTCTGAAACAGGCATGACAGGTGGGTGGGGAAGGCAATTAAGAGCGTATGTTTCTGGATAATCTTGTCAGTCATTGATTTGTTAAACTTTAACTTTGTGACAATAGAACGCATCTGTATCTGTGGAGTCCTTTGTTGAATCACAGACACATATTTTTTGTTTGTTTGTTTTGGAGTTTAACGGTCCGATCAGCACTATTTAGGTCATGTCTAGCCGGTCTACACTTCTTTGGCTGGCTTATATGTAAGCTGTTAACCCAGCAGCCATTCGTCGCTAGGGCAACGTCAGATCAACGGAGGTGCAACGTCATGCGTCATGACAGGGCACCGACGTAGATGTGACGTTGCATAAACGTCATGACGTTGTACCGACGTTACAGTGACGTCACAATAACGCCATGTGCTTGCTAGGTAACCAGTATAGTGAACATTCTTTCGACAGAAACTGACATCTGCCCTTCTTGAATCGGTAGAAGGTACATAGATATTGTTTCTAATTGTTGCACTCATTAGTTTCAGTTGCGTAGCCGGAACAAAAATATCATTACTATCTAGTAAAACAGCTTTCTCGGGGCAGAGGCTACTCTTAAAGGAAAGAATTTGCTCCCGACACCAATTATAGTACAGGAGTTTAAATGTTCATTTTTTTTCAGTTTACACTCGGAGGCTAACGACTTACCAGTGCTGACAGTGCCTTCTTATTTTGCAGAGAGTGTCCAAGAAGCATCTTTACCAAAGATAATGTCTGCGCACCTTGTCAATGACGAAAAAGAACTCGGCAAACGATGTGGCTAAACTGGATCGTGAAGTGTACTTCAAGTTGATTTGTAGGACTAATTCACAGCTACTAAGCTTCGGGCAACAAATAGTTTTTAAACACCATTTTGAGCCAGTTGGCTGCTGGATTTGTGCATTCTTTAAAAAAAAAAGCTGAAAAAGAGATTCTAGTCCAGAAAAATATGTGCTTCACTAGACTTTCGAATAGCCAGGAAAAGGGATCACACTCAGTCTCTTTCAATGCACAGCTGCACTTGTAAAGAGTGTTAACCTTTATTCTGCTGAGCACGATTAGCCCTAAGTTTGCAAACAGTGTAGTTTCAGGTCAGGTGGCCTCTGAAGAAGCCATCTGATCAGGATCTACACGGTTTGTTATTCAGTTCATGAATTTAAACAAATACATTATCTCAAGAAATTTGATTGGTTAATACTCAAAAGGGGAGTGGCAAAATTAATCATTCAGCAGGATAAGGATTATGAGTGTCAAATTTTTTTTTTCATCTGTTCAAAGAGCTGATTTTTAGAAGACAAAGAACTTTTGTTAAATCATCTTTGCAAAATGCTCTGATATAGACTTGGATTTTGTGTTTTGGTAAGGATTTGCATTTTCACTTTCTTATACCCATAGAATCACTCAAACACTAGTGTAGGTGTGGTAGCTATATAAGTTAAAGAATATAACAAACTGGAGTTGCAATGATAAATGTTCAGTATGTTTTGAAATAAAAGATTGGAATGTTATGAAATAAAACACAGAAAAGTTACAAAACATGTTTTGGTGTTTTAAAAGTGTTACAGTCCCTAAACACGTGTTATGTGTTTTCAGACAAAACACCAGAACACGTGTTTTCACAAAACATCAGTGTTTTGATATAAAACATATATGTTTACTGAAAACATGATAGGTGTTTTCAGGCAAAACACCAGACAGGTGTTATCACAAAACCATTGGTGTTTTAATATAAAACACTATAGTGTTTCATTGAAAAACATGCATGTTTTCTGAAAACACCTAAACACGTTTTAAAAGTGTTACAGAGAAGTGTTTTAATTTGTGTTTAAAACCAAAGCATTCAGATTTACAGTGTACGATTAGGGAAATAGGTGGTGACTCAAAATATCCAAACCTAACTAGAAAGGAGCAATATACATAATTGGGGAAAGAATCTGAGTCACCGACATGACAAACATTAAACTGGAAGGACAAACGGAACTAAAGATGAACAACCAAAAAGGAGGAAGAATCATCAACGTAACAACATATATGATTAGGGAAATAGGTGGTGACTCAAAATATCCAAAACCTAACTAAAAAGGAGCAATATACATAATCGGGGAAAGAATCTGAATCACTGACAAGACTAACATTAAACTGGAAGGACAAACGTAACTAAAAATGAAGAACAATCAAAATGGGTGAAATCAAAATCATCTACGTAACAACATATATGATTAGGGAAACAGGTGGTGACTAAAAAGGAGAAATATACATAATGAGGGAAAGCATCTGAATCATTAAACTCGAAGGACTAATATAGTCCCACAAAATTGGAAGCAACGTCTCCAAAATAGTGTTGACGGGGACGTTAAACCTCAAATCAAACAAAATAACTAAAAATTAACAATAAAAAAGGGGGAAGAATGAGCCTAGTAATTAGAAAACCGGTTACATAACGAAAACACACCTATATAATTTTACTCCTTGAACCCCACTTGTATATTGTAAAACTAGAGTTTACAGGGGTATATATTATTCTTAAAGACATAGATTATGGGTACTTATTACGTAGAACCGCCTTGTCGATTGAGATTCAGCGCTCTTATCCACTAGGCCGCGGAGGCGCGTCAACCAATGTCTTGGAGCAGAAATAAGACATAGTGCATTCTTTCATATAGTGGCTATAAACGTTATCAAGCCCCTCCCCAGAAAAAAAGAATAAAATAAAATAAAATAAAGTAGTCCGGGCTGCTTCTGTGAAAATAACATGGTCATGTAAGTTTTCCAATGTGAAAGTATAATAGCTTTTCATAATGTGAAAATATCATTTGAATTTGTTTCAGATATGCACTGATAGCAATAAAACTTTTTTTTTTTTCTCATGCCATCTTTTTTTTATTATTATTTTAGCGTTACACCTTCGCATGTTACGTATGTACATAATACAAATATTACCATCTAAACGTATAACATTTTTCGTAACATAAAATAAGGGCTACTTTTCAAGAACAGAATTTTCTCTGATGGGAACTGTGGGTTAATTGTATCAATTCCTGATTACTGCCGTCACTTCTATTTTGCTCCCACTGCATAGCGAAAACATGCCTATACAAAGGCATTGAAAGTTTTACGGCCAGAAAAATGAACAAGACATCAGGAAAACACGCCTTTATCATTTTGACCCCCTTGAACCCCACTTCCATATAGAAAAACTGGGGTTTCCGGGGGTATACCGTATTTTTCTTATTTCTGCTCTAAAGTATAGATTGTGGGTACTCGTTAGAACCGCCTCGATGAGGCGGTTCTAACGAGTGCCCACAATCTATATTTTGAGCAGAAATAAGAAAAATATCACAATTTTTCATCTTAAAATCTTCTTTTTTTCGGCGATAAAAGTGGCAATGTATTTGTAAAGGCGGGTTTGCGTAATGAGCTCCGCATGCAGGTGCCAATGCTCAGCTGCAATTTCTTTTAGAAATATATAGGGCATGTTTGATTATAACCAACAGAACTACTTAAAAACATTAAACTGGAAGTGCCATACATGTAATTATGTGGGTTAAAATACTTCTCCACAGTCGTATGTCAGAAAGGCATTATAAGTAAGATAGAGTTCCATGGTGACCTTGAAAATCAGGTCAAGGTCACCGAATTCCTATCTGCAATGGTGACCCTCCTAATTATGCTAAATACCAAACATGATCAGAATTCATCCATCAGTTCTTGAGAAATCGCAGTGAAACAATTTTAAAGTCGAAAAAGTGGCAAAAATGTGCAAAAAATATTTTGAGGGTTACCTCTCCTATTGGTATGAGTTGCCCTTTTCATAATGAACAACTAGTTCGAGTTTCAAGTAAATATGTTCAGTAATGACAGAGATATTACAAAATGTCCCAGTTTTTGCACGACGACGCAGACGACGCCACAGCTATGACAATACCTCGTCGTTTTTCCGAAAACAGCCGAGCGAAAAAAAAAAATAGATGAAAAATTGTGATATTTTTCTTATTTCTGTTCAAAATATAGACTGTGGATACACATTAGGACCGCCTCGATGAGGCGGTTCTAACGAGTACCCAGAATGACCTATACAGTGTTGACGGGGACGTTAAACCTCATATCAAACACACAAATCAAACAAACGAGTACCCACAATATATATTTTAGAGCAGAAACAAGAAAAATAGGGTCCCAGTAAACCAAAGTTTTACCATATAAAAGAATGGTTCAAGGGGGGGGGGGGGGGGGGGGGGGGCAGAATAACAGTAGAACTTCGGTGACTCGAACACCGATGGCTCGTTTACCATGGATGTGTCGAACCCATTCCTGAGCCCCTAGCGAAATCCTCTACATAAGAAATAGAGGGGGATAATTAAGGAGATTTTAGTCTTTTATCTTGAAAATGTATGCTGTGTGTACTCATTAGAATCGCCTCAGCGATTCTAATGAGTACCATAAAAGTATGGTTCAGGGGGGGGGGGGCAGAATAACAGTAGAACTTCGATGGCTCGAACACCGATGGCTCATTTACCATGGATGTGTCGAACCCATTCTTGAGCCCCTAGCGAAATCCTCTACATAAGAAATAGTGGGGGGTAATTAAGGAGGTTTTAGTCTTTTATCTTGAAAATGTATGCTGTGTATACTCATTAGAAGGCGATTCTAATGAGTACACACAGCATACATTTTTAATTATAGAACATTGAAAGGATGTCTAAAAGTATCTCGTTATGCCTCCTGACAGTAACCTCAGTGGCTCGAACTACCCCCTGTCTCGAACAGATTTTCGAGGTCCCAAAGGTGTTCGAGCCATTGAAGTTCGACTGTACATAGGAGTGTTTTCTGGATGGGTAGCAAAGTTCTCCCCATTCTCGTGGAAAGAACATTTTTACCTAGACGTTTTTGTGCGTAATTATATGTTTTTTTTTCTACGCATCACGAAAACATGCCTATATAATTCTGACCCCTTGAACCCCAGTTTTATATAGTAAAACTGGGGTTTACAGGGACAAACATTATTTGCTCGAACACCGATGGCTCGTTTACCACGGCTGTTTCGTACTCTTTCATGCGTGCTTGTGAAAACTCCATTATTGAGTTTGAGTGTTTGAGATTTACGTCTCACCAACAGCTAAGGTCCTATGGAGACGGGACCTCGATTTAAAGACTCATCCGAAAGTCTGAATAAGCCCGGGATCGATCCTGCGATCCCTGGTTTACAAGGCGAGTAGCATAACAAGTACACCACGGAGGCTTCTGAAAAATCCATAATACATCCGTAATACATATACAGTAGACCTTTGATGGCTGGAGCACCGATGGCTCGTATACCACTGCTGAGTCGAACCCAATCTTGGGTCCCCAAGGAATTCTTCTTCATAATTTGTTTGTTGGTTTATATATGATTTGAGTTTAACGGCCCAGTCAACACTGTTTATATCATTTTTGAGCCGGTCAGTTTACCTATCAGCACTTTTCCTGGGCAGGCTCATACACAAGCGGTTAACCAGTACAGTGCATATTCATTCGCCAGAAACTGTCAACTGCCCTTCTTGAATCAGCGGAAATAAGAAATAGTGCGGAATAATTAAGGAAATTTAACCGGCTCAAAAATGATCTAAAATAGTGTTGACTGGGCCGTTAAACTCCAATACAAACAAACACAATTAAGGAGATTTTCGACTTTTGTCTTGCCAATGTATGCTGTGTGTACTCATTAGAATCGCCTCGATGAGGCGATTCTAATGAGTACGCACAGCATACATTTTCATTATAGAACATCGAAAAGATGTCCCAAAATTAATCGCGTTATGCCCCTGGAAGTACCCCACAGTGGCACGAACTACCCTGTCTCAAACAGATTTTCGTGGCCCCAAAGGTTTTCGAGCCATTGAAGTTCGACTGTACATGTATATTTGGGATAATTTAGGGAGAATTTCCGGGTATTTTGTCTTGAAAACGTATCTTGTGAGTGCTCATTAGAATCGCATCGATGAGGCGATTTTAATGAGAACACTACATACCTATATTCTTTAACTTGAAGAAAATCACAATTATATTCCTTTTATGCCTTAGGAACAAGCGCTAAGATTAATTCTAAGAAGCTTCATACTCTTCTGTCTCGAACACGCCATGTTAACAAGTCTGTGAAAGTAGACGCCCATAAACCCCACTTTATATAGAGAAAATAGGGGTTTACGTGGTATATATTATTTTTCTAATTTCTGCTCTAAAACATAGGTTGTGGGTACTCGTTAGAACCGCCTCAATGAGGCGGTTCTAACGAGCACCCACAACCTATGTTTGCAGTATAAATAAGAAAAATATCACGGATTTTCATCAGACAAAAGTAACAGTTTTTGGAGATGTGAGAAAATGCACTATGTCGCAAGGGTGTGTTATCGTCATGGGTGTTCGAACTATTAAAGCTCTACTGTGTGTTTAAAGTTAAATTTTACACTTTGCATGCTTGGAGACCTCAGTAATTAAGGTGCATTTCCATGACATCTGGATTGCATGAAGTAGTGCGACAGACAATAAACAGGGTTTCCTTACTATAAAATACATGTAACATCTGGCATCATGTAACATCGCGAAAGCTAATTTGCTAAGGCGGTATTGCGTTTGTAGAGTGTCACCTATCGGCTTCCGTCTGTTATTCTTAAAGTACCAAAATAGAAATGAAGGCAATGATCAGGTATCGATACAACTGACCCACTCCTTCCATCGGAGACACCAAAGAGAAAGAAACACAAACCTGAAATGAAAAGATCCTATTGGAAACATCAATAGCGTAAAGCCAAAATGACAGTTACTTTCCCACAAAATGGCCCACTGGCGTTTCAAAACAACAAGATATCAGCGATACACAAATTCAAAATAGAAGAGGAAGCAATGATCAGGAAAAGATACAATTAACCCACAGCTCCCATCAAAGACACCAAAGGGAAAGAAACACAAACATGAAACAACAGACCCTAATGGAAACATCAATAGCGGAACACCAAAAGGACAGTTACTTTCCAACAAAATGGCCAATAGGCTATCCAAAATAAAATGATATAAGCGACACAAACACCCAAAGACAAACCATAACAAAAATAAACCGCGACAGAAGAACCGCCTTGGAACGGTCAGCGGAAACGAATTCCACTTGGAGGCCTAAATCGATTAAACGTGGCCACAATCCTCGCCCTTACTTCCATCGCGATTAAGACAAATAATTTGTTCAGTCCGCATAAAGGCCTTCTAACTCGAACTACAATGTACAACAAAAATAAACCGCGACAGAGTATTTCAAGCGGGGGAGGGGTGGATGGGGAGATTGGCTTCAATCGATTTTATGCGGCCGCAACCCTCGTCCTTACTGCCATCGCGATTTAGAAAAATCATTTGTTCAGTCCACATGAAGATTTCCCAACTCATCGAGAACACAAAATCGAACAGCCACAGAGATGAAACAACGATGAGGATTCGACAGCAAGAAATAACAGAAATGCTGGAGCCAAAGAAAACCAACAGTTAGTCTCCGATGAGCCCGACCATAGACAGAGCATCAAGTACCAACAAACATTATGTAAAATTAAATTTTTAATTCCAAGTAAGCCTTTACGCTGGAACCGTCATAGAATCTCAGGCCTGACCCACCGGCATGTAGATAAGAAGGGAGCAAAGTCATGCATGCAATCCATTTATGTTGTACCCGATCTTTTTATATCGAAGAATGATTTTACGAAACTAAGAAATAAAGTCATTGCAAGTATAGTTCGATTAAATTGACCTGATACTGGTGAACTCTATTAACGTAATTTCATACCCGACTGAATGCATATATTTATCTTCGCCGTTTATCGAAGATGGCGATACTGTTATACAATACATAGAGGTCCGTAAATGGGCCGTATTCACGTGATGCCGAAAATTCACGAGAGGTTTACGAAAGCCGACGTATTAGGCGATAGCATTGACTAATTTATTCCTTGCATAAAGGTCAGTCTCAGGTCAAATTCTTCGCACTATATATATTTACAAAGTCAACATAAAATTCGGGTTCCGATGGACCTTGTAGCAGGAGAGAAACATTGAATTTAGACACTAAATCGAAATGACGTCTATACAACTTAGAATGGGTATTGCGTACATTATGATACCAATAGCCCTGATTAAGAAGTTTCGCAGTCAACAATTTATTAAAATGTTGAAGTCAGTTACATGACAAGACATTCTGGCAAATCGATTTAATTTCGAAATATGAACGCCATAGGATGGCGCGCGAGGAACATCACCATCCAGAAAAGTACAATTTCCGATATCAAAATAAACAAGAAAAGTATAACATGTTTATTAACAT